>JAUNZM010000328.1:0-12362 GCA_033459285.1 Clamator glandarius | reverse complement strand
GAGGGCAGGGAAGAGGAAAGGGAAATGGGAGAAGACAGTTGAGAGGAGAAAGCAGAAGCTCAGGGGGCGCTACCTGAGCCGGCGTTGCTGGTGCTGCCGCCGCGGAAGCTGCCGCCGCGGTTCTGGAAGGTTCCGCGGGTGCCGGAGGAGGCGCCGCGGGCCTCGAAGCGCTGGAAGCCGGCGGAGGAGCCGCCTCCGGGGCGGCCGCGGAAGCTCGGGGGGCGCCCGGAGGCCTCGAAACGCTTGTCCGGGGGGGGCCCCGCGCTGCGTCCTTCCTCGTTGTAGAGTCGGACCAGCGCCTCGGCCTCATCCCGCTGCAGCTCCACGAAGAGCACCGAGTCCAGGAAGTCGCCGGCCACCGGCAGCGTGAAATTGGCTGCGGCCGCGGCCACCGGGAGAGGGAAAGGGGGAAAAAAAGAGAGTCGGGTGGGTGGGAACGGCCTGGGGGGGCAGCAAAACAACCGGCTCCTCTATCCATGGATCCAGGTCCCTCTGGAGACCCTCCCTGCCCTCCAGCCATGGATCCAGATCCCCCTGGAGACCCTCCCTGCCCTCCTTCCATGGATCCAGATCCCTCTGGAGACCCTCCCTGCCCTCCAGCCATGGATTCAGATCCCCCTGGAGACCCTCCCTGCCCTCCAGCCATGGATCCAGATCCCTCTGGAGACCCTCCCTGCCCTCCAGCCATGGATCCAGATCCCTCTGGAGACCCTCCCTGCTCTCCAGCCATGGATCCAGATCCCTCTAGAGACCCTCCCTGCCCTCCAGCCATGGATCCAGATCCCCCTGGAGACACTCCCTGCCCTCCAGCCATGGATCCAGATCCCTCTGGAGACACTCCCTGCCCTCCAGCCATGGATCCAGATCCCTCTGGAGACCCTCCCTGCCCTCCAGCCATGGATCCAGATCCCCCTGGAGACCCTCCCTGCCCTCCAGCCATGGATCCAGATCCCCCTGGAGACCCTCCCTGTCCTCCAGCCATGGATCCAGATCCCCCTGGAGACCCTCCCTGCCCTCCTTCCATGGATCCAGATCCCCCTGGAGACCCTCCCTGCCCTCCAGCCATGGATCCAGATCCCTCTGGAGACCCTCCCTGTCCTCCAGCCATGGATCCAGATCCCCCTGGAGACCCTCCCTGCCCTCCTTCCATGGATCCAGATCCCCCTGGAGACCCTCCCTGCCCTCCAGCCATGGATCCAGATCCCCCTGGAGACCCTCCCTGTCCTCCAGCCATGGATCCAGATCCCTCTGGAGACCCTCCCTGCCCTCCAGCCATGGATCCAGATCCCCCTGGAGACCCTCCCTGCCCTCCAGCCATGGATCCAGATCCCCCTGGAGACCCTCCCTGTCCTCCAGCCATGGATCCAGATCCCTCTGGAGACCCTCCCTGCCCTCCAGCCATGGATCCAGATCCCTCTGGAGACCCTCCCTGTCCTCCAGCCATGGATCCAGATCCCCCTGGAGACCCTCCCTGCCCTCCTTCCATGGATCCAGATCCCCCTGGAGACCCTCCCTGCCCTCCAGCCATGGATCCAGATCCCCCTGGAGACCCTCCCTGCCCTCCAGCCATGGATCCAGATCCCCCTGGAGACCCTCCCTGCCCTCCAGCCATGGATCCAGATCCCCCTGGAGACCCTCCCTGTCCTCCAGCCATGGATCCAGATCCCCCTGGAGACCCTCCCTGCCCTCCAGCCATGGATCCAGATCCCCCTGGAGACCCTCCATCCCTGGATCCATCACCTTTCATCTCCAGGACAGCGTGATCCGGCACGTCCTTTCCCTCCTCGTCCGTGCGTTTCACGGTTCTGTCCCGCAGGTCCTGGTCGGAGGGGCAGATGACGATGGCTTTGCGCTGGAAGCCCTCGAACGGACGCATTTTCCGGCGCTGGGCGGAGCCGTAAACGTTGGTCTGGGATTAAAAAACATAAAAGAAACGAGGCTTGATTGGGAAAAAAAAAACCTGGGATTTAACTGGAGGATCTGGAGATGGAGACGCCAGGGGATGGGGAGACAGGAACGTGGAGAGATGGCCCTGCTGGAGACACCCCGGGAACGCCGAGGGATACCCCGGGAATGCCGAGGGACGCCCCGGGAATGCCGAGGGACACCCCGGGAATGCCGAGGGACGCCCCGGGAATGCCGAGGGATGCCCCGGGAATGCTGAGGGACGCCCCGGGAATGCCGAGGGATACCCCGGGAATGCCGAGGGATGCCCCGGGAATGCTGAGGGACGCCCCGGGAATGCTGAGGGACGCCCCGGGAATGCTGAGGGACGCCCCGGGAATGCCGAGGGACACCCCGGGAATGCCGAGGGACACCCCGGGAATGCTGAGGGATGCCCCGGGAACGCTGAGGGACACCCCGGGAATGCCGAGGGACACCCCGGGAATGCCGAGGGATGCCCCGGGAATGCTGAGGGACGCCCCGGGAATGCTGAGGGACGCCCCGGGAATGCCGAGGGACACCCCGGGAATGCCGAGGGACACCCCGGGAATGCTGAGGGATGCCCCGGGAACGCTGAGGGACACCCCGGGAATGCTGAGGGATGCCCCGGGAATGCCGAGGGATACCCCGGGAATGCCGAGGGACACCCCGGGAATGCCGAGGGACGCCCCGGGAATGCCGAGGGACACCCCGGGAATGCCGAGGGATGCCCCGGGAATGCCGAGGGACACCCCGGGAATGCCGAGGGATACCCCGGGAATGCTGAGGGATACCCCGGGAATGCTGAGGGACGCCCCGGGAATGCTGAGGGACGCCCCGGGAATGCCGAGGGATGCCCCGGGAAGGCCGAGGGACACCCCGGGAACACCGAGGGACACCCCGGGAATGCTGAGGGATGCCAAAGGCACCCCGGGAACACCGAGGGACACCCCGGGAACGCCGAGGGATGCCAAAGGCACCCCAGGAACACGGAGGGACACCCCGGGAACGCCGAGGGACACCCCGGGAATGCCAAGGGCTGCCAAAGGCACCCCGGGAACGCTGAGGGACACCCCAGGAACACCGAGGGACACCCCGGGAACGCTGAAGGACACCCCGGAAATGCCGAGGGATGCCCCGGGAATGCTGAGGGATGCCAAAGGCACCCCGGGAACGCCAAGGGACACCCCGGGAACGCCGAGAGATGACAAAGGCACCCCAGGAACGCTGAGGGACACCCCGGGAATGCCGAGGGATGCCAAAGGCACCCCAGGAACGCTGAGGGACACCCCGGGAATGCCGAGGGATGCCAAAGGCACCCCGGGAACGCTGAGGGACACCCCGGGAAGGCCGAGGGACACCCTGGGAACGCCGAGGGATGCCAAAGGCACCCCAGGAACGCCGAGGGACACCCCGGGAACGCCGAGAGATGACAAAGGCACCCCGGGAACACCGAGGGACACCCCGGGAATGCCGAGGGATGCCAAAGTCACCCCGGGAACACTGAGGGACACCCCAGGAACACCGAGGGCCACCAAAGGCACCCCGGGAACGCTGAGGGACACCCCGGGAACGCCGAGGGACGCCAAAGGCACCCCGGGAATGCCGAGGGACGCCAAAGGCACCCCAGGAACGCTGAGGGACACCCCGGGAATGCCGAAGGATGCCAAAGGCACCCCGGGAACGCTGAGGGACACCCCGGGAATGCCGAGGGACGCCAAAGGCACCCCGGGAACGCTGAGGGACACCCCGGGAACGCCGAGGGCCGCCCCGGGAAGGCGGTACCTGGTCGAGGATGTAGTTGCGCTTCTTGCGGGCGGCGATCTGGATGAGGCGGTTGAGACACTGAGTCGCCTGCTGGATGAGGACGTCCCAGCGTCCGGCGTAATTCCGCTGCCGCCGCAGCCCCATCACCTGCCGAGGGGACGGGGACGGTGACGCCGAGCGGCGCCAGCCGGGAGCCGCCCGCGAGGCCCGAAGCCGGATGGAAGAGGCCTCACCCTCATTTTGTCCATGATGGCGTTGGTGCCGAGGATGTTGTACTTCTTGGAAGGGTTGGCGGCGGCGTGTTTCACCGCCCACGTCGTCTTCCCCGCCGCCGGCAAGCCCACCATCATCAGGATCTGCCGGAGACGCAGGGCTCGGAGCCGGAAACGAGAGGATTCCGCACCGAAAACAAGCGGATTCGGCACCAGAACCAAGAGGATTTGGAGCCAGAACCCGTGCGGATTCGGCACCAAAACCTGAGGGGGTTTGGAGCCGGAACCACAAGACGATCCGGCATCAAAACCAAGCGGTTTCAGCACTGGAACCACAAGCGGATCCAGCACCAAAACCACACAGAGATCTGGCACCAAAACCGAGCGGCTTTGGCACCTGAACCAAGCGGATTCGGCACCAGAACCTGAGGGGATTTGTAGCTGGAACCACAAGCAGATCCAGCACCAAAATCGAGTGGATTCAAAGCTGGAACCTGAGCAGATTCAGCACCAAAACCAAGCGAATTTGGCACCGGAACCTGAGTGGATTCAGCGCCAGAACCAGAAGCGGATCCAGCACCAAAACCACACAGAGATCTGGCACCAAAACTGAGCGGATTTGGCACTGGAACCCCAGTAGATTTGGTGTCAGAACCTGAGTGGATCCAGCACCAAAACCAAGTGGATCCAGCACCAAAACCGAGCGGATTTGGCACTGGAACCTGAGTGGATTCAGAGCCAGAACCACAAGTGGATCCAGCGCCAAAACCACACAGAGATCTGGAACCAAAACCGAGCGGATTTGGCACTGGAACCCCAGTAGATTTGGCGTCAGAACCTGAGTGGATCCAGCACCAAAACCAAGTGGATCCAGCACCAAAACCACACAGAGATCTGGCACCAAAACCGAGCGGCTTTGGCACCTGAACCAAGCGGATTCGGCACCAGAACCTGAGGGGATTTGTAGCTGGAACCACAAGCAGATCCAGCACCAAAATCGAGTGGATTCAACGCTGGAACCTGAGCAGATTCAGCACCAAAACCAAGCGAATTTGGCACCGGAACCTGAGTGGATTCAGCGCCAGAACCAGAAGCGGATCCAGCACCAAAACCACACAGAGATCTGGCACCAAAACTGAGCGGATTTGGCACTGGAACCCCAGTAGATTTGGTGTCAGAACCTGAGTGGATCCAGCACCAAAACCAAGTGGATCCAGCACCAAAACCGAGCGGATTTGGCGCTGGAACCCGAGTGGATTCAGAGCCAGAACCACAAGTGGATCCAGCGCCAAAACCACACAGAGATCTGGAACCAAAACCGAGCGGATTTGGCACTGGAACCCCAGTAGATTTGGCGTCAGAACCTGAGTGGATCCAGCACCAAAACCGAGTGGATCCAGCACCAAAACTGAGCGGATTTGGCACTGGAACCCGAGTGGATTCGGAGCCAGAACCGCAAGCGGATCCAGCACCAAACCCAAGCAGATTCGGTGCCGGAACCCAAGCAGATCCAGCGCCGGAACCGCCAGCAGATCCAGCACCCAAATCAAGCGGATTCGACACTGGAAATTGAGTGGATTCAGCGCTGGAATCTCGAGCAGATTGGGCGCCGGAACCACCTGCAGATCTGCCACCAAAACCGAGCGGACCCGGCACGGGAACCACAGGCGGCTCCCACATTGGAGCCCCGAAGCGAGCAGATCCAGCTCCCAAATCCCAGTTACGGCCGCCCCGCACCTCGCAGTCGGCTTTGCTCTTGGGCCCGAGGGTGCCGCGGACGCGCTCGGCCACGGGGAGGTGCTGGATGAAGGTGAATCCGGGCGGGACGGAGAAATAGGGGTCTTGGCGTTGGCCGAAGTTGAACTCGACGGCGCAGTTCTTGACGAGGACGTGGGGGAAGAGGGCGCGGGCGGCCAGCTGCTCCTTGCGCAGGCGGAACGCCACCCCCAGCCACCTCCCGTTCTTCAGGAAGGACATTTCCACCTCCTCGCCGCACTCAAAATCCTGCGGAAAAGGGGGAACGGGGTGAGAGGGCGGGAGGCGGCGGGTGGGCGCAGGGAGGGCCGGGACTCACCAGCAGGCAGGCGACGACGTCGTTCTCGGCGAAGGCTTCGCCGTAGTTCTCGAACTTGCAGTTGGTCGACTTCTTGCCGGTGCCGCCGTAGCCGTAGGAGAACGGCTCCTCGCCTGCGGGACGCGGGAATCGTCCCATCAGCTGGTCGGAAAGGACCCAGCGGATCCTCGAGTCCAACCGTCCCCATCGATCACCAACCCGCGTCCCTCAGCGCCTCGTCCACCCGGCCCTTCAACCCCTCCAGGGCTGGGGACTCAACCCCCTCCCTGTTCCAGGGCCCGATGACCCTTTCCATGAAGGATCTTCTCTCGCTGTCCATGCTGAGGCTCCCCTGGTGGAGCTTGAGGCCATTCCCTCTCATCCCATGGTTTCCTCATCCCATGGTTTCCTCATCCCACGGTCTCCTCATCCCACGGTCTCCTCATCCCACGGTCTCCTCACCCCACGGACTCCTCACCCCACGGTCTCCTCACCCCACGGTCTCCTCATCCCATGGTCTCCTCATCCCACGGTCTCCTCATCCCACGGACTCCTCATCCCACGGTCTCCTCACCCCACGGTCTCCTCATCCCACGGTCTCCTCACCCCACGGTCTCCTCATCCCACGGACTCCTCATCCCACGGACTCCTCACCCCACGGACTCCTCACCCCACGGTCTCCTCATCCCACGGACTCCTCATCCCACGGACTCCTCACCCCACGGACTCCTCACCCCACGGTCTCCTCATCCCACGGTTTCCTCATCCCACGGTCTCCTCACCCCACGGTCTCCTCACCCCACGGTCTCCTCACCCCACGGTCTCCTCACCCCACGGTCTCCTCATCCCACGGTCTCCTCATCCCACAGTCTCCTCATCCCACGGTCTCCTCATCCCACGGTCTCCTCATCCCCTCATCCTGTCCCCTGGCCCTTGGGAGAAGATCCCAGCTCCCTCCTCTCCACAAGCTCCTCTCAGGGAGTTGGAGAGAGCAATGAGGTCTCCCCTCAGCCTCCTCTTCTCCAGGCTGAACAACCCAAGGTCCCTCAGCCGCTCCTCTTCTTCTCCAGCCCCTTCCCCAGCTCCGCTCTCTTCTCTGGAGGCTCCAGGACCTCCACGTCCTTCTTGGAGCCCAGAGCTGCCCCCGGATTCGAGGTTGGGTCTCCCCAGAGTCCAAGGATGGAGAAGAACCTCCCTGGCCCTGCTGGCCACGCCGTGGCTGCTCCGAGCCAAGATGCCCTTGGCCTTCTTGGCCCCCTGGGCCCCTGCTGGCTCGTGTTCCACCAACCCCCCCAGGTCCTTCTCCTCCAGGGCCCTTTCCAGCCGCTCTTCTCCTGGGCTGGAGCTGCCCGGGGTTGTTGTGCCCCAAGGGCGTTGGGTCTGGTTGAACCTCATCCCATCAACCCAACCTGCCCAGAGCCCTCAGGGAGATGGACGCCTCCTCCCAGCTCAGCATCCCCCCCCCCACCCCTAAACTCGCTCAGGCGCCTCCAAAACCTTCATCCGGGTCATCGATGAAGAGCTCGGACACGGCTCCGAGTCCTGGAGCCACCAGAGCCTCGGGGAGCAAGGAAAATCCCCCCCCAAATCCAGCGAGTGGCGGCCGTACCCAGCTGGGTGCTGCAGGAATCCAGCGACCAGCCCACCCGCACCACGTGGGGGTCCGGCTCGGTGGAAGGAAGGTGCTTAACGGAGATTTCCTCGTTAACCTGGAAGGAGAGGGATGGAGGCGGGAGAAGGGTTTGGTTGGAAAAGACCTCGGGGATTGTTAAGAGCCCAACTCCCAACACCTCGTCTACCTGGAATTTAAATCCCTGCAGGGATGAGGGATCACAGGGCCCTCCTGATCTCCAGCCATGGATCCAGATCCCCCTGGAAACCCTCCCTGCTCTCCAGCCATGGATCCAGATCCCTCTGGAGACCCTCCCTGCTCTCCAGCCATGGATCCAGATCCCCCTGGAGACCCTCCCTGCCCTCCAGCCATGGATCCAGATCCCCCTGGAGACCCTCCCTGCCCTCCAGCCATGGATCCAGATCCCTCTGGAGACCCTCCCTGCCCTCCAGCCATGGATCTGATCCCCCTGGAGACCCTCCCTGCTCTCCAGCCATGGATCCAGATCCCTCTGGAGACCCTCCCTGCTCTCCAGCCATGGATCCAGATCCCCCTGGAGACCCTCCCTGCCCTCCAGCCATGGATCCAGATCCCTCTGGAGACCCTCCCTGCCCTCCAGCCATGGATCTGATCCCCCTGGAGACCCTCCCTGCTCTCCAGCCATGGATCCAGATCCCCCTGGAGACCCTCCCTGCCCTCCCTCCATGGATCCAGATCCCCCTGGAGACCCTCCCTGCCCTCCATCCACGGCTCCAGCCCAACCAGATCCCTCAGCAGATCCTTCCCACCTCCCAGCACGGACAAAGCCCTCGATCCCCTCGCCGAGATCACGGATCCAGACATTAAAACCGTTTCCCAACTCCGATCCCTGGCGACCGGCCGGGATGGGGCCACGGGGACCCTCTGACCTTCATCTCGTAGCAGACGCGGCCGTGCCGGACGCCGTAGGTGGCTCGCGCTCCGGACCAGAGGTAGGCGAAGCCCTCGATGGTCAGTGGGTACCCGCTGTAGCGATCCCGAGCCACCTTGAAGTGCAGGTCGCAGTTGTCTGCGGGCGGGAGACGGAGCCGTCGGCTTCGGCCTGGCCAGATCCCTCTGGAGATCCTCCCTGCTCTCCAGCCATGGATCCAGATCCCCCTGGAGACCCTCCCTGCCCTCCAGCCGTGGATCCAGATCCCCCTGGAGACCCTCCCTGCCCTCCAGCCATGGATCCAGATCCCCCTGGAGACCCTCCCTGCCCTCCAGCCCTGGATCCAGATCCCTCTGGAGACCCTCCCTGCCCTCCAGCCATGGATCCAGATCCCTCTGGAGACCCTCCCTGCCCTCCAGCCATGGATCCAGATGCCTCTGGAGATCCTCCCTGCTCTCCAGCCATGGATCCAGATCTCCCTGGAGACCCTCCCTGCCCTCCCTCCATGGATCCAGGTCCCTCTGGAGACCCTCCCTGCCCTCCAGCCATAGATCCAGATCCCCCTGGAGACCCTCCCTGCCCTCCAGCCATGGATCCAGATCCCCCTGGAGACCCTCCCTGCCCTCCAGCCGTGGATCCAGATCCCTCTGGAGACCCTCCCTGCCCTCCAGCCATGGATCCAGATCCCTCTGGAGACCCTCCCTGCCCTCCAGCCATGGATCCAGATCCCCCTGGAGACCCTCCCTGCCCTCCATCCATGGATCCAGATCCCCCTGGAGACCCTCCCTGTCCTCCAGCCGTGGATCCAGATCCCCCTGGAGACCCTCCCTGCCCTCCAGCCATGGATCCAGATCCCTCTGGAGACACTCCCTGCCCTCCATCCATGGATCCAGATCCCCCTGCAGACCCTCCCTGCCCTCCAGCCATGGATCCAGATCCCCCTGGAGACCCTCCCTGCCCTCCAGCCATGGATCCAGATCCCTCTGGAGACCCTCCCTGCCCTCCAGCCATGGATCCAGATCCCCCTGGAGACCCTCCCTGCCCTCCAGCCATGGATCCAGATCCCTCTGGAGACCCTCCCTGCCCTCCAGCCATGGATCCAGATCCCTCTGGAGACCCTCCCTGCCCTCCAGCAATGGATCCAGATCCCCCTGGAGACCCTCCCTGCCCTCCAGCCATGGATCCAGATCCCCCTGGAGACCCTCCCTGCCCTCCAGCAATGGATCCAGATCCCTCTGGAGACCCTCCCTGCCCTCCAGCCATGGATCCAGATCCCCCTGGAGACCCTCCCTGCCCTCCAGCCATGGATCCAGATCCCTCTGGAGACCCTCCCTGCCCTCCAGCCATGGATCCAGATCCCTCTGGAGACCCTCCCTGCCCTCCTTCCATGGATCCAGGTCCCTCTGGAGACCCTCCCTGTCCTCCTTCCATGGATCCAGATCCCTCTGGAGACCCTCCCTGCCCTCCTTCCATGGATCCAGATCCCTCTGGAGACCCTCCCTGCCCTCCTTCCATGGATCCAGATCCCTCTGGAGACCCTCCCTGCCCTCCATCCCTGGCTCCAAACCCCCCCGGAGACCCTCCCCGTGTCCCTCACACGTGTCGATGGCCACCAGGGTCTCATCGAAGTCCTCCTCCTCGTCCTCGGCCGGGGGCTGCGGGGAGCGGCCTCTGGAATCAGCCAGGAATTGGAATCCTTTCCCGCTTTTCCGGCCCCCCGCCCCGCTCTCACTCACCTCTTGGCCTCGCGATGCTCGTAGAAGCCCCTTCCCCGCGGCTCCTCCGGGGGCCGTTTGCGCCCCGAGAACCCCCCGGGGGGGGCGTTATAGCCGGGGGGGGGGCCCGGGGGGGGGGGGGGCGCTATAGGTCGGGGGCGGGGGGGGGGGGCGCGTTGTAGGCCGGGGGGGGCGCTATAGGGGGCGGGGGGGGGGCGCGGTGTAGGCCGGGGGGGGCGCTATAGGGGGCGCTATAGGGGGCCGGGGGGGGGTTATACGGGGCGGGGGGGGGCGCTATAAGGGGCGGGGGGGGGCGCTATAGGGGGCGGGGGGGGGCGCTATAAGGGGCGGGGGGGGGCGCTATAGGGGGCGGGGGGGGGCGCTATAGGGGGTTGGGGGGGGCGCTATAAGGGGTTGGGGGGGGCGCTATAAGGGGCGGGGGGGGGCGCTATAGGGGGTTGGGGGGGGGCCCGGAGAAGGTGGGGGGGGGGGAGGGGGGGAGGGCGTAAGGGGGGGCGCTGAAAGTCGGGGGGGGGCAGGGGGTAAGGGGGGGGGCTCGTCGGGCTTCGAGTCCGGAGGCTTCAGCTCTGCGGGAGGAGAAAGGGGGAAAAAGGGAAGCGGAGAAACCGAAAACGTGAATCGGAAAGAGACTGAGACGGAGAAAAGGGAAATTCGAGGGGAGAGAAGAGGGGGAGGTAAAGGGGAAAAGGTGAAGTCGAACGTAGAGTCGAAAGGGAAAATGAAAAGTAAAAGAAAAGCGGAAAAAATTTAAAGAGGAAACAAAAAAATTTAAAAAAAAATTAAAAATTTGAAAAATTTTTAAAAATTTTAAAATTTAAAAAAATTTTTTTTTAATTTTTGGGGGAGGTAAAGGGAAAAAACTTAAAGTCAAACATCAAATTGAAAGGGAAAATGAAAACTAAAAAGAAGAGTTGAAAAAATTTAAAGAGGAAAAATAAAAATTAAAAAAAAATTAAAATTTTTGAAAATTAAAAAAATTTTAAAATTTTCAAAATTTTTTTAAAATTTTAGGAGAGGTAAAGGGAAAAAAGTTAAAGTCAAACATAAAACCGAAATGGAAAATGAAAATTAAAAAAAAAAGATGAAAAAATTAAAGAGGAAAAATAAAAATTAAAAAAAAATTAAAATTTTTTAAAATTTTCAAAATTTTACAAATGTAAAAATTTTTAAAAACTGAAAATGTAAAAATAAAGAGAAAGATGAAGAATAAAGGTGAGGAATAAAGGTGAGAAATAGAGATTTCAAATAAACGTGAGAAATAAAGAGAAAAAATACTTAAAAAATCTAAACCTTAAAAAAAAATTGAAAAAATTTAAAAAAATTCGAAAATTAAAAAACTTTAAAAAATTAAAAGTAAAGATGGAAAATAAAGATGGAAATTAAAGATGGAAATTAAAGATGGAAATTAAAGATGGAAATTAAAGATGGAAATTAAAGATGGAAATTAAAGATGGAAATTAAAGATGGAAATTAAAGATGGAAAATAAAGATGGAAATTAAAGATGGAAATTAAAGATGGAAATTAAAGATGGAAATTAAAGATGGAAATTAAAGATGGAAATTAAAGATGGAAAATAAAGATGGAAAATAAAGATGGAAAAAATGTAAAAGAAAAAAACCTAAAAAATTAAAAAAAAATTTTAAAAAATTTTTAAAAAATTTAAACCAGTAAAAATAACGATGGAAGAAAATAAAGACGGAAGATACTAAAGACGGAAGATAATAAAGACGGAAAATAACAAAGAATGAAGATAATAAAGAAGGAAGATAATAAAGACATAAGATAACAAAGAAGGAAGATAATATAAACCCCAAAAAAATTCAAATTTCAATAAAAAAAGAAAAATAAAGAAAAAAAAGTCAAAAAGCAGGAAGGAAAGGTGGGGAGTGAGGAGCGAGGGGCTGCGGTACCTGCGGGGGGCGGGGGGCGGCTGCCCCCTCGTTGCTGCCTCTCGGGCGCCGGCTCCGGCTGGAATCCGGGGGGCTCGGAGGGTCGGGAGCCGGGGGGGTCGCTCGCTGCCCCAAAACCCCCGGAAACAGCGACATGAGAAACGGGAAACGGGGGGGAACCCAGAGGGGAAACGGGAAACGGGAAATGGGGGGAACCCAGAGGGGAAACGGGAAATGGGGGGAACCCAGAGGGGAAACG
>JAUNZM010000327.1:0-185240 GCA_033459285.1 Clamator glandarius | reverse complement strand
GAGAAAGCACCTTCATAAGTCACAATTCAGTACCCTATAGTAAAACGTTCTGTTAGTCATGCTTTGCAGCTTGCAGTGAAAGCGTTTCCAGAGAAGACTCTAACGAGAGCCAGCATTTCATCGTAGCTTCTTCCCTGCGGTACTTGTTCTGAACGCTCTGACATTTTGAAGTGACGCTGTAATAGCCATTCTGACGTTGCAGTATACAAGCCTAGACTGAAAGTTCTACATGTCTCGCTTTGCAGTGAAAGCGCTCTAAGAGAAGACATTCAGAAGAGGCAGCGTTCCATGCTAGCATCTTCCCTCCGGCAGTTGCTCACTTTTTTTAAAGGGTCGTAATTTGTGACTATTAAGACGCTATTTAGTCTCTTACACTAAAACGTCCTGTTAGTCGTGCTTTGCACCTTGCAGTGAAAGCGCATCTACAGAAGACTCTAAAGAGAGCCAGCATTTCATGGTAGCATCTTACCTGCGGTACTTGTGCTGAACGCTCTGAAATTTGGAAGGGACGCCTTCACAGCCATTCTGAAGTTACAGTTCACAAGCTTAGACTGAAACTTCTACAAGTTTTGCTTTACAGCGAAAGCGCTATAAGAGGCGACATTCAGAAGCAGCAGCATTCGCTGCTAACATCTTCGCTGTTAGAGATATTCACTTGTCCTAAAGCTCGTTATTAGTCGCTATTATGTCACTATTCTTTAACCTACACTGAAACGCAGTGTTAGTCGTGTTTTGCACCTCTCAGTGAAAGCGCTTCCAGAGAAGAATCTAACGAGAGACACCATTTGATGCTAGCAACTTCTCAGGGGTATTTCTGTTGAAAGCTTTCAAAATCTTCAAGTGAAGCCTTACTAGCCATGCTGATGTTACCGTTCACTAGCCTAGACAGAAAGTTCGACAAATCTTTGTTTGTAGTGATTGCTGTCTAAGAGAAGACATTCAGAAGCAGAAGCATTCCATGCTAAAATCTTCCCTGCTGGAGATATTCCCTTTTCCTAAAGCGCCTTAGTAGGCGCTATTAAGTCTCCATTCATTTGCCAACACAAGAACGTTGCGTTAGTCGTTCTCTGCATCTTGCAGAGAAACCGCTTCCATAGAAGACGCTAACGAAAGCCAGCTTTTGATGGTAACAACTTTCCTGTGTTACTTGCTCTGAACGCTCTGAAATTTTGAAGTAACGCCTTCGTAGCCATTCTGGTCTTACAGTACACAAGACTAGACTGAAAGTTCTACAAGTCGCTCTCTGCAGTGAAAGTGCTCTAAGAGACTACATCCACAAACAGAAGCATTCCATGCTAAAATCTTCCCTGCTGGAGATATGAATTTTTACTAAAACGCCGTAAGAGACAGTGTTAAGTCCCTATTCACTAGCCTATGCTAATACGTTCTTTTAGTCCTGTTTGCAGCTTGCAGTGAAAGCGCTTCCAGAGAAGATTCTAACGAGCGACACCATTTGATGCTAGCAACTTCCCGGCAGTACTTGTGCTCAACGCTTTCAAATCTTCCAGTGAAGCCTCACTAGCCATGCTGATGTTACCGTTCACTAGCCTAGACGGAAAGTTCATAAATCTTGGTTTGCAGTGATTGCGCTCTAGAGAAGATATCCACAAGCAGAAGCATTCCATGCTAAAATCTTCCCTGCTGGAGATATGATTTTTTACTAAAACGCCGTAAGAGACAGTGTTAAGTCCCTATTCACTAGCCTATGCTAATACGCTCTTTTAGTCGTGTTTGCAGCTTGCAGTGAAAGCGCTTCCAGAGAAGATTCTAACGACAGACACCATTTGATGCTAGCAACTTCCCGGCAGTACTTGTGCTCAACGCTTTCAAATCTTCCAGTGAAGCCTCACTAGCCATGCTGATGTTACCGTTCACTAGCCTAGACGGAAAGTTCATAAATCTTGGTTTTCACTGATTGCGCTCTAAGAGAAGATATCCACAAGCAGAAGCATTCCATGCTAACATCTTCCCTGCTGGAGATATTCTCTTTTCCTAAAGAGCGTTATTAAGTCGCTAATAACTAGCCTACGCGAAAACGTTGCGTTTTTCGTGCTTTGCGGCTGGCAGTGACAGCGCTTCATGAAAGAATCCTAACGAGAGCCAAAATTTGATGGTAGCAGCTTCCCTGCGGTACTTGTGCTGAACGATCGCAAATCTTGAAATAGGCTTTAATAGCCATTTTGATCTTACCGTTTGTAAGCCTAGAGTGAAAGTTCTACAAGTCGTCTTTTGCAGTAACAGAGCTATAAGAGAAAGCACTAATAAGCGGTGTAATTTCATGCCAGCATCTGCACTGCCTGAAATACTTCCTTTCCATAAGAGCCTTAACAGGCGCAGTTAAGTCACAATTCATTACCCTAAACTAAAATATGTTAGTCGTGCTTCACAGCTTGCAGTGAAAGCGCTAGAAGAGAAGACTCTAACGAGAACTATCATTTGATGGTTGAAGCTTCCCTGCGGTACTTGTGCTGAACGCTCTGAAATTTTGAAGTGACACTGTACTAGCTGATGATATACTTCAGAAGCCTAGAATGAAACTTCTAGAAGTCGTACTTTGCAGTGAAAGTGCTATATGAGAAGACATTCAGAAGCAGCAGCATTCCATACTATCATCTTTCCTGCAGCCAATGTTCACTATTCCTAAAGCGCGTTATTCGGCGAAGCAAAGGAACTGTTCTGTACCCTATACTAAAACTTTGTGTTGGTCGTGCTTTGCAGCTTGCAGTGAAAGCGCTTCAAGAGAAGATTCTAACGAGAGCTGACATTTGATCGTAGCAGCGCCATTGCGGTACTTCTAAACGTTTTCAAATTTTGCAGTGACGCTTTAATAGCCATTCTGATGTTACAGTACAGGAGCCTAGACTGAAAGTTCTACAAGTCTTTCTTTGCAGTGAAAGCGCATCCCGAGAAGAATTATACGAATTTCAATATTTGATCCTAGAATCTTCCCTGCGGTATTTGCGCTGAAAGCTGTGATATTTTGCAGCGACGCCCCTTTGATGTTGAAGTACATAAGCCCAGACTAAAAGTTCAAAAAGACTTGCCTTGAAGTGAAAGCGCTAAAGATTTTGAAGTGATGCTTTAATAGCCATTCTGATGTTGCAGTGTACAAGCCCAGACTGAAACTTCTACAAGTTTTGCTTTGCAGTGAAACGCCTCTAAGTGAAGACATTCAGTAGCAGCAGCATTCCACGCTAGCATCTTCACTGCGTTAGTTAGTCACTTATCAGAAAGCACCTTCATAAGTCACAATTCAGTACCCTATAGTAAAACGTTCTGTTAGTCATGCTTTGCAGCTTGCAGTGAAAGCGTTTCCAGAGAAGACTCTAACGAGAGCCAGCATTTCATCGTAGCTTCTTCCCTGCGGTACTTGTTCTGAACGCTCTGACATTTTGAAGTGACGCTGTAATAGCCATTCTGACGTTGCAGTATACAAGCCTAGACTGAAAGTTCTACATGTCTCGCTTTGCAGTGAAAGCGCTCTAAGAGAAGACATTCAGAAGAGGCAGCGTTCCATGCTAGCATCTTCCCTCCGGCAGTTGCTCACTTTTTTTAAAGGGTCGTAATTTGTGACTATTAAGACGCTATTTAGTCTCTTACACTAAAACGTCCTGTTAGTCGTGCTTTGCACCTTGCAGTGAAAGCGCATCTACAGAAGACTCTAAAGAGAGCCAGCATTTCATGGTAGCATCTTACCTGCGGTACTTGTGCTGAACGCTCTGAAATTTGGAAGGGACGCCTTCACAGCCATTCTGAAGTTACAGTTCACAAGCTTAGACTGAAACTTCTACAAGTTTTGCTTTACAGCGAAAGCGCTATAAGAGGCGACATTCAGAAGCAGCAGCATTCGCTGCTAACATCTTCGCTGTTAGAGATACTCACTTGTCCTAAAGCTCGTTATTAGTCGCTATTATGTCACTATTCTTTAACCTACACTGAAACGCAGTGTTAGTCGTGTTTTGCACCTCTCAGTGAAAGCGCTTCCAGAGAAGAATCTAACGAGAGACACCATTTGATGCTAGCAACTTCTCAGGGGTATTTCTGTTGAACGCTTTCAAAATCTTCAAGTGAAGCCTTACTAGCCATGCTGATGTTACCGTTCACTAGCCTAGACAGAAAGTTCGACAAATCTTTGTTTGTAGTGATTGCTGTCTAAGAGAAGACATTCAGAAGCAGAAGCATTCCGTGCTAACATCTTCCCTGCTGGAGATATTCCCTTTTCCTAAAGCGCCTTAGTAGGCGCTATTAAGTCTCCATTCATTTGCCAACACAAGAACGTTGCGTTAGTCGTTCTCTGCATCTTGCAGAGAAACCGCTTCCATAGAAGACGCTAAAGAAAGCCAGCTTTTGATGGTAACAACTTTCCTGTGTTACTTGCTCTGAACGCTCTGAAATTTTGAAGTAACGCCTTCGTAGCCATTCTGGTCTTACAGTACACAAGACTAGACTGAAAGTTCTACAAGTCGCTCTCTGCAGTGAAAGTGCTCTAAGAGACTACATCCACAAACAGAAGCATTCCATGCTAAAATCTTCCCTGCTGGAGATATGAATTTTTACTAAAACGCCGTAAGAGACAGTGTTAAGTCCCTATTCACTAGCCTATGCTAATACGTTCTTTTAGTCCTGTTTGCAGCTTGCAGTGAAAGCGCTTCCAGAGAAGATTCTAACGAGCGACACCATTTGATGCTAGCAACTTCCCGGCAGTACTTGTGCTCAACGCTTTCAAATCTTCCAGTGAAGCCTCACTAGCCATGCTGATGTTACCGTTCACTAGCCTAGACGGAAAGTTCATAAATCTTGGTTTGCAGTGATTGCGCTCTAGAGAAGATATCCACAAGCAGAAGCATTCCATGCTAAAATCTTCCCTGCTGGAGATATGATTTTTTACTAAAACGCCGTAAGAGACAGTGTTAAGTCCCTATTCACTAGCCTATGCTAATACGCTCTTTTAGTCGTGTTTGCAGCTTGCAGTGAAAGCGCTTCCAGAGAAGATTCTAACGACAGACACCATTTGATGCTAGCAACTTCCCGGCAGTACTTGTGCTCAACGCTTTCAAATCTTCCAGTGAAGCCTCACTAGCCATGCTGATGTTACCGTTCACTAGCCTAGACGGAAAGTTCATAAATCTTGGTTTTCACTGATTGCGCTCTAAGAGAAGATATCCACAAGCAGAAGCATTCCATGCTAACATCTTCCCTGCTGGAGATATTCTCTTTTCCTAAAGAGCGTTATTAAGTCGCTAATAACTAGCCTACGCGAAAACGTTGCGTTTTTCGTGCTTTGCGGCTGGCAGTGACAGCGCTTCATGAAAGAATCCTAACGAGAGCCAAAATTTGATGGTAGCAGCTTCCCTGCGGTACTTGTGCTGAACGATCGCAAATCTTGAAATAGGCTTTAATAGCCATTTTGATCTTACCGTTTGTAAGCCTAGAGTGAAAGTTCTACAAGTCGTCTTTTGCAGTAACAGAGCTATAAGAGAAAGCACTAATAAGCGGTGTAATTTCATGCCAGCATCTGCACTGCCTGAAATACTTCCTTTCCATAAGAGCCTTAACAGGCGCAGTTAAGTCACAATTCATTACCCTAAACTAAAATATGTTAGTCGTGCTTCACAGCTTGCAGTGAAAGCGCTAGAAGAGAAGACTCTAACGAGAACTATCATTTGATGGTTGAAGCTTCCCTGCGGTACTTGTGCTGAACGCTCTGAAATTTTGAAGTGACACTGTACTAGCTGATGATATACTTCAGAAGCCTAGAATGAAACTTCTAGAAGTCGTACTTTGCAGTGAAAGTGCTATATGAGAAGACATTCAGAAGCAGCAGCATTCCATACTATCATCTTTCCTGCAGCCAATGTTCACTATTCCTAAAGCGCGTTATTCGGCGAAGCAAAGGAACTGTTCTGTACCCTATACTAAAACTTTGTGTTGGTCGTGCTTTGCAGCTTGCAGTGAAAGCGCTTCAAGAGAAGATTCTAACGAGAGCTGACATTTGATCGTAGCAGCGCCATTGCGGTACTTCTAAACGTTTTCAAATTTTGCAGTGACGCTTTAATAGCCATTCTGATGTTACAGTACAGGAGCCTAGACTGAAAGTTCTACAAGTCTTTCTTTGCAGTGAAAGCGCATCCCGAGAAGAATTATACGAATTTCAATATTTGATCCTAGAATCTTCCCTGCGGTATTTGCGCTGAAAGCTGTGATATTTTGCAGCGACGCCCCTTTGATGTTGAAGTACATAAGCCCAGACTAAAAGTTCAAAAAGACTTGCCTTGAAGTGAAAGCGCTAAAGATTTTGAAGTGATGCTTTAATAGCCATTCTGATGTTGCAGTGTACAAGCCCAGACTGAAACTTCTACAAGTTTTGCTTTGCAGTGAAACGCCTCTAAGTGAAGACATTCAGTAGCAGCAGCATTCCACGCTAGCATCTTCACTGCGTTAGTTAGTCACTTATCAGAAAGCACCTTCATAAGTCACAATTCAGTACCCTATAGTAAAACGTTCTGTTAGTCATGCTTTGCAGCTTGCAGTGAAAGCGTTTCCAGAGAAGACTCTAACGAGAGCCAGCATTTCATCGTAGCTTCTTCCCTGCGGTACTTGTTCTGAACGCTCTGACATTTTGAAGTGACGCTGTAATAGCCATTCTGACGTTGCAGTATACAAGCCTAGACTGAAAGTTCTACATGTCTCGCTTTGCAGTGAAAGCGCTCTAAGAGAAGACATTCAGAAGAGGCAGCGTTCCATGCTAGCATCTTCCCTCCGGCAGTTGCTCACTTTTTTTAAAGGGTCGTAATTTGTGACTATTAAGACGCTATTTAGTCTCTTACACTAAAACGTCCTGTTAGTCGTGCTTTGCACCTTGCAGTGAAAGCGCATCTACAGAAGACTCTAAAGAGAGCCAGCATTTCATGGTAGCATCTTACCTGCGGTACTTGTGCTGAACGCTCTGAAATTTGGAAGGGACGCCTTCACAGCCATTCTGAAGTTACAGTTCACAAGCTTAGACTGAAACTTCTACAAGTTTTGCTTTACAGCGAAAGCGCTATAAGAGGCGACATTCAGAAGCAGCAGCATTCGCTGCTAACATCTTCGCTGTTAGAGATACTCACTTGTCCTAAAGCTCGTTATTAGTCGCTATTATGTCACTATTCTTTAACCTACACTGAAACGCAGTGTTAGTCGTGTTTTGCACCTCTCAGTGAAAGCGCTTCCAGAGAAGAATCTAACGAGAGACACCATTTGATGCTAGCAACTTCTCAGGGGTATTTCTGTTGAACGCTTTCAAAATCTTCAAGTGAAGCCTTACTAGCCATGCTGATGTTACCGTTCACTAGCCTAGACAGAAAGTTCGACAAATCTTTGTTTGTAGTGATTGCTGTCTAAGAGAAGACATTCAGAAGCAGAAGCATTCCGTGCTAACATCTTCCCTGCTGGAGATATTCCCTTTTCCTAAAGCGCCTTAGTAGGCGCTATTAAGTCTCCATTCATTTGCCAACACAAGAACGTTGCGTTAGTCGTTCTCTGCATCTTGCAGAGAAACCGCTTCCATAGAAGACGCTAACGAAAGCCAGCTTTTGATGGTAACGGCTTTCCTGTGTTACTTGCTCTGAACGCTCTGAAATTTTGAAGTAACGCCTTCGTAGCCATTCTGGTCTTACAGTACACAAGACTAGACTGAAAGTTCTACAAGTCGCTCTCTGCAGTGAAAGTGCTCTAAGAGACTACATCCACAAACAGAAGCATTCCATGCTAAAATCTTCCCTGCTGGAGATATGAATTTTTACTAAAACGCCGTAAGAGACAGTGTTAAGTCCCTATTCACTAGCCTATGCTAATACGTTCTTTTAGTCCTGTTTGCAGCTTGCAGTGAAAGCGCTTCCAGAGAAGATTCTAACGAGCGACACCATTTGATGCTAGCAACTTCCCGGCAGTACTTGTGCTCAACGCTTTCAAATCTTCCAGTGAAGCCTCACTAGCCATGCTGATGTTACCGTTCACTAGCCTAGACGGAAAGTTCATAAATCTTGGTTTGCAGTGATTGCGCTCTAGAGAAGATATCCACAAGCAGAAGCATTCCATGCTAAAATCTTCCCTGCTGGAGATATGATTTTTTACTAAAACGCCGTAAGAGACAGTGTTAAGTCCCTATTCACTAGCCTATGCTAATACGCTCTTTTAGTCGTGTTTGCAGCTTGCAGTGAAAGCGCTTCCAGAGAAGATTCTAACGACAGACACCATTTGATGCTAGCAACTTCCCGGCAGTACTTGTGCTCAACGCTTTCAAATCTTCCAGTGAAGCCTCACTAGCCATGCTGATGTTACCGTTCACTAGCCTAGACGGAAAGTTCATAAATCTTGGTTTTCACTGATTGCGCTCTAAGAGAAGATATCCACAAGCAGAAGCATTCCATGCTAACATCTTCCCTGCTGGAGATATTCTCTTTTCCTAAAGAGCGTTATTAAGTCGCTAATAACTAGCCTACGCGAAAACGTTGCGTTTTTCGTGCTTTGCGGCTGGCAGTGACAGCGCTTCATGAAAGAATCCTAACGAGAGCCAAAATTTGATGGTAGCAGCTTCCCTGCGGTACTTGTGCTGAACGATCGCAAATCTTGAAATAGGCTTTAATAGCCATTTTGATCTTACCGTTTGTAAGCCTAGAGTGAAAGTTCTACAAGTCGTCTTTTGCAGTAACAGAGCTATAAGAGAAAGCACTAATAAGCGGTGTAATTTCATGCCAGCATCTGCACTGCCTGAAATACTTCCTTTCCATAAGAGCCTTAACAGGCGCAGTTAAGTCACAATTCATTACCCTAAACTAAAATATGTTAGTCGTGCTTCACAGCTTGCAGTGAAAGCGCTAGAAGAGAAGACTCTAACGAGAACTATCATTTGATGGTTGAAGCTTCCCTGCGGTACTTGTGCTGAACGCTCTGAAATTTTGAAGTGACACTGTACTAGCTGATGATATACTTCAGAAGCCTAGAATGAAACTTCTAGAAGTCGTACTTTGCAGTGAAAGTGCTATATGAGAAGACATTCAGAAGCAGCAGCATTCCATACTATCATCTTTCCTGCAGCCAATGTTCACTATTCCTAAAGCGCGTTATTCGGCGAAGCAAAGGAACTGTTCTGTACCCTATACTAAAACTTTGTGTTGGTCGTGCTTTGCAGCTTGCAGTGAAAGCGCTTCAAGAGAAGATTCTAACGAGAGCTGACATTTGATCGTAGCAGCGCCATTGCGGTACTTCTAAACGTTTTCAAATTTTGCAGTGACGCTTTAATAGCCATTCTGATGTTACAGTACAGGAGCCTAGACTGAAAGTTCTACAAGTCTTTCTTTGCAGTGAAAGCGCATCCCGAGAAGAATTATACGAATTTCAATATTTGATCCTAGAATCTTCCCTGCGGTATTTGCGCTGAAAGCTGTGATATTTTGCAGCGACGCCCCTTTGATGTTGAAGTACATAAGCCCAGACTAAAAGTTCAAAAAGACTTGCCTTGAAGTGAAAGCGCTAAAGATTTTGAAGTGATGCTTTAATAGCCATTCTGATGTTGCAGTGTACAAGCCCAGACTGAAACTTCTACAAGTTTTGCTTTGCAGTGAAACGCCTCTAAGTGAAGACATTCAGTAGCAGCAGCATTCCACGCTAGCATCTTCACTGCGTTAGTTAGTCACTTATCAGAAAGCACCTTCATAAGTCACAATTCAGTACCCTATAGTAAAACGTTCTGTTAGTCATGCTTTGCAGCTTGCAGTGAAAGCGTTTCCAGAGAAGACTCTAACGAGAGCCAGCATTTCATCGTAGCTTCTTCCCTGCGGTACTTGTTCTGAACGCTCTGACATTTTGAAGTGACGCTGTAATAGCCATTCTGATGTTACAGTACACAAGCGTATACTCAAAGTTCTACAAGTCTCGCTTTGCAGTGAAAGCGCTTTAAGAGAAGACATTCAGAAGCAGCAGAATTTCATGCTAGCATCTTCCCTGTGGGCCTTATTCGATTTCCCTAAAGCACCTCAATAGTGGAATCATAATGAGATGAAGCAGGAGATGCAGTACCAGAGGATGCTGCAGCAGATGCAGCAGTAGGAGATGCAGCAGCAGGAAATACAACAGGAATAGATGCAGAAGGTAACGTAGCAGCAGGAGTTGAAGCAGAATATGCATCAGCAGGAAATGCAGCACCAAGAGATGCAGATGGAGATGCAGCAGGAGATACAGCAGCAGTAGATGCAGAAGCAGATGTTGCAGCAGGTGCACAACCAGAAATGCAGCAACAGGAGATTCAGCAGCAGGAGATGCGGAAGCAAAGGCAGCAGTAGGAGTGGCAGCAGGTGGAGATGCATCAGGAGATGCATATTCAGAAGGAGATGCAGCATGATATGTAGAAGCATGAGATGCCGCAGGAGATTCTGGAGGAGATTCAGCAGAATAAGATGCAAGAGCAAGAGATGAAGTAGCAGGAGATGCGGAAGCAGATGCAGCAGGAGGAGATGAGCAGCAGGACATACAGAAGGAGTCGATGCAGAAGTTAATAGAGCAACAGGAGATTCAGAAGAAGGAGATGCAGAAAGAGATTTAGCAGCAGGAGATGCAGCATCAGGAAAGGCAGCAGTATATAGAGAAGCAGGATATGCAGTAGGAGGAGATAGAGCAGGTAATGCAGCAGCTGGAGATGCAGTAGGAGATGCAAGAGCAAGAGATGCAGCATCAGACCCATAAGCAGAAGATGCAGCAGAAGAAGATGTAGCAGGAAATGCAGCAGCAGTGGTTGCAGCAAGAGATGCAGTAGCAGGAGATGAAGCATTATCATGAGATGCATTAAGAGGTGCAGCAGCAGGATATGTAGCAGGAGATTTGGCAGGAGATGAAGCAGCAGCAGAGCAGCAGCAGATGCAGCAGGAAATGCAGGATCAGCAGACACTGCAGCAGGAAATACTGCAGCAGATGCAGCAGGAGATGACATATCAGGTGATGAAGTCAGAGACGCATCAGCTGAAGATGAAGCAGGAGATGCAGCAGCACGAGGGGCATCAGCAGGTGTATGAGGAAATGAGGCTGCAAATGTAGAAAGGTATAAGGGAGGAGATGCCACAGGAGATGTATCAGCAAGAGATGCATCAAGAAATGAGATGCAGAAGGAGATGCAGAAGGAGTTGCAGCATCAGGAGATGCAGTAGGAAATGCAGCAGCAGAAGACGTAGTAGCAGGAGAGGCAGAAGGAGGTGCAGAATCAGGAGATGCAGCAGCATCATATCCTTTAGGTGATGTAGCAGCAGGAGATGAAGAAGCAGGAGATGCCACAGGCGATTCAGCCGGAGATGCAGAAGGAGGAGATGCAGCAGTAGGAAGTGCAGAGTAGTAGATGAAGAGAAGAAGATGCAGCAGAAGGAAATATAGCAGGAGATTCATCAGCAGTACATGCAGCAGGAGAGAAAGCAGCATCAGATACAGCAGCAGATGCAGCAGCAGGAGATGCAGCAAAACATACATCAGCGGGAGACACAACAGAAGGATATGAGGCAGGAGATGCACCAGCAGCAGAAGCAGCAGGAGATGCAGCAACAAAGGATGCAGGATTAGATGCAGCAAGAATTGCATCAGAAGGAAATGCTGCTGGAACATCAGTAGGATATGCAACAGCTAGAGATTTGGCAACAGCAAATGCAGCAGCAGATGCAGCTGCATGAGGTGTATCAGCAGGAGATGTAGCAGGAGATGCATATTCAGCAGGTGATGCACCAGGGTATGCAGCAGGAGATTCAAGAGAAGAACATGCAGCAGAAAATCAGCAAGAGATGCAGCAGCAGGAGATGCAGTAAAAGAAGATGCAGCCGGACCTGATGCAGCATCAGATTCAGCAGGAGTTGAAGCAGAAGGAGATGAAGAGGCAGGAGATTCAGCAGCAAGAGATGCAGCAACAGGGGATTCAGCAGGAAATGCACCAGCAGATTCTGCAGCAGGAGATACAGTAGAAAAGGCAGCAGGAGATGCAGCAGGAGATATAGAAGGAGATTCAGCAGCAGGGGATGTAGTAGGAGATGCAGCAGGAGATACATCAGCAGAAATTGTAGCAGGAGATGCTGGAGGAGATTCTGCAGAAAAAGATTCAGCAGGAGATGCAGCAGGAGATGAAAAAGCAACATATGCATCAGCAGTTACTGCAGGAAGTGCAGCAGCACATTCAGCAGGAGACGAAAAAGCAACATATGCATCAGCAGTTACTGCAGGAAGTGCAGCAGGTGATTCAGCAGGAGATGTAGCAGCAGGAGGTGTAGCAGGAGGAGATGCAGCCGCAGATGCCTTCAACAGGATATGCAGCTGAAATGCAGAAGCACTAGATGCATCTGTACAAGATTGAGCAGCAGATGCAACAGGAAATGGAGATGCTTCTGCGGATGCATCCGCAGATGCATCCGCAGAGGATGCAGCAGGAGATGAAGCAGCAGACGCAGCAGTAGGAGATGCAGGAGGACATCAAGTAGAAGGAGATGCAGCAGCAGCAAATGTAGCAGGAGATGCAGCAGTACATGAGGCAGCAGGAAATGGAGCAGCAGTCTAAGGAGATGCAGTAGCAGGAAATGCTGCAGAATATGCAGCAGGAGATAATGCAGCAGGTGATGCAGCAACAGGTGATGCAGCAGTAGGTGATGGATCTGCAGCTGCAGAGGCCGCAGATGCAGCAGCAATAGATGCAGCAGCAGATGCATCAGGAGATGCAGATTCAGTAGGAGATGTAGCAGCAGAAAATGCTGCAGCAGATGATGCAGCAGGAGATGCAGCAGAATTAAATGCAGCAAGATATGCTGCAGGAGGAGATGCAGTAGGCTATGAAGCAGGAGATGCAGCAGCAGGAGATGCAAGAGGGGATGCATATTCAGCAGTAGATTCAGCAGAAACTTCAGAAGGAGATGCAGCAGCAGGAGATTTAGCAGGAGATGCAGCAGTAGATGAAGCAGCAGCATATGCAACAGCAGATGCACCAGATGGAGCAGAAAGAGATGCAGCAGGAGATGAAGCAGCAGATGCAACAACAGGAGATGCAGCAGCAGGAAATACAACAGGAATAGATGCAGAAGGTAATGCAGCAGCAGGAGTTGAAGCAGAATATGCATCAGCAGGAAATGCACACCAAGAGATTCAGACGGAGATGCAGCAGGAGATGCAGCAGCAGGAGATGCAAAAGCAGATGTTGCAGCAGGTGCAGCAACAACCGATGCAGCAAGAGGACATGCAGCAGAAGGAGATGCTGCAGCAGACGATGCAGCAGGAGATTCAGCAGCAGACAAATGATATTCAGCAGCAGACACGGTATCAGGAGATTCAGCAGCAGGAGATGCAGAGGCAAAGGCAGCAGTAGGACTGGCAGCAGGTGGAGATGCATCAGGAGATACATATTCAGAAGGAGATGCAGCAGGAGATTCAGCATGATGTGTAGAAGCATGAGATGCCGCAGGAGATTCATCAGGAGATTATGCAGCAAGTGATGCAGCAGCAGCAGAAGTAACAGGAGATGCAGCAGCCTCATATGCACTAGGAGATGTAGCAGCAGGAGATGAAGAAGCAGGAGATGCTACAGGCGATTCAGCTGGAGATGCAGAAAGATGAGATGCAGCAGCAGGAAGTGCAGAGTAGTAGATGAAGAGAAGAAGATGCAGCAGAAGGTAATATAGTAGGAGATTCATCGGCAGTACATGCAGCAGGAGAGAAAGCAGCATCAGATACAGCAACAGCAGATGCACCAGCAGATGCAGCAGCAGGAGATGCAGCAGCAGGAGATCTATCAGGAGATGCAGCAGTAGATGAAGCAGCAGCAGATGCAGCAGCAAATTCAGAAGATGCAGCAGTAGTAGATTCAGCAGGAAATGCAGATGAATATGCAGGATCAGGAGATACAGCAGGAGATGCATCTGCAGGTGATGCAGAAGGAGATGCAGCAGGTGAGGCTCAAGGAGATGCAGAAGGAGATGCAGAACGAGATGAAGCAGCAAGATATGCAGCAGAAGGAGATGATGCATAAGATGCTTCAATAGAAGGTGCAACATGAGATACAGCAGGAGATGCAGCATCAGACGAAGCAAAAGGAGATGGAGAAACAGGAGATGCAGCAGCAGGACATGGATCAAGAGATGAAGCAGCAGAAGATTCATTAGGAAATGCAGTAGCAGGATATGAAACAGCAGGAGATATAGCAGCAGGACATGCAGCATGAGATGCAGGAGGATGAGATGTATCAGCAGGGGATGTATCAGGAGATGCAGAAGCAGCAGGAGATGCTGTAGCAGGAGATGCAGAAAGAGATGTAGCAGCAGGAGATGCAGCTGCAGATGCCTTCAACAGGAGATGCAGCTAAAATGCAGAAGCACTAGATGCATCCGTAGAAGATTGAGCAGCAGATGCATCAGGAAATGGAGATTCTTCTGCAGATGCATCCGCAGAGGATGCATCAGGAGATGAAGCAGCAGTCTATGCAACAGCAGGAGATGAAGCAGCTTTTATACAACAGCAGGAGATGAAGCAGCAGATGAAGCAGCAGATGAAGCAGCAGGAGGTGCAGGAGGACATCAAGTAGAAGGAGATGCAGGAGCAGCAAATGTAGCAGGAGATGCAGCAGTACATGAAGCAGCAGGAAATGCAGCAGAATATGCAGCAGGTGGTGATGCAGCAGCAGGTGTTTCAGCTGCAGCTGCAGAGGCAGCAGATGCAGCAGCAATAGATGCAGCAGCAGATGCATCAGGAGATGCAGATTCAGTAGGAGATGATGCAGCAGGAGATGCAGCAGAAGGAAATGCATCAAGATATGCTGCAGGAGGAGATGCAGTAGGCTATGAAGCAGGAGATGCAGCAGCAGGAGATGCAGCAGGGGATGCATATTCAGCAGTAGCTTCAACAGGAACTTCAGAAGATGCAGCAGCAGGAGATTTAGCAGGAGATGCAGCAGTAGATGAAGCATCATCATATGCAACAGCAGATGCACCAGATGGAGCAGAAAGAGATGCAGCAGGTGATGGAGCAGAAAGAGATGCAGCAGGTGATGGAGCAGCAGAGGAAGCAGAAGGAGATGCAGCAGCAGGACATGGATCAAGAGATGAAGCAGCAGGAGATTCATTAGGAGATGCAGTAGCAGGATATGAAACAGCAGGAGACATAGTAGCAGGAGATGTAGCATGAGATGCAGCAGGATGAGACGAAGCAGCACGGGATGTATCAGGAGATGCAGAAGCAGCAGATACAGCAGGAGATGCTGTAGCAGGAGATGCAGAAGGAGAAGTAGCAGCAGGAGATGCAGCAATAGGAGGAGATTCAGCAGGAGATGCAGCAGGAGGAGATGCAACAGGAAATGCAGCAGGAGGAGGTACAGCAGCAACAGATGCAGCAGTATATGCAGCAGAAGGAGATGAATAAGAGATGCAACAGCAATTGATGCAGCAGGACATGCTGGATCCGGAGATGCAGAAGAAGTAAATGCCGAAGCAGGAGATGCGGCAGGACATGCAGCAGCAGGTGATGCAGCAAAACATACATCAGCGGGAGACACAGCAGCAGGATATGAGGCAGGAGATGCACCAGCAGCAGAAGCAGCAGCAGATGCAGCAGCAAAGGATGCAGGATTAGATGCAGCAAGAATTGCATCGGCAGGAGATGCTGCTGGAACATCAGTAGGATATGCAAAAGCTAGAGATTTGGCAACAGAAGATGCAGCAGGATGTGCAGCAGCAGCTGCAGCTGCATGAGGTGTATCAGCAGGAGATGTAGCAGGAGATGCATATTCAGCAGGTGATGCACCAGGATATGCAGCAGGAGATTCAAGAGAAGGACATGCAGCAGGAAATCAGCCAGAGATGCAGCAGCAGGAGATGCAGTAAAAGAAGATGCAGCCGGACCTGATGCAGCATCAGATTCAGCAGGAGTTGCAGCAGCAGGAGATGAAGAGGCTGGAGATTCAGCAGCAGGAGATGCAGCAACAGTGGATTCAGCAGGAGATGCATCAGCATGAAATGCATCAGCAGATTCTGCAGCAGGAGATACAGTAGAAAATGCAGCAGGAGATTCAGTAGAAAATGCAGCAGGAGATGCAGGAGGAGATACAGAAGGAGATTCAGCAGCAGGGGATGTAGTAGGAGATGCAGCAGGAGATACATCAGCAGAAATTGTAGCAGGAGATGCTGGAGGAAATTCTACAGAAGAAGATTCAGCAGGAGATGCAGCAGGAGATGAAAAAGCAACATATGCATCAGCAGTTACTGCAGGAAGTGCAGCAGGAGATTCAGCAGGTGATGTAGCAGGAGGAGATGCAGCCGCAGATGCCTTCAACAGGATATGCAGCCGAAATGCAGAAGCACTAGATACATCCGTAGAAGATTTAGCAGCGGATGCAACAGGAAATGGAGATGCTTCTGCAGATGCATCCGCAGAGGATGCATCAGGAGATGAAGCAGCAGTCTATGCAACAGCAGGCTATGAAGCAGCAGGAGATGAAGCAGCAGAAGGAGCAGCAGGAGATGCAGGAGGACATCAAGTAGAAGGAGATGCAGCAGCAGTAAATGTAGCAGGAGATGCAGCAGTACATGAAGCAGCAGGAAATGGTGCAGCAGTTTAAAGAGATGCAGCAGCAGGAAATGCAGCAGAATATGCATCAGGAGGTAATGCAGCAGGTGATGCAGCAACAGGTGATGCAGCGGAAGCTGAAGGGGCAGCAGATGCAGGAGCAGATGCAACAGGAGATGCAAATTCATTAGGAGATGTAGCAGCAAAAGATGCTGCAGCAGATGATGCAGCAAGAGAGGCAGCAGCAGGAAATGCAGCAGAAGATGCTGCAGGAGGTAACGCAGCATGTGATGCAGCAGCAGGTGATGCAGCAGCAGATGCATCAGGAGATGCAGATTCAGTAGGAGATGTAGCAGCAGGAGATGCTGCAGCAGATGATGCAGCAGGAGATGCAGCAGAAGGAAATGCAGCTAGATATGCTGCAGGATAAGATGCAGTAGGCTATAAAGCAGGTGATGCAGCAGCAGGGGTTGCAGCAGGGGATGCAATTGCAGCAGCAGGGGATGCAGCAGGAACTTTAGAATAAAATACAGCAGCAGGAGATTTAGCAGGAGATGCAGCAGTAGATGAAGCAGCAGCATATGCAACAGCAGATGCACCAGATGGAGCAGAAAGAGATGTAGCAGGGGATGGAGCAGCAGATTCAACGGGAAATGGTGCATCAGGAGATGCATCGGCAGGTGCATGAGCAGAGAATGCATCAGGAGATGTAGCAGCAGGAGATAGAGAAGCAGGTGATGCCGCAGGAGATACAACAGGAGATGCAACACCAGAAGATGCAGCAGCAAGAGATGCAGCAGGAGATGCAGCAGCACATGCAGTATCAGCAGATGCAGCAGCAGGAGATGAAGCAGCAGATGCAGCAGCAGGAGATGCAGCAGTAGGAAATACAACAGGAATAGATGCAGAAGGTAATGCAGCAGCAGGAGTTGAAAGAGCAGATACAGCAGCAAAAGATGCAGCAGCAGGAAATAGAACAGGAATAGATGCAGCAGGTAATGCAGCAGCAGGAGTTGAAGCAAAATATGCATCAGCAGGAAATGCAGCACCAAGAGATTCAGATGGAGATGCAGCAGGAGATGCAGCAGCAGGAGATGCAGAAGCAGATGTTGCAGCAGGTGCAGCACCAGCAGATGAAGCAACAGGAGATGCAGCAGAAGGAGATGCTGCAGCAGCAGATGCAGCAGGAGATTCAGCAGCAGGAGATTCAGCAGCAGACAAAGGATATTCAGCAGCAGACACGGCATCAGGAGATTCAGCAGCAGGAGATGCGGAAGCAAAGGCAGCAGTAGGAGTGGCAGCAGGTGGAGATGCATCAGGAGATGCATATTCCGAAGGTGATGCAGCAGGAGGAGATGGAACAGGAGATGCAGTAGGAGGAGATCCAGCAGGAAATGCAGCAGGATGAGATGCAACAGAAAATGCAGCAGGAGGAGGTACAGCAGCACCAGATGCAGCAGTATATGCAGCAGAAGGAGATGAATATGAGATGCTACAGCAATTGATGCAGCAGGACATACTGCAGCCAGAGATGCAGAAGAAGTAGATGCATCAGCAGGAGATGCAGCAAAACATACATCAGCAGGAGGCACAGCAGCAGGAATTATAGCAGTAGGTGCTTCAGGAGATTCTGCAGAAGAAGATTCAGCCGGAGATGCAGCAGGAGATGAAATAGCAACATATGCATCAGCAGTTACAGCAGGAAGTGCAGCAGCACATTCAGCTGGAAGTGCAGCAGGAGATTCAGCAGGACATGTAGCAGCAGGAGATGCAGCCGCAGATGCCTTCAGTAGGAGATGCAGCTGAAATGCAGAAGCACTAGATGCATCCGTAGAAGATTGAGCAGCAGATGCATCAGGAAATGGAGATGCTTCTGCAGATGCATCCGCAGATGCATCCGCAGAGGATGCAGCAGGAGATGAAGCAGCAGCCTATACAGCAGCAGGAGATGAAGCAGCAGCAGATCATCAGGAGATGCAGCAGGAAGAGATGCTTCAGCAGGTACAGCTTCATGAGATGTAGCACGAGATACAGAAGGAGATGCTGTAGGAGAAGAGGCATGAGGAGATGATGCAGCAGACCCAGTAGCAGGAGATGCAGAAGCAGAAGATGCAGCCGGAGATTCTGCAGCAGGAGATGCAGCAGGAGATAGAGTCACAAGAGATGTGCAGCGGATTCAGCAGGAGATTCTGCAGCAAGAGATGAAGCCTCAGGATCTGCAGAGAAGAAGATGCAGCAGCAGGAGATGCAACAGCAGACGCATCAGCAGGAGATGCAGCAGCAGAAGATAGAGCAGCAGCAGCAGATGCACAAGACAATGGAGCAGGAGATGCGGCAGGATAAGATGCAGTACCAGCAGATGCAGCAGGAGATGCAGCATCTGGAGTTGAAGCACTAGAAGATGCTGCAGAAGGTGCAGCAGCAGATGCATCAGGAGAAGCAGGAGCAGGAAATGCAGCAGCAGGAGATGCAGCAGCAGAAGTGCAGGAGTAGGAGAAGCAGAAGCAGGAGATGTGGCAGCAGGAGAGGCACCAGGTGATTCAGCAGGAGAGGCAGCAGAAGACAGAGAAGCAGGAGATGCATCAGCAGATGCATCCGCAGGAGGTGCAGGAAATGCATCAGCTGATCAGGAGGAGATTTAGCAGGAGGAGACTTAGCAGGAGGAGAGGCAGCAGCAGGAGATGCAGCATGAGATGCAGCATCTACTGCTGCATCTCCTCTGCTGCCTCTCCTACTGCATCTCCTCCTGTTTCATCTTTTGTTGCATCTCCGGCTGCTGTATATCACGGTGCATGTCTTCTTGCTACATCTCTGGCTGCATTTCCTGCTGCATCTTCTGCTAGTGCATGTCCTGCTGCATTTCCTGCTGATGCATATCCTGCTGCTGTATTTCCTGATGCATTTCTTTCTGCTTTATCTTTTCCTGCATATCCTGCTGCTGTATTTCCTGATGCATCTCTTTCTGCTTTATCTTTTTCTGCATATCCTGCTGCATCTCTTCCTGCTGGATCTGCTCCTTAATCTCCTCCTACATCTTCAGCATATGCTGCTGCATCTGGTGCTGCTTCACATATTGCTGCATCTCCTGCGATTGCATCTGCTGCTGCAACTCCTGCTACTTCATCTGCTGCTGCATCTCCTGCTACTTCATCACCTCCTGAATCTGCATCGCATCTATCGTCTGCATCCGGCATCTCCTGCTGCTGCATCTTCTGCTGCTGCATCTCCTGCTACAACCCCTTCTGCCGCATCTACTCTTGCATCTCCTTCTTCTGCATCTCTTGAGGTATATTCTGCTGCATTTCCTTCTGCATCTTCTGCTGCATCTTTTGTGGTTTCATCTCCTGCTGCTGTATCTCCTGCTGAAGAATCGCCTTCTGCTCTATCTCCTCCTGCTGCATCTCCTTCTGAATGTGATGCTGAATCTACTGCTGAACATGCATCCCCTGCTGCTGCATTACCTGCTGCATCTCCTCCTGCAGCATATCTTGCTGCATTTCCTTCTGCTGCATCTCCTGCTGCATCTCCTTCTGCAGCATCTCCTTCTGCGGCATCTCCTGCTGTGGCATCTGCAGCAGCATCTTCTGCTGCTGCATCTGCTGCTGCATCTATTGCTGCTGCATCTGCTGCCTCTGCAGCTGCAGCTGCATCTCCTGCTACTGCATCTCCTCTTGCTGCATCTTCTGCTGCATTTCCGGCTACTGCATCTCCTTAATCTGCTGCTGCATCTCCTGCTGATTCATGTACTGCTGCATCTCCGGCTACAATTCCTGCTGCTACATCTCCTGCCACTTGATGTCCTCCAGCGTCTTCTGCTGCTGCATCCTCTGCTCATGCATCTGCGGATGCATCTGCAGAAGTATCTCCATTTCCTGCTGCATCTGCTGCTCAGTCTTCTACGGATGCATCTAGTGCTTCTGTATTTCCTCCTGAATGCATCTGCGGCTGCATCTCCTGTGCTACATCACCTGCTGAATCTCCTGTTGCACTTCCTGCTGTAACCTCTGATGCATATGTTGCTACTTCATCTCCTGATGCATCTCCTACTGTATCTCCTGCTGAATCTTCTTCTGCAGAATCTCCTCCTGCAACTCCTGCTGATGTATCTCCTGCTGCATCTCCTGCTACATCTCCTGTTGCTGAATCTCCTTCTATATTTCCTGCTGCATCTTCTGCTAAATCTTCCGCTGAATCTCCTGCTGCAGACTCTCCTGCTGCTGCATCTCCTGCTGCTGCATCATCTCCTTTTGCATCTCCTGCTATGGCATCTCCTGCTGTATCTGCTGCTTCTGCATCTCCTGATGTATCCCCTGCTGCTTCATCTCACACTGATGCATCTCCTGCTGCATGTCCTGCTGCTATATCTCCTGCTGCTTCATATCCTGCTACTGCATCTCCTAATTAATCTCCTGAAGTTCCATCTCCTGCTGCTGCATCTCATGATCCATGTCTTGCTGCTGCATCTCATGTTCATGCATCTCCTTCTGCTTCGTCTGCTGCTGCATCTTTATCTGCTGTATCTCATGTTGCACCTTCTATTGAAGCATCTCCTGCGTCATCTCCTGCTGCATATCTTGCTGCTTCATCTCGTTCTGCATCTCCTGCTGCATCTCCTTCTGCATCACCTGCAGATGCATCTCCTGCTGTATCTCCTGATCCTGCATATTCATCTGCATTTCCTGCTGCAGCTCTTTATGAATCTACTACTGCTGCATCTTCTGAATTTGCTGCTGCATCTGTTGCTGCTTCATCTACTGCTGCATCTCCTGATAGATCTCCTGCTGCTGCATCTCCTGCTGCTGCATCTGCTGTTGAATCTTCTGATGCTGCATCTGATGCTGCATCTGATGATACTTTCTCTCTTGCTGCATTTACTGCGGCTGCATCTCCTCTATATTTCTTTCTGCTGCATCTTCTTCTCTTCATCTACTACTCTGCACCTCCTGCTGCTGCATCTCCTCCTTCTGCATCTCCGGCTGAATCGCCTGTAGCATCTCCTGCTTCTTCATCTCCTGCTGCTACATCTCCTAGTGCATATGATGCTGCTGCATCTCCTGTTACTTCTGCTGCTGCTGCATTCCCTGATGCATCTCCTGATGCTGCAGCTCCTTCTGCAGCTCCTTCTGTGTCTCCTGCTACTACATCCCCTGCTGCTGCATTTCCTGCTACATCTCCTGATGCTGCAACTCCTTCTGCATCTTCTGCTGATGCATCTCCTGCGGAATCTGCTGCTGCTGCATCTCCTGTTGCATCTGCTTCTGATGCATCTGCTGCTGCATCTCTTGCTGCATTTCCTGCTTCATCTGCTGATGCATCTGCTGCTACTATATGTTTTGCTACATCTCATCATGCTGCACATCCTGCTGCATCTGCTGAAGATTCTCTTCCTATTGCTTCTCCTGCTGAATCTGCATTTCCTGCTGCATCTGCTTCTGCATCTCCTGCTGCTGCACCTCCTGCTGAATTAGCTGCTGCTGCATCTGCTTCTACATGTACGTTACAACATTCTACCTTTGCTGCCTCATCTCCTGATGCATCTGCTGATGCCCTTCCTGCTGCTGCATCTCCTGCTTCATCTTCAGCTGATGCATCTCTGGCTTCATCACCTGATATCGCATCTCCTGCTGCATCTGCTGCAGTATTTCCTGCTGCAGCATCTCCTGCTTCTGCGTCTACTGCTGCATGTCCTGCTGCATCTCCTGCTGATGCATCTCCTATTGCGAATCTGCTGCAGCATCTCCTGCTTCTGAATCTCTTGCTGAATCTGCATCTACTGATGCATCTGCTGCTGCATCTCCACCTGCTGTATCTGATGCTTCATCTCCTGCTGCGTTTCCTCTTGCTGCATCTCCTTCTGCATCTCCTGCTGCTGTGCCTGCTGCTGCATAACCTGCTGAATCACCTGCTGCTGGATCTGCTGCGATTGCATTTCCTGCTACTTCAACTCCTGCTCTTGCATCTCCATCTGCTGTATCTCCTCCTGTATCTCCCACGGCATCTCATGCTGCTGCATATCCCGCTACATCTCCCTCTGAATATGCATCTCCTGATGCATCTCCTGCTACTACATCTCCTGATGCATATCCTGCTGAATATCTATATCCTGCTGCATCTCCTGCTGCTGCACCCTCTGTTGCTCTGTCTTCTTCTCTATCTCTTGCTTCATCTCCTGCTGCATCTCCTGCTGCTGAATCTCCTGTTGCTGCATCTCCTTCTGCATCTGCTGCTGCTGTATCTGCTGCTGCTGTATCTCCTGCTGCATCTCCTGCAGCTGCATTTCCTCCTGCTAAATCTCCTCTTGAAGCTCCTGCCACCTCTCCTGCTTCATCTGCTGCTGCTGTATCTCCTGCTGCTGAATCTCCTGCTGCATCTCCTGCAGCTGCATTTCCTCCTGCTAAATCTCCTCTTGAAGCTCTTGCCACCTCTCCTGCTTCATCTGCTGCTGCATATTTTCCTGCATCTCCTCCGGCTGCATCTGCTGGTACATACCCTGCTGTTCTATCTCCTGCTGCATTTTTTGCGGCATCTCCAGCTGCTGGATCTCCTCCTGCATCTCCTGCTGAGTAATCTGATGCGGTATCTCATTCTGCATCATCTCTTGATGCATCTCATGCTGCTGAAACTCCTGCTGCGGCGTACACTGCTGCATCTACTGCTGATGCATCTCCTGTGTCATCTCCTGCTGATGCATCTCCTGCTGAGTCTCTTCCTGCATCTCCTCCTGCATTTCATGCTGCATTACCTGCTGCATCTCCTGCTGCTTTTCCTGCTGCTGCATCTCCATCTTCTGTATCTACTGCTACATTTCCTGCTGCTGCATCTCCTCCTGCATCTCCTGCTGCATTTCTTGGTGCTACATATCCTGCTGCTGCAACTCCTGCTGCATCTCCTGCTATAGAAACTCCTGCTATGGAATCTCCTGCTGCATAACCTCCTGCTAAGTCTCCTGCTGCTGCATCTCCTCCTGATACATCTGCTGCATCACCTGCTGCTGCATCACCTGCTGCTGCATCTCCTGCTGCTGAATCTCATGTGAATCTCCTGCTGCATCTCCTGCTACTGCATCCTCTGCTTCTTTATATACTGCTGCATTTCCTGCTGCTGTATCTCTAGCTGCATCTTTTGCTGCACATCTGCTGCTGTATTACCTGCTGCATCACCTCCTGCTGTGTCTCCTGGTGCTGCATCTCCTCCTGCTACATCTGCTGCAGCATCTCCTGCTGCTGCATCTCCTCCTGCTTCTCCTGCTGCATCTGCTTCTACATCTGCTGCAGCATCTCCTACTGCTGCATCTCCTTCTGCTTCATCTCCTGCTTCATCTACTTCTCCTGCATATCCTGAATATATTTCCTGCTGCATCTTCTACGGTAGTTCTTGCTACATCATCTGCCTCATCTCCTCTAGCATCTCCTGCTGCATCTGCTGATGCATCTCCTTCTGCTGCATCTCCTGCTTCACCTTCAGCTGATGCATCTGTAGCTTCGTCTCCTGATAGTTCATCTCCTTCTGCATCTGCTGCGGCATCTCCTGCTGCTGCATCTCCTGCTGAATTTCCTGCTGCATCTGCTGCTGCTCTGCTGCTGCTTCATCTACTGCTGAATCTCCAGCTACATATCCTGCTCCTGCATTTCTTGCTGTACCTCATACTTATTCTCCTGTTCATGTATATCTTCCTGCACCTCCTGCTGCTGCACATCCTGCTGCTGCATCCTATAAGGCATCCTATGATAATGCCACATCTCTTGCTACTGCATCTCCTGCTGCAATTCCTGCTGCTATATATCTTGCTGCATCTTCTGCTGCTGCTGTATCTGCTGCTACTGCATGTCTTGCTGCATCTCCTCCTGATGCTTCTCCTGCTGCATATCCTTCTGCATTTGCTGCTGCATCTCCTCCTCCTGCATCTCCTGTTGCATCTCCTACTGCCGCTTCTCCTGCTGCATCTATTTCTGCCCATCTCCTTCTGCGTCTCCTGCTCCTGCACGTCCTACTGTGAATCTGCTGCAGATTCTTCTGCTGATCAATCTCCTGCTGAATCTGCATCTACTGCTGCACCTCCTGCCGCTGCATCTCCTGCTGCTTCATCTATTTCTCTGCATCTCCTGCTGCATCTCATGCCCCTGAATCCCCTGCTGTATCTACTACCGATGCATCTCCTGCTTCTCTTTCTGCTTCTGCAGCTCCTTCTGCATCTTCTGCTTCTGCATCTCCTGCTTCTGTTTCTGCTGCATCATCACCTCCTGCCTCGCCTCCTGCTGTTACATAACCTGTTACATCTCCTGATGCATCTCCTTCTGATGCATCTCCTGCTGCACCTCCGGCTGAATAGGCCTACCCTGCTGCATCTTCTGCTGCTGCACCTCCTACTGCAGTGTCTAATGCTCTATCTCCTGCTGCATCTGCTGCTGCTGCTGCATCTCCTACGACATCTCCTGCTGCTGCATCTTCTGCTTCATCTCCAGCTGCTGCATCTCCTGCTGCATCTCCTGCCGAATCAAATCCTACCACAACTCCTGCTGCTGCATCTCCTGCTCCTGCATTTCCTACTGCATCTCCGACTGCTGCATCTCCTGCATCTGCTGCTGCATCTGCTGCTGCAGCACCTCCTACGGAATCCCCACCTCAATTCCTGATGCATCTCCACCTGCTGCATCTCCTGCTGCTGCATCTCCTGCTGCTGCATCTCCTGCTGCTGTATATGCTACCGCATCTGCTGCAGGAACTCCTTCTTCTGCCTCTCATGCCACATCTCCCGCTGATGCATCTCCTGCTTCTGTTTATCTTGCTCAATTTACTTCTCCTGCATCTCCAGCTGCATATCCTGCTGCTGCATCTCCTGCGTCTTTTGGTGCATCTGCTGTAGATTAATCTACTGCTGCATCTGCTGTAGATTAATCTACTCTTGAATACCCTGCTGCACCTCCTAATACTTCATCTCCTGATGCTTGCATCTCTTGATGCGTCTCCTGCTGCTGCTCCTCCTGATTCATCTCCTGCTGAATCTCCTCCTGCTTCTTCGCCTGCTGCTTCATCTCCTGCACCTGCTGCTGCATCTACTGCTACATCTCCTGCTGCTCTATATCCTCCTCCTGCATCTCCTCCTTCATCTATTGATGCTGCATCCTCTGATGAACCTCCTGCTGCTGCACCTCCATCGGCGACCACCTCTGATGCATCAGCGGATTCATCTGATGATGCATCTCCACTGCTTCATCTCCTGCTGCTGAATCTCCTGCTCTTGCGTACCCTGCTGCATCTACAGCTGCTTCATACCCTACTTCATCTACTGCTGCTGCATTACCTGCTGCTTGTGCTGCTGCTCCATCTCCTCCTCAGTTTCCAGCTACTGCATCTCCTGGTGCTATATTTTGCTTATGAATCTCTGCTTCTGAATCTGCTGCTGCATCTGCTGTGGCTGCATCTCCTAATGCATCTCCTGCAGCTTAATCTCCTGCTTTTGCATCTCCTGTTTTATCTCTTTCTGATGCCTATCTTGCTGCTGCATCTACTGCTGCTTCGTCTACTTCTGCATCTCCTCATGCATTTCCTGCTGCTGCATCTCCGGGTACATCTCCTCCCGCTCAATCTCCTGCTACAACTTCTGCTACTGCAACTCCTATTGCATCTCCTGCGGCATCTCCTACTGCATCTCTTGCGGCTGCATCTCCTGTTCTATCTTCTGCTGCTGAATCTTCTCCTAATCGATCTCCTTAAGCATCTCTTTCTGCTGCATCTTCCGCCTTTCCTGAGGCATCTCTTCTTGCTGCATTTCCTGCTGAATCACTTACTGATGCATCTGCAGCATTTGCTGCTGCACCTACTGCTGCTTCACATACTGCTGCATCTCCTACTACATATCCTGCTGCTGCATCTGCTGCTGCTATATCTCATGCTGCATCTACTGTGGCTACCTCTCCTGCTGCATCTCCTTCTGCTGCTTCTCATTCTCTGCATCTTCTTTTCTGCATCTCCTGATACTGCTTCACCTGCTGCTGCATCTGCTGCTGCTTCACCTGCTGCTGCAAATCTTGCTGCTTCAAATCTTGCTGCTGCATCTCATGCTCCATATCCTTCTGATACATCTGCGGATCATCTTATGATGGTTCTTTCTTGCTCGATCTCCTGCTTCTGAATCTCCTGCTGCTGCAAACTCTGCTGCATCTCCTGCTGCTTCATTTCCAGCTGCAGCTGCTGCTGCTGTATCGGCTGCGGCTGTTGATGCATTTCCTGATGCATTTTCTGCTTCTGCACCTCTTTTTGCTGCAACTCCTGCTGCATCTCCCCTTGCTGCATCTCCTACTGCTGCATTTCCTGCTCCTGCATCTGATACTTCATCTCCTGCTGCTGCATCTCACACCCAATCTCCTGCTGCACATTCAGCAGGAGATGCAACACCAGGTGATGTACCACTCAGAGATGCAGCAGGAGCTGCAGCAGCAGGAGATGCAGAAGGGGATTTAGCAGCAGGAGATGCAGGAGGGGATGCAGCAGCAGGACATTCAGCTGCAGGAGATGCAGCAGGGGATGCAGCAGCACGATATTCAGCAGCAGGAAATGCAGCATGATATGAAGAAGCAGGATATGCAGCAGCAAGAAATACTGCAGCAGATGCAGGAGGAGGTGATGCAGCAGCAGGAAATTCAGAAGGAGATGCAGCAAGAGATTCAGCTGGTGATGCAGCAGCAGAACTAGAAGAAGATACAGGTGGAGGAGATACAGCAGACCCAGAGGGAGCAGGAGATGCAGAAACAGGAGATGCAGCAGGAGATGCAGGAATATCTGAAGCAGTAGATGCAACGGGAGATTCAGCAGCAAGAGATACAGGAGGAAATGCAGCAGTAGATACAGTAGGAGATGAAGCAGCAAGAGACGCAGAACCAGATGAAATTGGAGATGCAGCAGCAAATACTGCATGAGATGCAAGAGGAAGAGATGAAGCAGCAGAAGATACAGCAGGAGATGAAGAAGCAGGCCATGCAGCAGGAGATGAAGAAGCAGGCCATGCAGCAGCAGCAGATGCAGCACGAGATGCAGCAAACAGAGATGCAGAAGCAGATGCAGATGTAGTAGCTGGACATGCAGCATCAGGAGATGCATCAACAAATGATGCAGGAGGAGAGGCAGCAGAAGGAGATGCTGAAGTGGATGCAGCATTAGATGCAGTAGCAGCAGATGCAACAGCAGTAGATACAGCAGCTAATGAAAGTGGAGCTGGAGATTCAACAAGAGATGCAGTAGATGGAGATGCCAATGGAAATGAACTAGAATGAGATGCAGAAGCAGGAAATACAGCAGCAAGAGATGCAGCAGGAGATGCAGCGGTAGAGAAAACGGCAGGAGACGTAGCAGCAGGCGATTCAGCAGGAGTAGATGCATCTGGTTATGCAGCAGCAGGATATTCAGCAGCAGGCGATTCAGCAGCAGTAGATGCAGCAGGAAATGCAGCAGCAGGATATTCAGCAGCAGGAAATGCAGCATGATATGAAGAAGCAGGATATGCAGCAGCAGGAAATGCTGCAGCAGATGCAGTAGCAGGTGATGCAGCAGAAGATGCAGCTGGATGAGATACAGCAGCCCCAGATCCAGCAGGAGAAGCAGAACCAGATGCAATTGGATATGCAGCAAGATGCAGCAGTAGATACTGCTTGAGATGCAGCAGTAGGAGAGGATCAAGAGAAGAAGCAGCAGGAGATTTAGAATCAGGAGATGCAGCATCAGCAGATATAGCGGATGCAGCAGCAGATGCAGAAGGCATTGCAACAGAATGAGATGCAGCAGGAGGAGATGCAGCAGGAAGAGATGCAGGAGCCGGAGGTGCAGCAGGAGACGCAGAAACAGGAAATGCAGCAGCAGCACATGCAGGCGCTAATGCAGCAGCAGATGCATTAGCAACGCAGTATGAGATGAAGCAAACGGAGATGCAGAAGCAGATGAAGTAGCAGGAGATGCAGCAGCAGGAAATGCATCAGGAGATGCAGCAGAAGGAGATGCAGTCGAAGGAGAATCAGCATATGATACAGCTGCAGGAGATTCAGCAGCAGATGCAGCAGCAGATTCAGCAGCAGGAGATGTAGCCGCATAGGCAGATTCAGCAGGAGATGGTACTGGATAGGCAAGAGCAGGAGATGCAGCAGGAGATGCTGTAGGCTCTTAAATTTTGAAGTGACGCTTTAATAGCCATTCTGATGTTACAGAAGACAAGACTAGACTGAAAGCTCTACACGTATTGCTTTGCAGTAAAAGAGCTATAAGAGAAAAGATTCAGCAACAGCAGCATTCCATGCTAGCATCGTGCCTGCGGGAGTTGCTCACTTTTCCTAGAGCACCTTAATAGGAGCACTAAAGACACAATTCAGTACCCTATACTAAAACGGTCCATCAATCGTTCTTTGCTGCTTGTATTGAAATCGTTTCCACAGAAGACTCTAAGGAGAGCCAGCATTTGATCGTAACAGCTTCCTTGCGTTACTTGTTCTGAACGCTCTGACATTTGGAAGTGACGCTTTAATAGCCATACGAATGTTGCAGTACGCAAGCCTAGACTGAAAGCTCTACAAGTCTTCTTTTGCAGTGAAAGCACTATAAGAGAGCACATCCAGAAGCATCAGCATTCCATTCTAGCATCTTCCATGTGGGAATTACTCCCTTTTCCTAAAGAGCCTTCATAGGCGAAGATAAGTCACAATTCAGTACCCTATACTAAAACGGTCCTTAAGTCTTGCTTAGCCGCTTGCAGTGAAAGCGCTTCCAGAGAAGACTCAAATGCTAAAGCCAGCATTTGATGGTAGCAACTTCTCTAGGTTACTCGTTCTGAACGATCTGAAAATATTGAAGTGACGCCTTAATAGCAATTCTGAAGTTACAGTAGACAAGCCCAGACTGAAATTTCTACAAGTCTTGCTTTGTAATAAAAGCGCTCTAAGGGAGGACATTCTGAAGTAGCAGCATTCCATTCTAGCAACTTCCCTGCGGGCGTAATTTAATTTTCCTAAAGCGGGTTAATAGACGCAGTTAAGTCACTAGTCTGTTCCCTATACTAAAACGGTCCTTAAGCCGTGCTTTGCTGCTTGCAGTGAAATCTCTCCACAAAAGTCTCTTACGAGAGCCAGCATTTAATCCTAGCATGTTTCCCTCAGGTGCGTGTGTTAAATGCTCTGAAATTTTGAAGTGACGCTTGAATTCTGATGTTACAGTACGCCAGTCTACACTGAAAGCTCTACAAGTCTTGCTTTAGAGAAAAAGCGCTCTAAGAGAAGACCTTTAGAAGAAGCAGCTTTCCATGCTAGCGTCATCCCGGCGGGCGTATTTCCTTTTTCCTAAAGCGCCGTAATAAGAGAAATTAAGTCACAATTCAATGCCTACACTAAATCGTACTGTTAGTCATGCTTTCCACGTTGCAATGAAAGAGCTTCCACAGATGACTCTAACGAGAGCCAGCATTTGATCGTAGCAGCTTCCCTGCGGTTCTTGTTCTGAACGATCTGAAAATATTGAAGTGACTCCTTAATAGCAATTCTGAAGTTACAGTATACAACAATAGATTGAAAGGTCTACACGTCTTGCTTTACAGAAAACGTACTCTAAGAGAAGACATTCCGAAGTTCCAGAATTCCATGCTAGCATCTTTCCTTCAGGAGTTAGTCACTTTTCCTAAAGCGCCTTCTTAGGCGAAGTTAAGTCACAATTCAGTACCCTGGTACGAAAACGGTCCATAAGAAATGCTTTTCAGCTTGCAGTGAATGCTCTTTCACAGAAGACTCTTAACGAGAGCTAGCATTTGGTCCTAACAGCTTTCCTGCCGTACTTGTGCTGAACGCTCTGAAATTTTGAAGTGACTCTGTAATAGCCATTCTGATGTTGCAGAACACAAGCCTAGACTGAAAGTTCTACATGTCTCGCTTTGCAGTGAAAGCGCTCTAAGAGAAGAAATTCGGAAGTATCAGTATTCTCTGCTAGCATCTTCCATGTGGGCCTTATTCTATTTTCCTAAACGCCTTAATTGGCGCAGTGAAATCACTATTAAGGATCCTATAGGAAAGCTTTCTCTAAGTCGTGCTTTTTCCCTTTCAGCGAAAGCGCTTCCAATGAAGACTCAAATTAAAGCCAGCATTTGAAAGAAGCAGCTTCCCTGCCTTACTTGTTCTGAACGCTCTGACATTTTGAAGTGACGCTGTAATAGCCATTCTGATGTTGCAGTATACAAGCCTAGACTGAAAGTTCTACATGTCTTGCTTTGCAGTGAAAGCGCTCTAAGAGAAGACATTCAGAAGAGGCAGCGTTCTTCCCTCCGGCAGTTGCTCTCTTTTTTTAAAGTGTCGTAATTTGTGACTATTAAGACGCTATTTAGTCTCTTACACTAAAACGTCCTGTTAGTCGTGCTTTGCACCTTGCAGTGAAAGCGCATCTACAGAAGACTCTAAAGAGAGCCAGCATTTCATGGTAGCATCTTACCTGCGGTACTTGTGCTGAACGCTCTGAAATTTGGAAGGGACGCCTTCACAGCCATTCTGAAGTTACAGTTCACAAGCTTAGACTGAAACTTCTACAAGTTTTGCTTTACAGCGAAAGCGCTATAAGAGACGCCATTCAGAAGCAGCACCATTCGGTGCTAACATCTTCGCTGTTAGAGATACTCACTTGTCCTAAAGCTCGTTATTAGTCGCTATTATGTCACTATTCTTTAACCTACACTGAAACGCAGTGTTAGTCGTGTTTTGCACCTCTCAGTGAAAGCGCTTCCAGAGAAGAATCTAACGAGAGATACCATTTGATGCTAGCAACTTCCCAGGGGCATTTCTGTTGAACGCTTTCAAAATCTTCAAGTGAAGCCTCACTAGCCATGCTGATGTTATCGTTCACTAGCCTAGACAGAAAGTTCGACAAATCTTTGTTTGTAGTGATTGCTGTCTAAGAGAAGACATTCAGAAGCAGAAGCATTCCATGCTAAAATCTTCCCTGCTGGAGATATGAATTTTTACTAAAACGCCGTAAGAGACAGTGTTAAGTCCCTATTCACTAGCCTATGCTAATACGTTCTTTTAGTCGTGTTTGCAGCTTGCAGTGAAAGCGCTTCCAGAGAAGATTCTAACGAGAGACACCATTTGACGCTAGCAACTTCCCGGCAGTACTTGTGCTCAACGCTTTCAAATCTTCCAGTGAAGCCTCACTAGCCATGCTGATGTTACCGTTCACTAGCCTAGACGGAAAGTTCATAAATCTTGGTTTTCACTGATTGCGCTCTAAGAGAAGATATCCACAAGCAGAAGCATTCCATGCTAACATCTTCCCTGCTGGAGATATTCTCTTTTCTTAAAGAGCGTTATTAAGTCGCTAATAACTATCCTACGCGAAAACGTTGCGTTTTTCGTGCTTTGCGGCCTGCAGTGACAGCGCTTCATGAAAGGATCCTAACGAGAGCCAAAATTTGATGGTAGCAGCTTCCCTGCGGTACTTGTGCTGAACGATCGCAAATCTTGAAATGAGGCTTTAAGAGCCATTTTGATCTTACCGTTTGTAAGCCTAGAGTGAAAGTTCTACAAGTCGTCTTTTGCAGTAACAGAGCTATAGGAGAAAACATTAATAAGCGGTGTAATTTCATGCCAGCATCTGCACTGCCTGAAATACTTCCTTTCCATAAGAGCCTTAACAGGCGCAGTTAAGTCACAATTCATTACCCTAAACTAAAATATGTTAGTCGTGCTTCACAGCTTGCAGTGAAAGCGCTAGAAGAGAAGACTCTAACGAGAACTATCATTTGATGGTTGAAGCTTCCCTGCGGTACTTGTGCTGAACGCTCTGAAATTTTGAAGTGACACTGTACTAGCTGATGATATACTTCAGAAGCCTAGAATGAAACTTCTAGAAGTCGTACTTTGCAGTGAAAGTGCTATAAGAGAAGACATTCAGAAGCAGCAGCATTCCATACTATCATCTTTCCTGCAGCCAATGTTCACTATTCCTAAAGCGCGTTATTCGGCGAAGCAAAGGAACTGTTCTGTACCCTATACTAAAACTTTGTGTTGGTCGTGCTTTGCAGCTTGCAGTGAAAGCGCTTCAAGAGAAGATTCTAACGAGAGCTGACATTTGATCGTAGCAGCGCCATTGCGGTACTTCCACTAAACGTTTTCAAATTTTGCAGTGACGCTTTAATAGCCATTCTGATGTTACAGTACAGGAGCCTAGACTGAAAGTTCTACAAGTCTTTCTTTGCAGTGAAAGCGCATCCAGAGAAGAATTATACGAATTTCAGTATTTGATCGTAGAGTCTTCCCTGCGGTATTTGCGCTGAAAGCTCTGATATTTTTCAGCGACGCTTCTGATGTTGAAGTACATAAGCCCAGACTAAAAGTTCAAAAAGACTTGCCTTGAAGTGAAAGCGCTAAAGATTTTGAAGTGATGCTTTAATAGCCATTCTGATGTTGCAGTGCACAAGCCCAGACTGAAACTTCTACAAGTTTTGCTTTGCAGTGAAACCGCTCTAAGAGATGACATTCAGTAGCAGCTGTATTCCACGCTAGCATCTTCACTGCCTTAGTTAGTCACTTATCAGAAAGCACCTTCATAAGTCACAATTCAGTACCCTATACTAAAACGTTCTGTTAGTCATGCTTTGCAGCTTGCACTGAAAGCGTTTCCAGAGAAGACTCTAACGAGAGCCAGCATTTGATCGTAGCAGCTTCCCTGCGGTTCTTGTTCTGAACGCTCTGAAATTTTGAAGTGACGCTTTAATAGCCGTTCTGAAGTTACAGTACACAAGCGTATACTCAAAGTTCTACAATTCTCGCTTTGCAGTGAAAGCGCTTTAAGAGAAGACATTCAGAAGCAGCAGCATTTCATGCTAGCATCTTCCCTGTGGGCGTTATTCGATTTCCCTAAAGCACCTCAATAGTGGAGTCATAATGAGATGAAGCAGGAGATGCAATACCAGAAGATGCTGCAGCAGATGCAGCAGTAGGAGATGCAGCAGCAGGAAATACAACAGGAATAGATGCAGAAGGTAACGTAGCAGCAGGAGTTGAAGCAGAATATGCATCAGCAGGAAATGCAGCACCAAGAGATGCAGCAGGAGATACAGCAGCAGTAGATTGAGAAGCAGATGTTGCAGCAGGTGCAGAATCAGAAATGCAGCAACAGGAGATTCAGCAGCAGGAGATGCGGAAGCAAAGGCAGCAGTAGGAGTGGCAGCAGGTGGAGATGCATCAGGAGATGCATATTCCGAAGGTGATGCAGCATGATATGTAGAAGCATGAGATGCCGCAGGAGATTCTGGAGGAGATTCAGCAGAATAAGATGCAAGAGCAAGAGATGAAGTAGCAGGAGATGCGGAAGCAGATGCAGCAGGAGGAGATGAGCAGCAGGACATACAGAAGGAGTCGATGCAGAAGGTAATAGAGCAACAGGAGATTCAGAAGAAGGAGATGCAGAAAGAGATTTAGCAGCAGGAGATGCAGCATCAGGAAAGGCAGCAGTATATAGAGAAGCAGGATATGCAGAAGGAGGAGATGCAGTAGGAGGACATAGAGCAGGTAATGCAGCAGCTGGAGATGCAGTAGGGGATGCAAGAGCAAGAGATGCAGCATCAGACCCATAAGCAGAAGATGCAGCAGGAAATGCAGCAGCAATGGTTGCAGCAAGAGATGCAGCAGCAGGAGATGAAGCATTATCATGAGATGCATTAAGAGGTGCAGCAGCAGGATATGTAGCAGGAGATATGGCAGGAGATGAAGCAGCAGCGGAGCAGCAGCAGATGCAGCAGGAAATGCAGGATCGGCAGACACTGCAGCAGGAAATACTGCAGCAGATGCAGCAGGAGATGACATATCAGGTGATGAAGCCAGAGACGCATCAGCTGAAGATGAAGCAGGATATGCAGCAGCACGATGGGCATCAGCAGGTGTATGAGGAAATGAGGCTTCAAATGTAGGAAGGTATAAGGGAGGAGATGCCGAAGGAGATGTATCAGCAGGAAATGCAGCAAGAGATGCATCAAGAAATGAGATGCAGAAGGAGATGCAGAAGGAGTTGCAGCATCAGGAGATGCAGTAGGAAATGCAGCAGCAGAAGACGTAGTAGCAGGAGAGGCAGAAGGAGGTGCAGAATCAGGAGATGCAGCAGCATCATATCCTTTAGGTGATGTAGCAGCAGGAGATGAAGAAGCAGGAGATGCTACAGGCGATTCAGCCGGAGATGCAGAAGGAGGAGATGCAGCAGTAGGAAGTGCAGAGTAGTAGATGAAGAGAAGAAGATGCAGCAGAAGGAAATATAGCAGGAGATTCATCAGCAGTACATGCAGCAGGAGAGAAAGCAGCATCAGATACAGCAGCAGATGCAGCAGCAGGAGATGTAGCAAAACATACATCAGTGGGAGACACAACAGAAGGATATGAGGCAGGAGATGCACCAGCAGCAGAAGCAGCAGCAGATGCAGCAGCAAAGGATGCAGGATTAGATGCAGCAAGAATTGCATCAGAAGGAAATGCTGCTGGAACATCAGTAGGATATGCAACAGCTAGAGATTTGGCAAGAGCAAATGCAGCAGCAGATGCAGCAGCAGATGCAGCTGCATGAGGTGTATCAGCAGGAGATGTAGTAGGAGATGCATATTCAGCAGGGTACGCAGCAGGAGATTCAAGAGAAGGACATGCAGCAGAAAATCAGCAAGAGATGCAGCAGCAGGAGATGCAGTAAAAGAAGATGCAGCCGCACCTGATGCAGCAGCAGATTAAGCATTAGTTGCAGCAGCAGGAGATGAAGAGGCAGGAGATTAAGCAGCAGGAGATGCAGCAACAGGGGATTCAGCAGATTGAGCAGCAGATGCAACAGGAAATGGAGATGCTTCTGCAGATGCATCCGCAGATGCATCCGCAGAGGATGCAGCAGGAGACGAAGCAGCAGACGCAGCAGCAGGAGATGCAGGAGGACATCAAGTAGAAGGAGATGCAGCAGCAGCAAATGTAGCAGGAGATGCAGCAGTACATGAAGCAGCAGGAAATGGAGCAGCAGTTTAAGGAGATGCAGCAGCAGGAAATGCTGCAGAATATGCAGCAGGAGGTAATGCAGCAGGTGATGCAGCAACAGGTGATGCAGCAGTAGGTGATGGAGCTGCAGCTGCAGAGGCAGCAGATGCAGCAGCAATAGATGCAGCAGCAGATGCATCAGGAGATGCAGATTCAGTAGGAGATGTAGCAGCAGGAGATGCTGCAGCAGATGACGCAGCAGGAGATGCAGCAGAAGGAAATGCATCAAGATATGCTGCAGGAGGAGATGCAGTAGGCTATGAAGCAGGAGATGCAGCAGCAGGAGATGCAACAGGGGATGCATATTCAGCAGTAGATTCAGCAGAAACTTCAGAAGGAGATGCAGCAGCAGGAGATTTAGCAGGAGATGCAGCAGTAGATGAAGCATCATCATATGCAACAGCAGATGCACCAGATGGAGCAGAAAGAGATGCAGCAGGGGATGGAGCAGCAGATGCAACGGGAAATGGTGCAGCAGGAGCTGCATCTGCAGATGCATGAGCAGAGGATGAATCAGGAGAAGTAGCAGCAGGAGATGCAGAAGGAGGTGATGCCGCAGGAGTTGGAGCAGGAGATGCAACACACGAAGATGCAGCACCAAGAGATGCAGCAGGAGATGCAGCAGCACATGCAGTATCAGCAGATGCAGTAGCAGGTGATGAAGCAGCAGATGCAGCAGCAGGAGATGCATCAGCAGATGCATCAGCAGGAGATGCAGCAGAAGGAAATACAATAGGAATAAATGCAGAAGGTAATGCAGCAGCAGGAGTTGAAGCAGAATATGCATCAGCAGGAAATGCACACCAAGAGATTCAAACGGAGATGCAGCAGGGGATGCAGCAGCAGGATATGCAAAAGCAGATGTTGCAGCAGGTGCAGCAACAGCAGATGCAGCAAGAGGACATGAAGCAGAAGGAGATGCTGCAGCAGCACATGCAGACACAGGAAATGCAGCAGAAGGAGATGCTGCAGCAGACGATGCAGCAGGAGATTCAGCAGCAGACAAATGATATTCAGCAGCAGACACGGTATCAGGAGATTCAGCAGCAGGAGATGCAGAAGCAAAGGCAGCAGTAGGAGTGGCAGCAGGTGGAGATGTAGCAGGAGATGCATATTCAGAAGGAGATGCAGCAGGAGATTCAGCATGATGTGTAGAAGCATGAGATGCCGCAGGAGATTCATCAGGAGATTATGCAGCAAGTGATGCAGCAGCAGCAGGAGATGCAGAAGCAGATGCAGAAGGAGTTGCAGAATCAGGAAATGCAGCAGGGAATGCAGCAGCAGTAGAAATAACAGGAGATGCAGCAGCCTCATATGCACTAGGAGATGTAGCAGCAGGAGATGAAGAAGCAGGAGATGCTACAGGCGATTCAGCTGGAGATGCAGAAAGAGGAGATGCAGCAGCAGGAAGTGCAGAGTAGTAGATGTAGAGAAGAAGATGCAGCAGAAGGTAATATAGTAGAAGATTCATCGGCAGTACGTGCAGCAGGAGAGAAAGCAGCATCAGATACAGCAACAGCAGATGCACCAGCAGATGAACCAGCAGGAGATGCAGCAGCAGAAGATCTATCAGGAGATGCAGCAGCAGATGAAGCAGCAGCAGATGCAGCAGCAAATTCAGAAGATGCAGCAGTAGTAGATTCAGCAGGAAATGCAGATGAATATGCAGGATCAGGAGATACAGCAGGAGATGCATCTGCAGGTGATGCAGAAGGAGATGCAGCAGGTGAGGCTCAAGGAGATGCAGCAGGAGATGCAGAACGAGATGAAGCAGCAAGATATGCAGCAGAAGGAGATGATGCATAAGATGCTTCAATAGAAGGTGCAACATGAGATACAGCAGGAGATGCAGCATCAGACGAAGCAAAAGGAGATGGAGAAACAGGAGATGCAGCAGCAGGACATGGATCAAGAGATGAAGCAGCAGAAGATTCATTAGGAAATGCAGTAGCAGGATATGAAACAGCAGGAGATATAGCAGCAGGACATGCAGCATGAGATGCAGGAGGATGAGATGTATCAGCAGGGGATGTATCAGGAGATGCAGAAGCAGCAGGAGATGCTGTAGCAGGAGATGCAGAAAGAGATGTAGCAGCAGGAGATGCAGCTGCAGATGCCTTCAACAGGAGATGCACGAGGATATCTACCAGGAGGAGATGCACCAGTAGGCGAATCTACAGCAGATGAAGCAAAAGATGCAGGAGATTCGGCAGCAGGTGATGCAGCAGGAGATGCAGCAGAAGGAGATGCAGCAGGATATGCAGAAGCAGGAAATGCAGCAGAAGGAGATGCAGCAGTTAGAAAATGCATCAGGAAAAGCATCAACAGCCGCAGCAGCTGGAGATGCATCTGCTGATGCATCAGAGGAAGTTGCAGAAGGAGATGCAGCAGCAGGAGGTTTAGCAGAGGATGCAGCAGCAATAGATGCAGGTGGAGATCCAGGAGGAGGACATAGAGAAGCAGGAGATGCAGCAGCACATACAGCATGGAGATGCAGCAGATGAAGCAGTAGGAGAAGCAGCAGGAGGAGATACAGCAGGAGATGCATCAGGAGGAGCAGCAGCAGGAGATGCAGCATTAGGAGATGTACCAGTGGATGCAGAAGCAGGAGATGAAGCAGTAGGAGAAGTAGCAGGAGGAGATTCAGCAAGAGATGCATCAGGAGGAGCAGCAGCAGGAGATGCAGCATTAGGAGATGTACCAGTGGATGCAGAAGCAGGAGATGCAGCAGGGGATTCAGTAGAAGGTGATGCAGCAGCAGATACAGCAGAAGCAAATTCAGCAGGAGAAGATGCAGCAGTGTATGCAGCAGCAGCAGATGGAGCATCAGGTGATGCAGGAGGACATCAAAAAATCAGGCGGTGAAGCAACAGGAGATGCAGCAGTAGATTAATCTACAGCAGATGCACCAGAAGATGCAAAAGATGCAGCAGCAGGAGATTGAGCAAGATATACAGAAGCAGGAGATGAATCAGCGGGAGATGTGGCATGAGAGGCAGAAGAAGAAGATCCTGCAGCAGATGCAGTAGCATATGCAGCACCAGCAGATGCAGCAGCAGGAGCTTCAGCAGCAGGAGATGCGGCAGTCAAAGATGCAGCAGGTTATGCATCAGCAGAAGATGCATCAGCAGGAGTTCAGCAGCAGGAGATGCAGCAGGGGGAGATACAGCATCAGGAGATGCATCAGTAAATGCAGCGGCAGGAGATGCATCAACAGTAGATGCAGCAAATTATGCAGCAGCAGGAGATGCAGCAGTCAGAGATGCAGCAGGAGATTCAGTAGTAGGAGATGAAGCAGCAGCAGATGCAGCAGAAAATACTGCAGATGCAGCAGTATTAGATTAATCAAGAGATGCAGCAGTAGATGCAGAAGCAAGAGATTCAGCAGCAGCAGATTACGCAGGAGATGCATCAGTAAATGATGCAGCAGCAGGAGATGCAGCCGCAGCAGATGCACGAACATATACAAGAGCAGATTCAGTAGGAGTTGCAGCAGCAGGAGATGAAGCAGCAGCAGATCATCAGGAGATGCAGCAGGAAGAGATGCTTCAGCAGGTACAGCTTCATGAGATGTAGCACGAGATACAGAAGGAGATGCTGTAGGAGAAGAGGCAGGAGTAGATGATGCAGCAGACCCAGTAGCAGGAGATGCAGAAGCAGAAGATGCAGCCGGAGATTCTGCAGCAGGAGATGCAGCAGGAGATAGAGTCACAAGAGATGTGCAGCGGATTCAGCAGGAGATTCTGCAGCAAGAGATGAAGCCTCAGGATCTGGAGAGAAGAAGATGCAGCAGCAGGAGATGCAGCAGGAGATGCAACAGCAGACGCATCAGCAGGAGATGCAGCAGCAGAAGATAGAGCAGTAGCAGCAGATGCACAAGAGAATGGAGCAGGAGATGCGGCAGGATAAAATGCAGTACCAGCAGAAGCAGCAGGAGATGCAGCATCTGGAGTTGAAGCACTAGAAGATGCTGCAGAAGATGCAGCAGCAGATGCATCAGGAGAAGCAGGAGCAGGAAATGCAGCAGCAGGAGATGCAGCAGCAGAGGTGCAGGAGTAGGAGACGCAGAAGCAGGAGATGTGGCAGCAGGAGAGGCACCATGTGATTCAGCAGGAGAGGCAGCAGAAGATAGAGAAGCAGGATGCAGGATGCAGATGCATCCGCAGGAGATGCAGGAAATGCATCAGCTGATGCAGGAGGAGACTTAGCAGGAGGAGAGGCAGCAGCAGGAGATGCAGCAGGAGATGCAGCATCTACTGCTGCATCTCCTCTGCTGCCTCTCCTACTGCATCTCCTCCTGTTTCATCTTTTGTTGCATCTCCTGCTGCTGTATATCACGGTGCATTTCCTCTTGCTACATCTCCGGCTGCATCTCCTGCAGCATCTTCTGCTAGTGCATGTCCTGCTGCATTTCCTGCTGATGCATATCCTGCTGCTGTATTTCCGGATGCATTTCTTTCTGCTTTATCTTTTCCTGCATATCCTGCTGCTGTGTTTCCTGATGCATCTCTTTCTGCTTTATCTTTTTCTGCATATCCTGCTGCATCTCTTCCTGCTGGATCTGCTCCTTAATCTCCTCCTACATCTTCAGCATATGCTGCTGCATCTGGTGCTGCTTCACATATTGCTGCATCTCCTGCGATTGCATCTGCTGCTGCAACTCCTGCTACTTCATCTGCTGCTGCATCTCCTGCTACTTCATCACCTCCTGAATCTGCATCGCATCTTTTGTCTGCATCCGGCATCTCCTGCTGCTGCATCTTCTGCTGCTGCATCTCCTGCTACAACCCCTTCTGCCGCATCTACTCTTGCATCTCCTTCTTCTGCATCTCTTGAGGTATATTCTGCTGCATTTCCTTCTGCATCTTCTGCTGCATCTTTTGTGGCTTCATCTCCTGCTGCTGTATCTCCTGCTGAAGAATCGCCTTCTGCTCTATCTCCTCCTGCTGCATCTCCTTCTGAATGTGATGCTGAATCTACTGCTGAACATGCAACCCCTGCTGCTGCATTACCTGCTGCATCTCCTCCTGCAGCATATCTTGCTGCATTTCCTTCTGCTGCACCTCCTTCTGCAGCATCTCTTTCTGCGGCATCTCCTTCTGTGGCATCTCCTGCTGTGGCATCTGCAGCAGCATCTTCTGCTGCTGCATCTGCTGCTGCATCTATTGCTGCTGCATCTGCTGCCTCTGCAGCTGCAGCTGCATCTCCTGCTACTGCATCTCCTCTTGCTGCATCTTCTGCTGCATTTCCGGCTACTGCATCTCCTTAATCTGCTGCTGCATCTCCTGCTGATTCATGTACTGCTGCATCTCCGGCTACAATTCCTGCTGCTACATCTCCTGCCACTTGATGTCCTCCAGCGTCTTCTGCTGCTGCATCCTCTGCTCATGCATCTGCGGATGCATCTGCAGAAGTATCTCCATTTCCTGCTGCATCTGCTGCTCAATCTTCTACGGATGCATCTAGTGCTTCTGTATTTCCTCCTGAATGCATCTGCGGCTGCATCTCCTGTGCTACATCACCTGCTGAATCTCCTGTTGCACTTCCTGCTGTAACCTCGGATGCATATGTTGCTACTTCATCTCCTGATGCATCTCCTACTGTATCTCCTGCTGAATCATCTTCTGCAGAATCTCCTCCTGCAACTCCTGCTGATGTATCTCCTGCTGCATCTCCTGCTACATCTCCTGTTGCTGAATCTCCTTCTATATCTCCTGCTGCGTCTTCTGCTAAATCTTCCGCTGAATCTCCTGCTGCAGACTCTCCTGCTACTGCATCTCCTGCTGCTGCATCATCTCCTTTTGCATCTCCTACTATGGCATCTCCTGCTGTATCTGCTGCTTCTGCATCTCCTGATGTATCCCCTACTGCTCCATCTCACACTGATGCATCTCCTGCTGCATGTCCTGCTGCTATATCTCCTGCTGCTTCATATCCTGCTACTGCATCTCCTAATTAGTCTCCTGAAGTTTCATCTCCTGCTGCTGCATCTCTTGATCCATGTCTTGCTGCTGCATCTCATGTTCATGCATCTCCTTCTGCTTCGTCTGCTGCTGCATCTTTATCTGCTGTATCTCATGTTGCACCTTCTATTGAAGCATCTCTTGCATCATCTCCTGCTGCATATCTTGCTGCTTCATCTCGTTCTGCATCTCCTGCTGCATCTCCTACTGCATCACCTGCTGCATCTCCTTCTGCATCACCTGCAAATGCATCTCCTGCTGTATCTCCTGATCCTGCATATTCATCTGCATTTCCTGCTGCAGCTCTTTATGAATCTACTACTGCTGCATCTTCTGAATTTGCTGCTTCATCTGTTGCTGCTTCATCTACTGCTGCATCTCCTGATAGATCTCCTACTGCTGCATCTCCTGCTGCTGCATCTGCTGTTGAATCTTCTGCTGCTGCATCTGATGCTGCATCTGCTGCTACTTTCTCTCTTGCTGCATTTAATGCCGATGAATGTCCTGCTATATTTCCTTCTGCTGCATCTTCTTCTCTTCATCTACAACTCTGCACTTCCTGCTGCTGCATCTCCTCCTTCTGCATCTCCGGCTGAATCGCCTGTAGCATCTCCTGCTTCTTCATCTCCTGCTGCTACATCTCCTAGTGCATATGATGCTGCTGCATCTCCTGTTACTTCTGCTGCTGCTGAATTCCCCGATGCATCTCCTGATGCTGCAGCTCCTTCTGCAGCTCCTTCTGCATCTCCTGCTACTACATCCACTGCTGCTGCATTTCCTGCTACATCTCCTGATGCTGCAACTCCTTCTGCATCTTCTGCTGATGCATCTCCTGCGGAATCTGCTGCTGCTGCATCTCCTGTTGCATCTGCTTCTGATGCATCTGCTGCTGCATCTCTTGCTGCATTTCCTGCTTCATCTGCTGATGCATCTGCTGCTACTATATGTTTTGCTACATCTCATCATGCTGCACATCCTGCTGCATCTGCTGAAGATTCTCTTCCTATTGCTTCTCCTGCTGAATCTGCATTTCCTGCTGCATCTGCTTCTGCATCTCCTGCTGCTGCATCTCCTGCTGAATTAGCTGCGGCTGCATCTGCTTCTACATGTACGTTATAACTTTCTACATTTGCTGCCTCATCTCCTGATGCATCTGCTGATGCCCTTCCTGCTGCTGCATCTCCTGCTTAATCCTCAGCTGATGCATCTCTGGCTTCATCACCTGATATTGCATCTCCTGCTGCATCTGCTGCAGTATTTCCTGCTGCAGCATCTCCTGCTTCTGCGTCTACTGCTGCATGTCCTGCTGCATCTCCTGCTGATGCATCTCCTATTGCGAATCTGCTGCAGCATCCTATGCTTCTGAATCTCTTGCTAAATCTGCATCTACTGATGCATCTGCTGCTGCATCTCCACCTGCTGTATCTGATGCTTCATCTCCTGCTGCGTTTCCTCTTGCTGCATCTCCTTCTGCATCTCCTGCTGCTGTGCCTGCTGCTGCATAACCTGCTGAATCACCTGCTGCTGGATCTGCTGCGACTGCATTTCCTGCTACTTCAACTCCTGCTCTTGCATCTCCATCTGCTGTATCTCTTCCTGTATCTCCCACGGCATCTCATGCTGCTGCATATCCCACTACATCTCCCTCTGAATATGCATCTCCTGATGCATCTCCTGCTACTACATCTCCTGATGCATATCCTGCTGAATATCTATATCCTGCTGCATCTCCTGCTGCTGCACCCTCTGTTGCTCTGTCTTCTTCTCTATCTCTTGTTTCATCTCCTGCTGCATCTCCTGCTGCATCTGCTGCTGCTGAATCTCCTGTTGCTGCATCTCCTTCTGCATCTGCTGCTGCTGTATCTCCTGCTGCTGCATCTCCTGCAGCTGCATTTCCTCCTGCTAAATCTCCTCTTGAAGCTCCTGCCACCTCTCCTGCTTCATCTGCTGCTGCTGTATCTCCTGCTGCTGAATCTCCTGCTGCATCTCCTCCTGCTGCATCTCCTCCTGCTAAATCTCCTCCTGAAGCTCTTGCCACCTCTCCTGCTTCATCTGCTGCTGCATATTTTCCTGCATCTCCTCCGGCTGCATCTGCTGGTACATACCCTGCTGTTCTATCTCCTGCTGCATTTTTTGCGGCATCTCCAGCTGCTGGATCTCCTCCTGCATCTCCTGCTGAGTAGTCTGATACGGTATCTCTTTCTGCATCATCTCTTGATGCGTCTCATGCTGCTGAAACTCCTGCTGCGGCGTACACTGCTGCATCTACTGCTGATGCATCTCCTGTGTCATCTCCTGCTGATGCATCTCCTGCTGAGTCTCTTCCTGCATCTCCTCCTGCATTTCATGCTGCATTACCTGCTGCATCTCCTGCTGCTTTTCCTGCTGCTGCATCTCCATCTTCTGTATCTACTGCTACATTTCCTGCTGCTGCATCTCCTGCTGCAATTCCTGCTGCTATATATCTTGCTGCATCTTCTGCTGCTGCTGTATCTGCTGCTACTGCATGTCTTGCTGCATCTCCTCCTCCTGCATCTCCTGTTGCATCTCCTACTGCCGCTTCTCCTGCTGCATTTATTTCTGCCCATCTCCTTCTGCATCTCCTGCTCCTGCATGTCCTACTGTGAATCTGCTGCAGATTCTTCTGCTGATCAATCTCCTTCTGAATCTGCATCTACTGCTGCACCTCCTGCCGCTGCATCTCCTGCTGCTTCATCTCTTTTCTCTGCATCTCCTGCTGCATCTCCTGCCGCTGAATCCCCTGCTGTATCTACTACCGATGCATCTCCTGCTTCAGTTTATGCTTCCGCATCTCCTGCTGCATCTTCTGCTTCTGCATCTCCTGCTTCTGTTTATGCTCCATCATCACCTCCTGCCTCGCCTCCTACTCGATCTCCTGCTCAATCTCCTGCTCATCTCCTGCTGCTGTATCAGCCGAAGCATAATTTCCTGCTGCATCTACTGCTTAATCTGCATCTCTTACTGCATCTGCTTCTGTATCTCATTTTGCTTCATTTCCTGCGGAATTTGCTGCTGAATCTGCTGCTGCATCCCCTGCTGCTGCATCTCCTGCTGCATCTAATGCTGCATCTCCTGCTACTGCATTTCCTGATGAATCTGCACCTGAATCTGCTGCTGGATCTTTTGCGGTTGCATCTCCTGCAACATCTCATGCTGCTACATAACCTGTTACATCTCCTGATGCATCTCCTTCTGATGCATCTCCTGCTGCACTTCCTGCTGAATAGGCCTACCCTGCTGCATCTGCTGCTGCTGCACCTCCTACTGCAGTGTCTTATGCTCTATCTCCTGCTGCATCTGCTGCTGCTGCTGCATCTCCTACAACATCTCCTGCTGCTGCATCTTCTGCTTCATCTCCAGCTGCTGCATCTCCTGCTGCATCTCCTGCCGAATCAAATCCTACCACAACTCCTGCTGCTGCATCTCCTGCTCCTGCATTTCCTACTGCATCTCCGACTGCTGCATCTCCTGCATCTGCTGCTGCATCTGCTGCTGCAGCACCTCCTACGGAATCCCCACCTCAATTCCTGATGCATCTCCACCTGCTGCATCTCCTGCTGCTGCATCTCCTGCTGCTGCATCTCCTGCTGCTGTATGTGCTACCGCATCTGCTGCAGGAACTCCTTCTTCTGCCTCTCATGCCACATCTCCCGCTGATGCATCTCCTGCTTCTGTTTATCTTGCTCAATTTACTTCTCCTGCATCTCCAGCTGCATATCCTGCTGCTGCATCTCCTGCGTCTTTTGGTGCATCTGCTGTAGATTAATCTACTGTTGCATCTGCTGTAGATTAATCTACTCTTGAATACCCTGCTGCACCTCCTAATACTTCATCTCCTGATGCTTGCATCTCTTGATGCGTCTCCTGCTGCTGCTCCTCCTGATTCATCTCCTGCTGAATCTCCTCCTGCTTCTTCGCCTGCTGCTTCATCTCCTGCACCTGCTGCTGCATCTACTGCTACATCTCCTGCTGCTCTATATCCTCCTCCTGCATCTCCTCCTTCATCTATTGCTGCTGCATTCTCTGATGAACCTCCTGCTGCTGCATCTCCTTCTGCAACTTCCTCTGATGCATCAGCAGATTCATCTGATGATGCATCTCCACTGCTTCATCTCCTGCTGCTGAATCTCCTGCTCTTGCATACCCTGCTGCATCTACAGCTGCTTCATGCCCTACTTCATCTACTGCTGCTTCTGCTGCTGCTCCGTCTCCTCCTCAATTTCTAGCTACTGCATCTCCTGGTGCTATATTTTGCTTATGAATCTCTGCTTCTGAATCTGCTGCTGCATCTGCTGTGGCTGCATTTCCTGCTGCTGCATCTCCTGCTGCTGCATCTCCTAATGCATCTCCTGCAGCTTAATCTCCTGCTTTTGCATCTCCTGTTTTATCTCCTTCTGATGCCTATCTTGCTGCTGCACCTACTGCTGTTTTGTCTGCTTCTGCATCTCCTCATGCATTTCCTGCTGCTGCATCTCAGGGTAGATCTCCTCTCGCTCAATCTCCTGCTGCGTATCCTGCTGCTACATCCCCTGCTACTGCAACTCCTATTGCATCTCCTGCTGCATCTCTTGCAGCTGCATCTCCTGCTACATCTCTTGCGGCTGCATCTCCTGTTCTATCTCCTGCTGCTGAATCTTCTCCTAATCGATCTCCTTAAGCATCTCTTTCTGCTGCATCTTCCGCCTTTCCTGAGGCATCTCTTCTTGCTGCATTTCCTGCTGAATCGCTTACTGATGCATCTGCAGCATTTGCTGCTACACCTACTGCTGCTTCACATACTGCTGCATCTCCTACTACATATCCTGCTGCTGCATCTGCTGCTGCTATATCTCTTGCTGCATCTACTGTGGCTACATCTCCTGCTGCATCTCCTTCTGCTGCTTCTCATTCTCTGCATCTTCTTCTCTGCATCTCCTGATACTGCTTCTCCTGCTGCTGCATCTGCTGCTGCTTCACCTGCTGCTGCATCTGCTGCAAATCTTGCTGCTGCAAATCTTGCTGCTGCATCTCCTGCTCCATATCCTTCTGATACATCTGCGGATTCATCTTATGATGGTGCTTTCTTGCTCGATCTCCTGCTTCTGAATCTCCTGCTGCTGCAAACTCTGCTGCATCTCCTGCTGCTTCATTTCCAGCTGCAGCTGCTGCTGCTGTATCGGCTGCGGCTGTTGATGCATTTCCTGATGCATTTTCTGCTGCTGCACCTCTTTTTGCTGCAACTCCTGCTGCATCTCCCCTTGCTGTATTTCCTACTGCTGCATTTCCTGCTCCTGCATCTGATACTTCATCTCCTGCTGCTGCATCTCACACCACATCTCCTGCTGCACATTCAGCAGGAGATGCAACACCAGGTGATGTACCACTCAGAGATGCAGCAGGAGCTGCAGCAGCAGGAGATGCAGAAGGGGATTTAGCAGCAGGAGATGCAGGAGGGGATGCAGCAGCACGATATTCAGCAGCAGGAAATGCAGCATGATATGAAGAAGCAGGATATGCTGCAGCAAGAAATACTGCAGCAGATGCAGGAGGAGGTGATGCAGCAGCAGGAAATTCAGAAGGAGATGCAGCATGAGATTCAGCTGGTGATGCAGCAGCAGAACTAGAAGAAGATACAGGTGGAGGAGATACAGCAGACCCAGAGGGAGCAGGAGATGCAGAAACAGGAGATGCAGGAATATCTGAAGCAGTAGATGCAACGGGAGATTCAGCAGCAAGAGATACAGGAGGAAATGCAGCAGTAGATACAGTAGGAGATGAAGCAGCAAGAGACGCAGAACCAGATGAAATTGGAGACGCATCAGGAGATGCAGCAGCAAATACTGCATGAGATGCAAGAGGAAGAGATGAAGCAGCAGAAGATACAGCAGGAGATGAAGCAGCAGGAGAAGCAGCAGGAGATGAAGAAGCAGGCCATGCAGCAGCAGCAGATGCAGCACGAGATGCAGCAAACAGAGATGCAGAAGCAGATGCAGATCCAGTAGCTGGACATGCAGCATCAGGAGATGCATCAACAAATGATGCAGGAGGAGAGGCAGCAGAAGGAGATGCTGAAGTGGATGCCGCATTAGATGCAGTAGCAGCAGATGCAACAGCAGTAGATACAGCAGCTAATGAAAGAGGAGATGGAGATTCAACAAGAGATGCAGTAGATGGAGATGCCAAAGGAAATGAACTAGAATGAGATGCAGAAGCAGGAAATACAGCAGCAAGAGATGCAGCAGGAGATGCAGAGGCAGGAGACGTAGCAGCAGGCGATTCAGCAGGAGTAGATGCATCTGGTTATGCAGCAGCAGGATATTCAGCAGCAGGCGATTCAGCAGCAGTAGATGCAGCAGGGGATGCAGCAGCAGGCGATTCAGCAGCAGTAGATGCAGCAGGGGATGCAGCAGCAGGATATTCAGCAGCAGGAAATGCAGCATGATATGGAGAAGCAGGATATGCAGCAGCAGGAAATGCTGCAGCAGATGCAGTAGCAGGTGATGCAGCAGAAGATGCAGCTGGATTAGATACAGCAGCCCCAGATCCAGCAGGAGAAGCAGAACCAGATGCAATTGGATATGCAGCAAGAGGCAGCAGTAGATACTGCTTGAGATGCAGCAGTAGGAGAGGATCAAGAGAAGAAGCAGCAGGAGATTTAGAATCAGGAGATGCAGCATCAGCAGATATAGCGGATGCAGCAGCAGATGCAGAAGGCATTGCAACAGAATGAGATGCAGCAGGAAGAGATGCAGGAGCCGGAGGTGCAGCAGGAGACGCAGAAACAGGAAATGCAGCAGCAGCACATGCAGGCGCTAATGCAGCAGCAGATGCATTAGCAACGCAGTATGAGATGAAGCAAACGGAGATGCAGAAGCAGATGAAGTAGCAGGAGATGCAGCAGCAGGAAATGCATCAGGAGATGCAGCAGAAGGAGATGCAGTCGAAGGAGAATCAGCATATGATACAGCTGCAGGAGATTCAGCAGCAGATGCAGCAGCAGATTCAGCAGCAGGAGATGTAGCCGCATAGGCAGATTCAGCAGGAGATGGTACTGGATATGCAAGAGCAGGAGATGCAGCAGGAGATGCTGTAGGCTCTTAAATTTTGAAGTGACTCTTTAATAGCCATTCTGATGTTACAGAAGACAAGACTAGACTGAAAGCTCTACACGTATTGCTTTGCAGTAAAAGAGCTATAAGAGAAAAGATTCAGCAACAGCAGCATTCCATGCTAGCATCGTGCCTGCGGGAGTTGCTCACTTGTCCTAGAGCACCTTCTAGAGCAATCGTTCTTTGCTGCTTGTATTGAAATCGTTTCCACAGAAGACTCTAAGGAGAGCCAGCATTTGATCGTAAGAGCTTCCTTGCGTTACTTGTTCTGAACGCTCTGACATTTGGAAGCGACGCTTTAATAGCCATAGGAATGTTGCAGTAGGCAAGCCTAGACTGAAAGTTCTACAAGTCTTCTTTTGCAGTGAAAGCACTATAAGAGAGCACATCCAGAAGCATCAGCATTCCATTCTAGCATCTTCCATGTGGGAATTACTCACTTTTCCTAAAGAGCCTTCATAGGCGAAGATAAGTCACAATTCAGTACCCTATACTAAAACGGTCCTTAAGTCTTGCTTAGCCGCTTGCAGTGAAAGCGCTTCCAGAGAAGACTCAAATGCTAAAGCCAGCATTTGATGGTAGCAACTTCTCTAGGTTACTCGTTCTGAACGATCTGAAAATATTGAAGTGACGCCTTAATAGCAATTCTGAAGTTACAGTAGACAAGCCCAGACTGAAATTTCTACAAGTCTTGCTTTGTAATAAAAGCGCTCTAAGGGAGGACATTCTGAAGTAGCAGCATTCCATGCTAGCATCTTCCCTGCGGGTGTAAATTAATTTTCCTAAAGCGGGTTAATAGACGCAGTTAAGTCACTATTCAGTACCCTATACTAAAACGGTCCGTTAGGCGTGCTTTGCTGCTTGCAGTGAAATCTCTCCACAAAAGTCTCTTACGAGAGCCAGCATCTAATCGTAGCATGTTTCCCTCAGGTGCGTGTGTTAAATGCTCTGAAATTTTGAAGTGACGCTTGAATAGCAATTCTGATGTTACAGTACGCCAGTCTACACTGAAAGCTCTACAAGTCTTGCTTTAGAGAAAAAGCGCTCTAAGAGAAGACCTTTAGAAGAAGCAGCTTTCCATGCTAGCGTCTTCATGGCGGGAGCATTTCCATTTTCCTAAAGCGCTGTAATAAGAGAAGTTAAGTCACAATTCAGTACCCTACACTAAATCGTACTGTTAGTCGTGCTTTCCACGTTGCAATGAAAGAGCTTCCACAGATGACTCTAACGAGAGCCAGCATTTGATCGTGGCAGCTTCCCTGCGGTTCTTGTTCTGAAAGATCTGAAAATATTGAAGTGACTCCTTAATAGCAATTCTGAAGTTACAGTATACAAGACTAGATTGAAAGGTCTACACGTCTTGCTTTACAGAAAACGTACTCTAAGAGAAGACATTCCGAAGTTCCAAGAATTCCATGCTAGCATCTTTCCTTCAGGAGTTATTCACTTTTCCTAAAGCGCCTTCTTAGGCGAAGTTAAGTCACAATTCAGTACCCTGGTACGAAAACGGTCCATAAGAAATGATTTTCAGCTTGCAGTGAATGCTCTTTCACAGAGAGCTAGCATTTGATCCTAACAGCTCTCCTGCCGTACTTGTGCTGAACGCTCTGAAATTTTGAAGTGACGCTGTAATAGCCATTCTGATGTTGCAGAACACAAGCCTAGACTGAAAGTTCTACATGTCTCGCTTTGCAGTGAAAGCGCTCTAAGAGAAGAAATTCGGAAGTATCAGTATTCTCTGCTAGCATCTTCCATGTGGGCTTTATTCTATTTTCCTAAACGCCTTAATTGGCGCAGTGAAATCACTATTAAGGATCCTATAGGAAAGCTTTCTCTAAGTCGTGCTTTTTCACTTTCAGTGAAAGCGCTTCCAATGAAGACTCAAATTAAAGCCAGCATTTGATAGAAGCAGCTTCCCTGCCTTACTTGTTCTGAACGCTCTGACATTTTGAAGTGACGCTGTAATAGCCATTCTGATGTTGCAGTATACAAGCCTAGACTGAAAGTTCTACATGTCTCGCTTTGCAGTGAAAGCGCTCTAAGAGAAGACATTCAGAAGAGGCAGCGTTCCATGCTAGCATCTTCCCTCCGGCAGTTGCTCACTTTTTTTAAAGTGTCGTAATTTGTGAATATTAAGACACTATTTATTCTCTTACACTAAAACGTCCTGTTAGTCGTGCTTTGCACCTTGCAGTGAAAGCGCATCTACAGAAGACTCTAAAGAGAGCCAGCATTTCATGGTAGCATCTTACCTGCGGTACTTGTGCTGAACGCTCTGAAATTTGGAAGGGACGCCTTCACAGCCATTCTGAAGTTACAGTTCACAAGCTTAGACTGAAACTTCTACAAGTTTTGCTTTACAGCGAAAGCGCTATAAGAGACGCCATTCAGAAGCAGCACCATTCGGTGCTAACATCTTCGCTGTTAGAGATACTCACTTGTCCTAAAGCTCGTTATTAGTCGCTATTATGTCACTATTCTTTAACCTACACTGAAACGCAGTGTTAGTCGTGTTTTGCACCTCTCAGTGAAAGCGCTTCCAGAGAAGAATCTAACGAGAGATACCATTTGATGCTAGCAACTTCCCAGGGGTATTTCTGTTGAACGCTTTCAAAATCTTCAAGTGAAGCCTTACTAGCCATGCTGATGTTACCGTTCACTAGCCTAGACAGAAAGTTCGATAAATCTTTGTTTGTAGTGATTGCTGTCTAAGAGAAGACATTCAGAAGCAGAAGCATTCCATGCTAACATCTTCCCTGCTGGAGATATTCCTTTTTCCTAAAGCGCCTTAGTAGGCGCTATTAAGTCGCTATTCATTTGCCAACACAAGAACGTTGCGTTAGTCGTTCTCTGCATCTTGCAGAGAAACGGCTTCCATAGAAGACGCTAACGAAAGCCAGCTTTTGATGGTAACAGCTTTCCTGTGTTACTTGCTCTGAACGCTCTGAAATTTTGAAGTAACGCCTTCGTAGCCATTCTGGTCTTACAGTACACAAGACTCGACTAAAAGTTCTACAAGTCGCTCTCTGCAGTGAAAGTGCTCTAAGAGACTACATCCACAAACAGAAGCATTCCATGCTAAAATCTTCCCAGCTTGCAGAGGATGCAGCAGGAGATGAAGCAGCAGACGCAGCAGTAGGAGATGCAGGAGGACATCAAGTAGAAGGAGATGCAGCAGCAGCAAATGTAGCAGGAGATGCAGCAGTACATGAAGCAGCAGGAAATGGAGCAGCAGTCTAAGGAGATGCAGTAGCAGGAAATGCTGCAGAATATGCAGCAGGAGGTAATGCAGCAGGTGATGCAGCAACAGGAGATTTAGCAGGAGATGCAGCAGTAGATGAAGCAGCAGCAGATGCAACAGCAGATGCACCAGATGGAGCAGAAAGAGATGCAGCAGGTGATGGAGCAGCAGATGCAGCAGCAGGAGATGAAGCAGCAGATGCAACAACAGGAGATGCAGCAGCAGGAAATACAACAGGAATAGATGCAGAAGGTAATGCAGCAGCAGGAGTTGAAGCAGAATATGCATCAGCAGGAAATGCACACCAAGAGATTCAGACGGAGATGCAGCAGGAGATGCAGCAGCAGGAGATGCAAAAGCAGATGTTGCAGCAGGTGCAGCAACAACCGATGCAGCAAGAGGACATGCAGCAGAAGGAGATGCTGCAGCAGACGATGCAGCAGGAGATTCAGCAGCAGACAAATGATATTCAGCAGCAGACACGGTATCAGGAGATTCAGCAGCAGGAGATGCAGAAGCAAAGGCAGCAGTAGGACTGGCAGCAGGTGGAGATGCAGCAGGAGATACATATTCAGAATGTGATGCAGCAGGAGATTCAGCATGATGTGTAGAAGCATGAGATGCCGCAGGAGATTCATCAGGAGATTATGCAGCAAGTGATGCAGCAGCTTCATATGCAGTAGGAGATGTAGCAGCAGGAGATGAAGAAGCAGGAGATGCTACAGGCGATTCAGCTGGAGATGCAGAAAGAGGAGATGCAGCAGCAGGAAGTGCAGAGTAGTAGATGTAGAGAAGAAGATGCAGCAGAAGGTAATATAGTAAGAGATTCATCGGCAGTACATGCAGCAGGAGAGAAAGCAGCATCAGATACAGCACCAGCAGATGCACCAGCAGGAGATGCAGCAGCAGGAGATGCACGAGGATATCTATCAGCAGGAGATGCAGTAGCAGGAGATGCACCAGTAGGCGAATCTACAGCAGATGCAGCAAAAGATGCAGGAGATTCTGCAGCAGGTGATGCAGCAGGAGATGCAGCAGCAGGAGATGCAGCAGGATATGCAGAAGCAGGAGATGCAGCAGAAGGAGATGCAGCAGTAGAAAACACATCAGGAAAAGCATCAACAGCCACAGCAGCAGGAGATGCATCTGCTGATGCATCAGAGGAAGTTGCAGAAGGAGATGCAGCAGCAGGAGGTTTAGCAGAGGATGCAGCAGCAATAGATGCAGGTGGAGATCCAGGAGGAGGACATAGAGAAGCAGGAGATGCAGCAGCACATACAGCATGGAGATGCAGGAGATGAAGCAGTAGGAGAAGCAGCAGGAGGAGATACAGCAGGAGATGCATCAGGAGGAGCAGCAGCAGGAGATGCAGCATTAGGAGATGTACCAGTGGATGCAGAAGCAGGAGATGCAGCAGAGGATTCAGTAGAAGGTGATGCAGCAGCAGATGCAGCAGAAGTATATTCAGCAGGAGAAGATGCAGCAGTGTATGCAGCAGCAGCAGATGGAGCATCAGGTGATGCAGGAGGACATCAAAAAATCAGGCGGTGAAGCAACAGGAGATGCAGCAGTAGATTAATCTACAGCAGATGCACCAGAAGATGCAAAAGATGCAGCAGCAGGAGATGCAGCTGAAGATGCAGCAGCAGTAGATTGAGCAAGATATACAGAAGCAGGAGATGCATCAGCGGGAGATGTGGCATGAGAGGCAGAAGAAGAAGATCCTGCAGCAGATGCAGTAGCATATGCAGCACCAGCAAATGCAGCAGCAGGAGTTTCAGCAGCAGGAGATGCGGCAGTCAAAGATGCAGCAGGTTATGCATCAGCAGAAGATGCATCAGCAGGAGTTCAGCAGCAGGAGATGCAGCAGGGGGAGATGCAGCATCAGGAGATGCATCAGTAAATGCAGCGGCAGGAGATGCATCAAGAGGAGATGCAGCAGATTATGCAGCAGCAGGAGATTCAGTAGTAGGAGATGAAGCAGCAGCAGATCATCAGGAAATGCAGCAGGAAGAGATGCTTCAGCAGGTACAGCTTCATGATATGTAGCACGAGATACAGAAGGAGATGCTGTAGGAGAAGAGGCAGGAGTAGATGATGCAGCAGACCCAGTAGCAGGAGATGCAGAAGCAGAAGATGCAGCCGGAGATTCTGCAGCAGGAGATGCAGCAGGAGATAGAGTCACAAGAGATGAGCAGCGGATTCAGCAGGAGATTCTGCAGCAAGAGATGAAGCCTCAGGATCTGCAGAGAAGAAGATGCAGCAGCAGGAGATGCAGCAGGAGATGCAACAGCAGACGCATCAGCAGGAGATGCAGCAGCAGAAGATAGAGCAGCAGCAGCAGATGCACAAGACAATGAAGCAGGAGATGCGGCAGGATAAGATGCAGTACCAGCAGATGCAGCAGGAGATGCAGCATCTGGAGTTGAAGCACTAGAAGATGCTGCAGAAGATGCAGCAGCAGATGCATCAGGAGAAGCAGGAGCAGGAAATGCAGCATCATGAGATGCAGCGTCTGGAGTTGAAGCAATAGAAGATGCTGCAGAAGGTGCAGCAGCAGATGCATCAGGAGAAGCAGGAGCAGGAAATGCAGCAGCAGGAGATGCAGCAGCAGAGGTGCAGGAGTAGGAGACGCAGAAGCAGGAGATGTGGCAGCAGGAGAGGCACCATGTGATTCAGCAGGAGATGCAGCAGAAGATAGAGAAGCAGGAGATGCACCAGCAGATGCATGCGCAGGAGATGCAGGAAATGCATCAGCTGATGCAGGAGGAGATTTAGCAGGAGGAGAGACTTAGCAGGAGGAGAGGCAGCAGCAGGAGATGCTCCTCCTGTTTCATCTTTTGTTGCATCTCCTGCTGCTGTATATCACGGTGCATGTCCTCTTGCTACATCTCTGGCTGCATTTCCTGCTGCATCTTCTGCTAGTGCATGTCCTGCTGCATTTCCTGCTGATGCATATCCTGCTGCTGTATTTCCTGATGCATTTCTTTCTGCTTTATCTTTTCCTGCATATCCTGCTGCTGTATTTCCTGATGCATCTCTTTCTGCTTTATCTTTTTCTGCATATCCTGCTGCATCTCTTCCTGCTGGATCTGCTCCTTAATCTCCTCCTACATCTTCAGCATATGCTGCTGCATCTGGTGCTGCTTCACATATTGCTGCATCTCCTGCGATTGCATCTGCTGCTGCAACTCCTGCTACTTCATCTGCTGCTGCATCTCCTGCTACTTCATCACCTCCTGAATCTGCATCGCATCTTTTGTCTGCATCCGGCATCTCCTGCTGCTGCATCTCCTGCTACAACCCCTTCTGCCGCATCTACTCTTGCATCTCCTTCTTCTGCATCTCTTGAGGTATATTCTGCTGCATTTCCTTCTGCATCTTCTGCTGCATCTTTTGTGGCTTCATCTCCTGCTGCTGTATCTCCTGCTGAAGAATCGCCTTCTGCTCTATCTCCTCCTGCTGCATCTCCTTCTGAATGTGATGCTGAATCTACTGCTGAACATGCAACCCCTGCTGCTGCATTACCTGCTTCATCTCCTCCTGCAGCATATCTTGCTGCATTTCCTTCTGCTGCACCTCCTTCTGCGGCATCTACTTCTGTGGCACCTCCTGCTGTGGCATCTGCAGCAGCATCTTCTGCTGCTGCATCTGCTGCTGCATCTATTGCTGCTGCATCTGCTGCCTCTGCAGCTGCAGCTGCATCTCCTGCTACTGCATCTCCTCTTGCTGCATCTTCTGCTGCATTTCCGGCTACTGCATCTCCTTAATCTGCTGCTGCATCTCCTGCTGATTCATGTACTGCTGCATCTCCGGCTACAATTCCTGCTGCTACATCTCCTGCCACTTGATGTCCTCCAGCGTCTTCTGCTGCTGCATCCTCTGCTCATGCATCTGCGGATGCATCTGCAGAAGTATCTCCATTTCCTGCTGCATCTGCTGCTCAATCTTCTACGGATGCATCTAGTGCTTCTGTATTTCCTCCTGAATGCATCTGCGGCTGCATCTCCTGTGCTACATCACCTGCTGAATCTCCTGTTGCCCTTCCTGCTGTAACCTCGGATGCATATGTTGCTACTTCATCTCCTGATGCATCTCCTACTGTATCTCCTGCTGAATCTTCTTCTGCAGAATCTCCTCTTGCAACTCCTGCTGATGTATCTCCTGCTGCATCTCCTGCTACATCTCCTGTTGCTGAATCTCCTTCTATATCTCCTGCTGCATCTTCTGCTGCTAAATCTTCCGCTGAATCTCCTGCTGCAGACTCTCCTGCTACTGCATCTCCTGCTGCTGCATCATCTCCTTTTGCATCTCCTGCTATGGCATCTCCTGCTGTATCTGCTGCTTCTGCATCTCCTGATGTATCCCCTGCTGCTTCATCTCACACTGATGCATCTCCTGCTGCATGTCCTGCTGCTATATCTCCTGCTGCTTCATATCCTGCTACTGCATCTCCTAATTAATCTCCTGAAGTTTCATCTCCTGCTGCTGCATCTCTTGATCCATGTCTTGCTGCTGCATCTCATGTTCATGCGTCTCCTTATGCTTCGTCTGCTGCTGCATCTTTATCTGCTGTATCTCATGTTGCACCTTCTATTGAAGCATCTCCTGCGTCATCTCCTGCTGCATATCTTGCTGCTTCATCTCGTTCTGCATCTCCTGCTGCATCTCCTACTGCATCACCTGCTGCATCTCCTTCTGCATCACCTGCAGATGCATCTCCTGCTGTATCTCCTGATCCTGCATATTCATCTGCATTTCCTGCTGCAGCTCTTTATGAATCTACTACTGCTGCATCTTCTGAATTTGCTGCTGCATCTGTTGCTGCTTCATCTACTGCTGCATCTCCTGATAGATCTCCTACTGCTGCATCTCCTGCTGCTGCATCTGCTGTTGAATCTTCTGCTGCTGCATCTGATGCTGCATCTGCTGCTACTTTCTCTCTTGCTGCATTTACTGCGGCTGCATCTCCTGCTATATTTCTTTCTGCTGCATCTTCTTCACTTCATTTACTACTCTGCATCTCCTGCTGCTGCATCTCCTCCTTCTGCATCTCCGGCTGAATCGCCTGTAGCATCTCCTGCTTCTTCATCTCCTGCTGCTACATCTCCTAGTGCATATGATGCTGCTGCATCTCCTGTTACTTCTGCTGCTGATGCATTCCCTGATGCATCTCCTGATGCTGCAGCTCCTTCTGCAGCTCCTTCTGCGTCTCCTGCTACTACATCCCCTGCTGCTGCATTTCCTGCTACATCTCCTGATGCTGCAACTCCTTCTGCATCTTCTGCTGATGCATCTCCTGCGGAATCTGCTGCTGCTGCATCTCCTGTTGCATCTGCTTCTGATGCATCTGCTGCTGCATCTCTTGCTGCATTTCCTGCTTCATCTGCTGATGCATCTGCTGCTACTATATGTTTTGCTACATCTCATCATGCTGCACATCCTGCTGCATCTGCTGAAGATTCTCTTCCTATTGCTTCTCCTGCTGAATCTGCATTTCCCGCTGCATCTGCTTCTGCATCTCCTGCTGCTGCATCTGCTGAATTAGCTGCTGTAGCATCTGCTTCTACATGTACGTTATAACTTTCTACATTTGCTGCCTCATATCCTGATGCATCTGCTGATGCCCATCCTGCTGCTGCATCTCCTGCTTCATCTTCAGCTGATGCATCTCTGGCTTCATCACCTGATATCTCATTTCCTGCAGCATCTGCTGCAGTATTTCCTGCTGCAGCATCTCCTGCTTCTGCGTCTACTGCTGCATCTCCTGCTGCTGAATCTCCTGTTGCTGCACCTCCTTCTGCATCTGATGCTGCTGTATCTCCTGCTGCTGTATCTCCTGCTGCATCTCCTGCAGCTGCATCTCCTCCTGCTAAATCTCCTCTTGAAGCTCTTGCCACCTCTCCTGCTTCATCTGCTGCTGCATATTTTCCTGCATCTCCTCCGGCTGCATCTGCTGGTACATACCCTGCTATTCTATCTCCTGCTGCATTTTTTGCGGGATCTCCAGCTGCTGGATCTCCTCCTGCATCTCCTGCTGAGTAATCTGATGCGGTATCATCATCTCTTGATGCATCTCATGCTGCTGAAACTCCTGCTGTGGCGTACACTGCTGCATCTACTGCTGATGCATCTCCTGTGTCATCTCCTGCTGATGCATCTCCTGCTGAGTCTCTTCCTGCATCTCCTCCTGCATTTCATGCTGCATTACCTGCTGCATCTCCTGCTGCTTTTCCTGCTGCTGCATCTCCATCTTCTGTATCTACTGCTACATTTCCTGCTGCTGCATCTCCTTCTGCCTCATCTGCTGGTACTTAATTTGCTGCTGCATTTCCTGCTGCTGCATTTCCTGCTGCTGAATTTCCTGCTGCTGCATCTCCTTTTGCATCTCCTGCTGCATTTCTTGGTGCTACATATCCTGCTGCTGCAACTCCTGCTGCATCTCCTGCTATAGAAACTCCTGCTATAGAATCTCCTGCTGCATAACCTCTTGCTTAGTCTCCTGCTGCTGCATCTCCTCCTGATACATCTGCCGCATCTCCTGCTGCTGAATCTCATGTGAATCTCCTGCTGCATCTCCTGCTACTGCATCCTCTGCTTCTTTATATACTGCTGCATTTCCTGCTGCTGTATCTCTAGCTGCATCTTTTGCTGCATCTCCTGCTGCTGTATTACCTGCTGCATCACCTCCTGCTGTGTCTCCTGGTGCTGCATCTCCTCCTGCTACATCTGCTGCAGCATCTCCTGCTGCTGCATCTCCTCCTGCTTCTCCTGCTGCATCTGCTTCTACATCTGCTGACGCATCTCCTACTGCTGCATCTCCTTCATCTCCTGCTTCATCTACTTCTCCTGCATATCCTGAATATATTTCCTGATGCATCTTCTACGCTATTTCTTGCTACATCATCTGCCTCATCTCCTCTAGCATCTCCTGCTGCATCTGCTGATGCATCTCCTTCTGCTGCATCTCCTGCTTCACCTTCAGCTGATGCATCTGTAGCTTCATCTCCTGATAGTTCATCTCCTTCTGCATCTGCTGCGGCATCTCCTGCTGCTGCATCTCCTGCTGCATTTCCTGCTGCATCTGCTGCTGCTCTGCTGCTGCTTCATCTACTGCTGAATCTCCAGCTACATATCCTGCTCCTGCATTTCTTGCTGTACCTCATACTTATTCTCCTGTTCATGCATATCCTCCTGCACCTCCTGCTGCTGCACATCCTGCTGCTGCATCCTATAATGCATCCTATGATAATGCCACATCTCTTGCTACTGCGTCTCCCGCTGCAATTCCTGCTGCTATATATCTTGCTGCATCTTCTGCTGCTGCTGTATCTGCTGCTACTGCATGTCTTGCTGCATCTCCTCCTGATGCTTCTCCTGCTGCATATCCTTCTGCATTTGCTGCTGCATCTCCTCCTCCTGCATCTCCTGTTGCATCTCCTACTGCCGCTTCTCCTGCTGCATCTATTTCTGCCCATCTCCTTCTGCATCTCCTGCTCCTGCACGTCCTACTGTGAATCTGCTGCAGATTCTTCTGCTGATCAATCTCCTGCTGAATCTGCATCTACTGCTGCACCTCCTGCCGCTGAATCCCCTGCTGTATCTACTACCGATGCATCTCCTGCTTCTCTTTCTGCTTCTGCAGCTCCTTCTGCATCTTCTGCTTCTGCATCTCCTGCTTCTGTTTCTGCTGCATCATCACCTCCTGCCTCGCCTCCTGCTGCTACATAACCTGTTACATCTCCTGATGCATCTCCTTCTGATGCATCTCCTGCTGCACCTCCTGCTGAATAGGCCTACCCTGCTGCATCTTCTGCTGCTGCACCTCCTGCTGCAGTGTCTAACGCTCTATGTCCTGCTGCATCTGCTGCTGCTGCTGCATCTTCTGCTTCATCTCCAGCTGCTGCATCTCCTGCTGCATCTCCTGCCGAATCAAATCCTACCACAACTCCTGCTGCTGCATCTCCTGCTCCTGCATTTCCTACTGTATCTCTGACTGCTGCATCTCCTGCATCTGCTGCTGCATCTGCTGCTGCAGCACCTCCTACGGAATCCCCACCTCAATTCCTGATGCATCTCCTGCTGCTGCATCTCCTGCTGCTGCATCTTCTGGTGCTGTATATGCAACCGCATCTGCTGCAGGAACTCCTTCTTCTGCCTCTCATGCCACATCTCCCGCTGATGCATCTCCTGCTTCTGTATATCTTGCTCAATTTACTTCTCCTGCATCTCCAGCTGCATATCCTGCTGCTGCATCTCCTGCGTCTTTTGGTGCATCTGCTGTAGATTAATCTACTGCTGCATCTGCTGTAGATTAATCTACTCTTGAATACCCTGCTGCACCTCCTAATACTTCATCTCCTGATGCTTGCATCTCTTGATGCGTCTCCTGCTACTGCTCCTCCTGATGCATCTCCTGCTGAATCTCCTCCTGCTTCTTCACCTGCTGCTTCATCTCCTGCACCTGCTGCTGCATCTACTGCTACATCTCCTGCTGCTCTATCTCCTCCTCCTGCATCTCCTCCTTCATCTATTGCTACTGCATCCTCTGATGAACCTCCTGCTGCTGCACCTCCATCGGCGACCACCTGTGATGCATCAGCGGATTCATCTGATGATGCATCTCCACTGCTTCATCTCCTGCTGCTGAATCTCCTGCTCTTGCATACCCTGCTGCATCTACAGCTGCTTCATGCCCTACTTCATCTACTGCTGCTTCTGCTGCTGCTCCGTCTCCTCCTCAATTTCCAGCTACTGCATCTCCTGGTGCTATATTTTGCTTATGAATCTCTGCTTCTGAATCTGCTGCTGCATCTGCTGTGGCTGCATCTCCTAATGCATCTCCTGCAGCTTAATCTCCTGCTTTTGCATCTCCTGTTTTATCTCTTTCTGATGCCTATCTTGCTGCTGCATCTACTGCTGCTTCGTCTGCTTCTGCATCTCCTCATGCATTTCCTGCTGCTGCATCTCAGGGTACATCTCCTCTCGCTCAATCTCCTGCTACATATTCTGCTACTGCAACTCCTATTGCATCTTATGCTGCATCTCCTACTGCATCTCTTGCGGCTGCATCTCCTGTTCTATCTCCTGCTGCTGAATCTTCTCCTAATCGATCTCCTTAAGCATCTCTTTCTGCTGCATCTTCCGCCTTTCCTGAGGCATCTCTTCTTGCTGCATTTCCTGCTGAATCACTTACTGCTGTACCTGCAGCATTTGCTGCTGCACCTACTGCTGCTTCATATACTGCTGCATCTCCTACTACATATCCTGCTGCATCTCCTACTACATATCCTGCTGCTGCATCTGCTGCTGCTATATCTCTTGCTGCATCTACTGTGGCTACTTCTCCTGCTGCATCTCCTTCTGCTGCTTCTCATTCTCTGCATCTTCTTCTCTGCATCTCCTGATACTGCTTCACCTGCTGCTGCATCTGCTGCTGCAAATCTTGCAGCTGCATCTCCTGCTCCATATCCTTCTCATACATCTGCGGATTCATCTTATGACAGTGCTTTCTTGCTGGATCTCCTGCTTCTGCTTCTCCTGCTGCTGCAAACTCAGCAGATGCATTAGCAACGCAGTATGAGATGAAGCAAACGGAGATGCAGAAGCAGATGAAGTAGCAGGAGATGCAGCAGCAGGAAATGCAGCAGGAGATGCAGCAGAAGGAGATGCAGTCGAAGGAGAATCAGCATATGGTACAGCTGCAGGAGATTCAGCAGCAGATGCAGCAGCAGATTCAGCAGCAGGAGATGTAGCCGCATAGGCAGATTCAGCAGGAGATGGTACTGGATATGCAAGAGCAGGAGATGCAGCAGGAGATGCTGTAGGCTCTTAAATTTTGAAGTGACGCTTTAATAGCCATTCTGATGTTACAGAAGACAAGACTAGACTGAAAGCTCTACACGTATTGCTTTGCAGTAAAAGAGCTATAAGAGAAAAGATTCAGCAACAGCAGCATTCCATGCTAGCATCGTGCCTGCGGGAGTTGCTCACTTTTCCTAGAGCACCTTAATAGGACCACTAAAGACACAATTCAGTACCCTATACTAAAACGGTCCATCAATCGTTCTTTGCTGCTTGTATTGAAATCGTTTGCACAGAAGACTCTAAGGAGAGCCAGCATTTGATCGTAACAGCTTCCTTGCGTTACTTGTTCTGAACGCTCTGACATTTGGAAGTGACGCTTTAATAGCCATACGAATGTTGCAGTACGCAAGCCTAGACTGAAAGCTCTACAAGTCTTCATTTGCAGTGAAAGCACTATAAGAGAGCACATCCAGAAGCATCAGCATTCCATTCTAGCATCTTCCATGTGGGAATTACTCACTTTTCCTAAAGAGCCTTCATAGGCGAAGATAAGTCACAATTCAGTACCCTATACTAAAACGGTCCTTAAGTCTTGCTTAGCCGCTTGCAGTGAAAGCGCTTCCAGAGAAGACTCAAATGCTAAAGCCAGCATTTGATGGTAGCAACTTCTCTACATGACTCGTTCTGAACGATCTGAAAATATTGAAGTGACGCCTTAATAGCAATTCTGAAGTTACAGTATACAAGCCCAGACTGAAATTTCTACAAGTCTTGCTTTGTAATAAAAGCACTCTAAGGGAGGACATTCTGAAGTAGCAGCATTCCATGCTAGCAACTTCCCTGCGGGTGTAAATTAATTTTCCTAAAGCGGGTTAATAGACGCAGTTAAGTCACTATTCAGTACCCTATACTAAAACGGTCCGTTAGGCGTGCTTTGCTGCTTGCAGTGAAATCTCTCCACAAAAGTCTCTTACGAGAGCCAGCATCTAATCGTAGCATGTTTCCCTCAGGTGCGTGTGTTAAATGCTCTGAAATTTTGAAGTGACGCTTGAATAGCAATTCTGATGTTACAGTACGCCAGTCTACACTGAAAGCTCTACAAGTCTTGCTTTAGAGAAAAAGCGCTCTAAGAGAAGACCTTTAGAAGAAGCAGCTTTTCATGCTAGTGTCTTCATGGCGGGAGTATTTCCATTTTCCTAAAGCGCCATAATAAGAGAAGTTAAGTCACAATTCAGTACCCTACACTAAATCGTACTGTTAGTCATGCTTTCCACGTTGCAATGAAAGAGCTTCCACAGATGACTCTAACGAGAGCCAGCATTTGATCGTAGCAGCTTCCCTGCGGTTCTTGTTCTGAACGATCTGAAAATATTGAAGTGACTCCTTAATAGCAATTCTGAAGTTACAGTATACAAGACTAGATTGAAAGGTCTACACGTCTTGCTTTACAGAAAAAGTACTCTAAGAGAAGACATTCCGAAGTTCCAGAATTCCATGCTAGCATCTTTCCTTCAGGAGTTATTCACTTTTCCTAAAGCGCCTTCTTAGGCGAAGAAGGCGATGCAGCAGGTGAGGCTCAAGGAGATGCAGCAGGAGATGCAGAACGAGATGAAGCAGCAAGATATGCAGCAGAAGGAGATGATGCAGGAGATGCTTCAATAGAAGGTGCAACATGAGATACAGCAGGAGATGCAGCAGCAGACGAAGCAAAAGGAGATGCAGCAGCAGGACATGGATCAAGAGATGAAGCAGCAGGAGATTCATTAGAAGATGCAGTAGCAGGATATGAAACAGCAGGAGATATTGCAGCAGGAGATGCAGCATGAGATGCAGCAGGATGAGACGAAGCAGCACGGGATGTATCAGGAGATGCAGAAGCAGCAGATACAGCAGGAGATGCTGTAGCAGGAGATGCAGAAGGAGAAGTAGCAGCAGGAGATGCAGCAATAGGAGGAGATTCAGCAGGAGATGCAGTAGGAGGAGATTCAGCAGGAGATGCAGCAGGAGGAGATGCAACAGGAAATGCAGCAGAAGGAGGTACAGCAGCACCAGATGCAGCAGTATATGCAGCAGAAGGAGATGAATATGAGATGCTACAGCAATTGATGTAGCAGGACATGCTGGAGCCGGAGATGCAGAAGAAGTAGATGCAGAAGCAGGAGATGCAGCAGGACATGCATCAGCAGGAGATGCAGCAAAACATACATCAGCAGGAGACACAGCAGCAGGATATGTGGCAGGAGATGCACCAGCAGCAGAAGCAGCAGAAGCAGCATCAGATGCAGCTGGAAATTCAGTAGGATATGCAACAGCTAGAGATTTGGCAATAGCAGATGCAGCAGATATGCAGCAGCAAATGCAGCTGCATGAGGTGTATCAGCAAGAGATGTAGCAGGAGATGCATATTCAGCAGGTGATGCACCAGGATATGCAGCAGGAGATTCAAGAGAAGGAAATGCAGCAGGAAATCAGCCAGAGAGGCAGCAGCAGGAGATGCAGTAAAAGAAGATGCAGCCGCAGCTGATGCAGCAGCAGATTCAGCAGGAGTTGCAGCAGCAGGAGATGAAGAGGCAGGAGATTCAGCAGCAGGAGATGCATCAGCAGGAAATGCATCAGCAGATTCTGCAGCAGGAGATACAGTAGAAAACGGAGCAGGAGATTCAGTAGAAAATGCAGCAGGAGATGCAGATTCAGTAGGAGATGTAGCAGCAGAAGATGCTGCAGCAGATGATGCAGCAGGTGATGCAGCAGCAGGTGATGCAGCATTAGGTGATGAAGATGCAGCTGCAGAGGCAGCAGATGCAGCAGCAATAGATGCAGCAGCAGATGCATCAGGAGATGCAGATTCAGTAGGAGATGTAGCAGCAGAAGTTGCTGCAGCAGATGATGCAGCAGGAGATGCAGCAGAAGGAAATGCAGCAAGATATGCTGCAGGAGGAGATGCAGTAGGCTATGAAGCAGGAGATGCAGCAGCAGGTGATGCAAGAGGGGTGCATATTCAGCAGTAGATTCAGCAGAAACTTCAGAAGGAGATGCAGCAGCAGGAGATTTAGCAGGAGATGCAGCAGTAGATGAAGCAGCAGCATATGCAACACCAGATGCACCAGATGGAGCAGAAAGAGATGCAGCAGGTGATGGAGCAGCAGATGCATGAGCAGAGGAAATGGTGCAGGAGATGCAGAAGCAAAGGCAGCAGTAGGAGTGGCAGCAGGTGGAGATGCATCAGGAGATGCATATTCAGAAGGAGATGCAGCAGCAGATTCAGCATGATGTGTAGAAGCATGAGATGCCGCAGGAGAGTCATCAGGAGATTATGCAGCAAGTGATGCAGCAGCAGCAGGAGATGCAGAAGCAGATGCAGAAGGAGTTGCAGAATCAGGAAATGCAGCAGGAATGTAGCAGCAGCAGAAGTAACAGGAGATGCAGCAGCCTCATATGCACTAGGAGATGTAGCAGCAGGAAATGAAGAAGCAGGAGATGCTACAGGCGATTCAGCTGGAGATGCAGAAAGAGGAGATGCAGCAGCAGGAAGTGCAGAGTAGTAGATGAAGAGAAGAAGATGCAGCAGAAGGTAATATAGTAAGAGATTCATCAGCAGTACATGCAGCAGGAGAGAAAGCAGCATCAGATACAGCAACAGCAGATGAACCAGCAGATGCACCAGCAGGAGATGCAGCAGCAGGAGATCTATCAGGAGATGCAGCAGTAGATGAAGCAGCAGCAAATGCAGCAGCAAATTCAGAAGATGCAGCAGTAGTAGATTCAGCAGGAAATGCAGATGAATATGCAGGATCAGGAGATACAGCAGGAGATGCATCTGCAGGTGATGCAGAAGGAGATGCAGCAGGTGAGGCTCAAGGAGATGCAGCAGGAGATGCAGAACGAAATGAAGCAGCAAGATATGCAGCAGAAGGAGATGATGCATAAGATGCTTCAATAGAAGGTGCAACATGAGATACAGCAGGAGATGCAGAAGCAGACAAAGCAAAAGGAGATGCAGAAACAGGAGATGCAGCAGCAGGACGTGGATCAAGAGATGAAGCAGCAGGAGATTCATTAGGAAATGCAGTAGCAGGATATGAAAGAGCAGGAGATATAGCAGCAGGACATGCAGCATGAGATGCAGGAGGATGAGATGAAGCAGCAGGGGATGTATCAGGAGATGCAGAAGCAGCAGAAACAGCAGGAGATGCTGTAGCAGGAGATGCAGAAAGAGATGTAGCAGCAGGAGATGCAGCTGCAGATGCCTTCAAAAGGAGATGCAGCTAAAATGCAGAAGCACTAGGTGCATCCGTAGAAGATTGAGCAGCAGATGAAGCAGGAAATGGAGATGCTTCTGCAGATGCATCCGCAGAGGATGCATCAGGAGATGAAACAGCAGTCTATGCAACAGCAGGAGATGAAGCAGTAGATGAAGCAGCAGGAGGTGCAAGAGGACATCAAGTAGAAGGAGATGCAGCAGTATCAAATGTAGCAGGAAATGCAACAGTACATGAAGCAGCAGGAAATGGAGCAGAATATGCAGCAAGTGGTGATGCAGCAGGTTATGCAGCAGCAGGTGTTACAGCTGCAGCTGCAGAGGCAGCAGATGCAGCAGCAATAGATGCAGCAGCAGATGCATCAGGAGATGCAGATTCAGTAGGAGATGTAGCAGCAGGAGATGCTGCAGCAGATGATGCCGCAGGAGATGCAGCAGAAGGAAATGCATCAAGATATGCTGCAGGAGGAGATGCAGTAGGCTATGAAGCAGGAGATGCAGCAGCAGGTGATGCAGCAGGGGATGCATATTCAGCAGTAGCTTCAACAGGAACTTCAGAAGAAGATGCATCAGCAGGAGGTTTTGCAGGAGATGCAGCAGTAGATGAAGCAGCAGCATATGCAACAGCAGATGCACCATATGGAGCAGAAAGAGATTCAGCAGGTGATGGAGCAGCAGATGCCACGGGGAATGGTGCATCAGGAGATGAATCGGCAGGTGCATGAGCAGAGGATGCATCAGGAGATGTAGCAGCAGGAGATAGAGAAGCAGGTGATGCCGCAGGAGATGCAGCAGGAGATGCAACACCAATAGATGCAGCAGCAGGAGATGTAGCAGCACATGCAGTATCAGCAGATGCAGCAGCAGGAGATGAAGCAGCAGATGCAGCAGCAGGAGATGCAGCAGCAGGAAATACAACAGGAATAGATGCAGAAGGTAATGCAGCAGCAGGAGTTGAAGCAGAATATGCATCAGCAGGAAATGCAGCACCAAGATATTCAGACGGAGATGCAGCAGGAGATGCAGAAGCAGATGTTGCAGCAGATGCAGCAACAGCAGAAGCAGCAAGAGGACATGCAGCAGAAGGAGATGCTGCAGCAGCACATGCAGAAGGTGATGCAGCAGTAGGGGATGCAGTAGCAGGAGATGCAGCAGGAGACACGGCAGCAGGAGTTTCAGCAGCAGGAGATGCGGAAGCAAAGGCAGCAGTAGGAGTGGCAGCAGGTGGAGATGCATCAGGAGATGCATATTCAGAAGGAGATGCAGCAGGAGATTCAGCATGAGATGTAGAAGCATGAGATGCCGCAGGAGATTCATCAGGAGATTCAGCAGCAGGGGATGCAGCAGCAGGAGATGCAGCAGGAGATTCAGCAGCAGCAGGAGATGCAGAAGCAGATGCAGCAGGAAATGAAGATTCAGCAGAAGATGCAGTAGGAAGAGATTCTTCAACATATGCAGCAGCATGATATGATGCAGCAACAGGAGATACAGCAGGATATGGAGAAAGAGGAGATGATGCAGCAGATGCAGCAGCAGGAGATTCAGCAGAAGGGGATGCAGCAGGAGAGAAAGCAGCAGGAGATGCATATTCAGAAGGAGATACGTCAGGATTTGTAGCAGCAGGAGAAGCAGCAAGAGATGCAGGAGGACATTCAGCAGAATAAGATGCAAAAGCAAGAGATGAAGCAGCAGGAGATGCAGAAGCAAATGCAGCAGGAGGAGATGCAGCAGCAGGACATGCAGAAGGAGTCGATGCAGAAGGTAGTAGAGCAGCAGGAGATTCAGAAGAAGGAGATGCAGAAAGAGATTTAGCAGCAGGAGATGCAGCAGGATATTCAGAAGAAGGAGATGCAGAAAGAGATTTAGCAGCAGGAGATGCAGCATCAGGAAAGGCAGCAGTATATAGAGAAGCAGGATATGCAGCAGGAGGAGATGCAGTAGGAGGAGATAGAGCAGGTAATGCAGCAGCTGGAGATGCAGTAGGAGATGCAAGAGCAAGAGATGCAGCGTCAGACCCATAATGGACATGCAGCATGAGATGCAGGAGGATGAGATGAAGCAGCAGGGGATGTATCAGGAGATGCAGAAGCAGCAGAAACAGCAGGAGATGCTGTAGCAGGAGATGCAGAAAGAGATGTAGCAGCAGGAGATGCAGCTGCAGATGCCTTCAACAGGAGATGCAGCTAAAATGCAGAAGCACTACATGCATCCGTAGAAGATTGAGCAGCAGATGAAGCAGGAAATGGAGATTCTTCTGCAGATGCATCCGCAGAGGATGCATCAGGAGATGAAGCAGCAGTCTATGCAACAGCAGGAGATGAAGCAGCTTTTATACAACAGCAGGAGATGAAGCAGCAGATGAAGAAGCAGATGAAGCAGCAGGAGGTGCAGGAGGACACCAAGTAGAAGGAGATGCAGCAGCAGCAGATGCATCAGGAGATGCAGATTCAGTAGGAGATGTAGCAGCAGGAGATGCTGCAGCAGATGATGCATCAGGAGATGCAGCAGAAGGAAATGCAGCAAGATATGCTGCAGGAGGAGATGCAGTAGGCTATGAAGCAGGAGATGCAGCAGCAGGAGATGCAGCAGGGGATGCATATTCAGCAGTAGCTTCAACAGGAACTTCAGAAGAAGATGCAGCAGCAGGAGGTTTTGCAGGAGATGCAGCAGTAGATGAAGCAGCAGCATATGCAACAGCAGATGCACCAGATGGAGCAGAAAGAGATGCAGCAGGTGATGGAGCAGCAGAGGAAGCAGAAGGAGGTGCAGCAGCAGAACATGGATCAAGAGATGAAGGAGCAGGAGATTCATTAGGAGATGCAGTAGCAGGATATGAAACAGCAGGAGACATAGTAGCAGGAGATGTAGCATGAGATGCAGCAGGATGAGACGAAGCAGCACGGGATGTATCAGGAGATGCAGAAGCAGCAGATACAGCAGGAGATGCTGTAGCAGGAGATGCAGAAGGAGAAGTAGCAGCAGGAGATGCAGCAATAGGAGGAGATTCAGCAGTAGATGCAGCAGGAGGAGATGCAACAGGAAATGCAGCATGAGGAGGTACAGCAGCACCAGATGCAGCAGTATATGCAGCAGAAGGAGATGAATAAGAGATGCAACAGCAATTGATGCAGCAGGACATGCTGGAGCCGGAGATGCAGAAGAAGTAATTGCCGAAGCAGGAGATGCAGCAGGACAGGCATCAGCAGGTGATGCAGCAAAACATACATCAGCGGGAGACACAGCAGCAGGATATGTGGCAGGAGATGCACCAGCAGCAGAAGCAGCAGCAGATGCAGCAGCAAAGGATGCAGGATTAGATGCAGCAAGAATTGCATCAGCAGGAGATGCTGCTGGAACTTCAGTAGGATATGCAAAAGCTAGAGATTTGGCAACAGAAGATGCAGCAGGATATGCAGCAGCAGATGCAGCTGCATGAGGTGTATCAGCAGGAGATGTAGCAGGAGATGCATATTCAGCAGGTGATGCACCAGGATATGCAGCAGGAGATCCAAGAGAAGGACATGCAGCAGAAAATCAGCCAGAGATGCAGCAGCAGGAGATGCAGGAAAATAAGATGCAGCTGCACCTGATGCAGCATCAGATTCAGCAGGAGTTGCAGCAGCAGGAGATGAAGAGGCAGGAGATTCAGCAGCAGGAGGAGATGCAGCATCAGGAGATTCAACAGGAGATGCATCAGCAGGAAATGCATCAGCAGATTCTGCAGCAGGAGATACAGTAGAAAACGGAGTAGGAGATTCAGTAGAAAATGAAGCAGGAGATGCAGCAGGAGATATAGAAGGAGATTCAGCAGCAGGGGATGTAGTAGGAGATGCAGCAGGAGATACATCAGCAGAAATTGTAGCAGGAGATGCTGGAGGAGATTCTACAGAAGAAGATTCAGCAGGAGATGCAGCAGGAGATGAAAAAGCAACATATGCATCAGCAGTTACAGCAGGAAGTGCAGCAGGAGATTCAGCAGGTGATGTAGCAGCAGGAGATGCAGCCGCAGATGCCTTCAACAGGATACGCAGCCGAAATGCAGAAGCACTAGATACATCCGTAGAAGATTGAGCAGCGGATGCAACAGGAAATGGAGATGCTTCTGCAGATGCATCCGCAGAGGATGCAGCAGGAGATGAAGCAGCAGGAGATGAAGCAGCAGATGGAGCAGCAGGAGATGCAGGAGGACTCAAGTAGAAGGAGATGCAGCAGAAGTAAATGTAGCAGGAGATGCAGCAGTACATGAAGCAGCAGGAAATGGAGCAGCATTTTAAGGAGATGCAGCAGCAGGAAATGCAGCAGAATATGCAGTAGGACGTAATACTGCAGGTGATGCAGCAGCAGGTGATGCAGCGGAATCTGCAGAGGCATCAGATGCAGCAGCAATAGATGCAGGAGCAGATGCATCAGGAGATGCAGATTCAGTAGGAGATGTAGCAGCAGGAGATGCATCAGGAGATGCAGCAGAAGGAAATGCAGCAAGATATGCTGCAGGAGGAGATGCAGTAGGCTATGAAGCAGGAGATGCAGCAGCAGGAGTTGCAGCAGCAGGAGATGCAGCAGGGGATGCATATTCAGCAGTAGCTTCAACAGGAACTTCAGAAGAAGATGCAGCAGCAGGAGGTTTTGCAGGAGATGCAGCAGTAGATGAAGCAGCAGCATATGCAACAGCAGATGCACCAGATGGAGCAGAAAGAGATGCAGCAGGTGATGGAGCAGCAGAGGAAGCAGAAGGAGATGCAGCAGCAGGACATGGATCAAGAGATGAAGGAGCAGGAGATTCATTAGGAGATGCAGTAGCAGGATATGAAACAGCAGGAGACATAGTAGCAGGAGATGTAGCATGAGATGCAGCAGGATGAGACGAAGCAGCAGGGGATGTATCAGGAGATGCAGAAGCAGCAGATACAGCAGGAGATGCTGTAGCAGGAGATGCAGAAGGAGAAGTAGCAGCAGGAGATGCAGCAATAGGAGGAGATTCAGCAGGAGATGCAGCAGGAGGAGATACAACAGGATATGCAGCAGGAGGAGGTACAGCAGCACCAGATGCAGCAGTATATGCAGCAGAAGAGATGAATAAGAGATGCAACAGCAATTGATGCAGCAGGACATGCTGGAGCCGGAGATGCAGAAGAAGTAAATGCCGAAGCAGGGGATGCAGCAGGACATGCATCAGCAGGTGATGCAGGAAAACATACATCAGCGGGAGACACAGCAGCAGGATATGTGGCAGGAGATGCACCAGCAGCAGAAGCAGCAGCAGATGCAGCAGCAAAGGATGCAGGATGAGATGCAGCAAGAATTGCATCAGCAGGAGATGCTGCTGGAACTTCAGTAGGATATGCAAAAGCTAGAGATTTGGCAACAGAAGATGCAGCAGGATATGCAGCAGCAGATGCAGCTGCATGAGGTGTATCAGCAGGAGATGTAGCAGGAGATGCATATTCAGCAGGTGATGCACCAGGATATGCAGCAGGAGATCCAAGAGAAGGACATGCAGCAGAAAATCAGCCAGAGATGCAGCAGCAGGAGATGCAGGAAAATAAGATGCAGCTGCACCTGATGCAGCATCAGATTCAGCAGGAGTTGCAGCAGCAGGAGATGAAGAGGCGGGAGATTCAGCAGCAGGAGGAGATGCAGCATCAGGAGATTCAACAGGAGATGCATCAGCAGGAAATGCATCAGCAGATTCTGCAGCAGGAAATTCCATAGCAGATTCTGCAGCAGGAGATACAGTAGAAAACGGAGTAAGAGATTCAGTAGAAAATGAAGCAGGAGATGCAGCAGGAGATATAGAAGGAGATTCAGCAGCAGGGGATATAGTAGGAGATGCAGCAGGAGATACATCAGCAGAAATTGTAGCAGGAGATGCTGGAGGAGATTCTACAGAAGAAGATTCAGCAGGAGATGCAGCAGGAGATGAAAAAGCAACATATGCATCAGCAGTTACAGCAGGAAGTGCAGCAGGAGATTCAGCAGGTGATGTAGCAGCAGGAGATGCAGCCGCAGATGCCTTCAACAGGATACGCAGCCGAAATGCAGAAGCACTAGATACATCCGTAGAAGATGTATCAGGAAATGGAGATGCTTCTGCAGATGCATCCGCAGAGGATGCAGCAGGAGATGAAGCAGCAGGAGATGAAGCAGCAGAAGGAGCAGCAGGAGATGCAGGAGGACATCAAGTAGAAGGAGATGCAGCAGAAGTAAATGTAGCAGGAGATGCAGCAGTACATGAAGCAGCAGGAAATGGAGCAGCAGTTTAAGGAGATGCAGCAGCAGGAAATGCAGCAGAATATGCAGTAGGACGTAATACTGCAGGTGATGCAGCAGCAGGTGATGCAGCGGAATCTGCAGAGGCATCAGATGCAGGAGCAGATGCAACAGGAGATGCAAATTCAGTAGGAGATGTAGCAGCAGAAGATGCTGCAGCAGATGCTGCAGCAGGAGATACAGCAGAAGGAAATGCAGCTAGATATGCTGCAGGATGAGATGCAGTAGGCTATGAAGCAGATGATGCAGCAGCAGGGGATGCAGCAGGAGATGCATATGAGCAGCAGGGGATGCAGGAGGGGATGCATATGCAGCAGCAGGGGGTGCAGCAGGAACTTTAGAAGAAAATGCAGCAGCAGGAGATTTAGCAGGAGATGCAGCAGTAGATGAAGCAGCAGCTTATGCAACAGCAGATGCACCAGATGGAGCAGAAAGAGATGCAGCAGGGGATGGAGCAGCAGATTCAACGTGAAATGGTGCATCAGGAGATGCATCGGCAGGTGCATGAGCAGAGAATGCATCAGGAGATGTAGCAGCAGGAGATAGAGAAGCAGGTGATGCCGCCAGAGATGCAACAGGAGATGCAACACCAGAAGATGCAGCACAAAGAGATGCAGCAGGAGATGCAGCAGCACATGCAGTATCAGCAGATGCAGCAGCAGGAGATGCAGCAGGAGATGCAGCAGCAGTAAATACAACAGGAATAGATGCAGCAGGTAATGCAGCAGCAGGAGTTGAAGCAAAATATGCATCAGCAGGAAATGCAGCACCAAGAGATTCAGATGGAGATGCAGCAGGAGATGCAGCAGCAGGAGATGCAGAAGCAGATGTTGCAGCAGGTGCAGCACCAGCAGATGAAGCAACAGGAGATGCAGCAGAAGGAGATGCTGCAGCAGCAGATGCAGCAGGAGATTCAGCAGCAGGAGATGCGGAAGCAAAGGCAGCAGTAGGAGTGGCAGCAGGTGGAGATGCATCAGGAGATGCATATTCAGAAGGTGATGCAGCAGGAGGAGATGGAACAGGAGATGCAGTAGGAGGAGATCCAGCAGGAAATGCAGCAGGATGAGATGCAACAGAAAATGCAGCAGGAGGAGGTACAGCAGCACCAGATGCAGCAGTATATGCAGCAGAAGGAGATGAATATGAGATGCTACAGCAATTGATGCAGCAGGACATGCTGGAGCCAGAGATGCAGAAGAAATAGATGCATCAGCAGGAGATGCAGCAAAACATACATCAGCAGGAGGCACAGCAGCAGGAATTATAGCAGTAGGTGCTTCAGGAGATTCTGCAGAAGAAGATTCAGCCGGAGATGCAGCAGGAGATGAAATAGCAACATATGCATCAGCAGTTACAGCAGGAAGTGCAGCAGCACATTCAGCTGGAAGTGCAGCAGGAGATTCAGCAGGACATGTAGCAGCAGGAGATGCAGCCGCAGATGCCTTCAGTAGGAGATGCAGCTGAAATGCAGAAGCACTCGATGCATCCATAGAAGATTGAGCAGCAGATGCATCAGGAAATGGAGATGCTTCTGCAGATGCATCTGCAGATGCATCCGCAGAGGATGCATCAGGAGATGAAGCAGCAGCCTATACAGCAGCAGGAGATGAAGCAGCAGATGCAGCAGCAGGAGATGCAGGAAGACATCAAGTAGAAGGAGATGTAGCAGCAGCAAATGTAGCAGGAGATGCAGCAGTACATGAAGCAGCAGGAAATGCAGCAGAATATGCAGCAGGAGGTAATGCAGCAGGTGATGCAGCAGCAGGTGAGGCAGCTTCAGCTGCAGAGGCAACAGATGATGCAGCAATAGATACAGCAGCAGATGCATCAGGATATGCAGATTCAGTAGGAGATGTAGCAGCAGGAGATGCTGCAGCAGATGATGCAGCAGGAGATGCAGCAGAAGGAAATGCAGCAAGATATGCTGCAAGAGGAGATGCAGTAGGCTATGAAGCAGGAGATGCAGGAGCAGGAGATGCAACAGGGGATGCTTATTCAGCAGTAGATTCAGCCGGAACTTCAGAAGAAGATGCAGCAGCAGGAGGTTTTGCAGGAGATGCAGCAGTAGATGAAGCAGCAGCATATGCAACAGCAGATGCACCAGATGGAGCAGAAAGAGATGTAGCAGGGGATAGAGCAGCAGATGCAACGGGAAATGATGCATTATTAGATGCATCCGCAAATGCATGAGCAGAGGATGCATCAGGAGATGTAGCAGCAGGAGGTACAGAAGCAGGAGATGAAGCAGCAGATGCAGCAGCAGGAGATGCAGGAGGACATCAAGTAACAGGGGCTGCTCCTGCTTCCTCTTTTTTTTCTATATCTCCTGCTGCATCTTCAGCTGCTGCCTCTCCTGGTGCATTTCCTGCTGATGCATCACCTGCTGCATATCCTGCTGCTGTATCTTCTGATTCATCTCTTGCTGATGCATCTTCTGCTGCATCTCCTCCTTCTGCATCTACTCGGGCTACATTTCCTGCTGAATCTGCTGCTGAATCTGCTGCTGAATCTGCTGCTGCATCCCCTGCTGCTCATTCTCCTGCTTCTGCATATCCTGCTGCTTTATGGTCTGTTTCATCTACTGCTGCTGCATATCCTCCTACATCTTCTGCTGCTGCACTTCCTTCGGCTGCATCTTCTACTGCATTTCCTGCTGTATCTCCTTCTGCTGTATCTCCTGCTGAAACTCCTGCTGCATCTCCTACGGCTGCATCTCCTGCAGCTGAATCTGCTGCCGCAGTGCTGTGGTTGCATCTCCTGCTGCTGCATCTCCTGTTGCTTCATCTCCTTCAGAATATCCTGATGATGCAAATGCAGCAGATGGAGCAGCAGGAGATGCAGAAGGAGATGCAGCAGGAGATGCCCCAGCAAGAGATGGAGCAGGAGATACAGCAGCAGGCCAAGCAGCAGTAGATGCAGCAGCAATATATGCAGCAAAAGGAGATGAAGCAGGACAGGAAGCTTCAGGAGACTAAGCACGAGGAGATTCCACAGCAGGCTATGCAGCAGCAGTAGATGCAGCAGAGAATGAAGCAGCACGAGATTCAGCAGTAGGAGATGCCACAGGAGATTCAGCTGTGGGAGATGCAGCAGCAGATGCAGCAGCAGGAGATGCACGAGGATATCTATCAGCAGGAGATGCACCAGTAGGCGAATCTACAGCAGATGCAGCAAAAGATGCAGGAGATTCGGCAGCAGGTGATGCAGCAGGAGATGCAGCAGCAGGAGATGCAGCAGGAGATGCAGAAGCAGGAGATGCAGCAGAAGGAGATGCAGCAGTAGAAAATGCATCAGGAAAAGCATCAACAGCCGCAGCAGCAGGAGATGCATCTGCTGATGCATCAGAGGAAGTTGCAGAAGGAGATGCAGCAGCAGGAGGTTCAGCAGATGATGCAGCAGCAATAGATGCAGGTGGAGATCCAGGAGGAGGACATAGAGAAGCAGGAGATGCAGCAGCACATACAGCATGGAGATGCAGGAGATGAAGCAGTAGGAGAAGCAGCAGGAGGAGATACAGCAGGAGATGCATCAGGAGGAGCAGCAGCAGGAGATGCAGCATTAGGAGATGTACCAGTGGATGCAGCAGCAGGAGATGCAGCAGGGGATTCAGTAGAAGGTGATGCAGCAGCAGATACAGCAGAAGCAAATTCAGCAGGAGAAGATGCAGCAGTGTATGCAGCAGCAGCAGATGGAGCATCAGCAGCAGCAGCAGATGCAGGAGGACATCAAAAAATCAGGCGGTGAAGCAACAGGAGATGCAGCAGTAGATTAATCTACAGCAGATGCACCAGAAGATGCAAAAGATGCAGCAGCAGGAGATGCAGCTGAAGATGCAGCAGCAGTAGATTGAGCAAGATATACAGAAGCAGGAGATGCATCAGCGGGAGATGTGGCATGAGAGGCAGAAGAAGAAGATCCTGCAGCAGATGCAGTAGCATATGCAGCACCAGCAGATGCAGCAGCAGGAGCTTCAGCAGCAGGAGATGCGGCAGTCAAAGATGCAGCAGGTTATGCATCAGCAGAAGATGCATCAGCAGGAGTTCAGCAGCAGGAGATGCAGCAGGGGGAGATGCAGCATCAGGAGATGCATCAGTAAATGCAGCGGCAGGAGATGCATCAACAGGAGATGCAGCAGGTTATGCAGCAGCAGGAGATGCAGCAGTCAGAGATGCAGCAGGAGATTCAGTAGTAGGAGATGAAGCAGCAGCAGATGCAGCAGAAAATACTGCAGATGCAGCAGTAGTAGATTAATCAAGAGATGCAGCAGTAGATGCAGAAGCAAGAGATTCAGCAGCAGCAGATTACGCAGGAGATGCATCAGTAAATGATGCAGCAGCAGGAGATGCAGCTGCAGCAGATGCACGAACATATTCAAGAGCAGATTCAGTAGGAGTTGCAGCAGCAGGAGATGAAGCAGCAGCAGATCATCAGGAGATGCAGCAGGAAGAGATGTTTCAGCAGGTACAGCTTCATGAGATGTAGCACGAGATACAGAAGGAGATGCTGTAGGAGAAGAGGCAGGAGTAGATGATGCAGCAGACCCAGTAGCAGGAGATGCAGAAGCAGAAGATGCAGCCGGAGATTCTGCAGCAGGAGATGCAGCAGGAGATAGAGTCACAAGAGATGAGCAGCGGATTCAGCAGGAGATTCTGCAGCAAGAGATGAAGCCTCAGGATCTGGAGAGAAGAAGATGCAGCAGCAGGAGATGCAGCAGGAGATGCAACAGCAGACGCGTCAGCAGGAGATGCAGCAGAGGAAGATAGAGCAGCAGCAGCAGATGCACAAGACAATGGAGTAGGAGATGCGGCAGGATAAGATGCAGTACCAGCAGAAGCAGCAGGAGATGCAGCATCTGGAGTTGAAGCACTAGAAGATGCTGCAGAAGATGCAGCAGCAGATGCATCAGGAGAAGCAGGAGCAGGAAATGCAGCAGCAGGAGATGCAGCAGCAGAGGTGCAGGAGTAGGAGGCGCAGAAGCAGGAGATGCAGCAGCAGGAGAGGCACCATGTGATTCAGCAGGAGATGCAGCAGAAGATAGAGAAGCAGGAGATGCACCAGCAGATGCATCCGCAGGAGATGCAGGAAATGCATCAGCTGATTAGGAGGAGATTTAGCAGGAGGAGACTTAACAGGAGGAGAGGCAGCAGCAGGAGATGCAGCATGAGATGCAGCATCTACTGCTGCATCTCCTCTGCTGCCTCTCCTACTGCATCTCCTCCTGTTTCATCTTCTGTTGCATCTCCTGCTGCTGTATATCACGGTGCATGTCCTCTTGCTACATCTCCGGCTGCATCTCCTGCTGCATCTTCTGCTAGTGCATGTCCTGCTGCATTTCCTGCTGATGCATATCCTGCTGCTGTATTTCCTGATGCATTTCTTTCTGCTTTATCTTTTCCTGCATATCCTGCTACTGTATTTCCTGATGCATCTCTTTCTGCTTTATCTTTTTCTGCATATCCTGCTGCATCTCTTCCTGCTGGATCTGCTCCTTAATCTCCTCCTACATCTTCAGCATATGCTGCTGCATCTGGTGCTGCTTCACATATTGCTGCATCTCCTGCGATTGCATCTGCTGCTGCAACTCCTGCTACTTCATCTGCTGCTGCATCTCCTGCTACTTCATCACCTCCTGAATCTGCATAGCATCTTTTGTCTGCATCCGGCATCTCCTGCTGCTGCATCTCCTGCTGCTGCATCTCCTGCTACAACCCCTTCTGCCGCATCTACTCTTGCATCTCCTTCTTCTGCATCTCTTGAGGTATATTCTGCTGCATTTCCTTCTGCATCTTCTGCTGCATCTTTTGTGGCTTCATCTCCTGCTGCTGTATCTCCTGCTGAAGAATCGCTCTATCTTCTATCTTCTGCTCTATCTCCTCCTGCTGCATCTCCTTCTGAATGTGATGCTGAATCTACTGCTGAACATGCATCTCCTGCTGCTGCATTACCTGCTGCATCTCCTCCTGCAGCATATCTTGCTGCATTCCCTTCTGCTGCACCTCCTTCTGCGGCATCTCCTTCTGTGGCATCTCCTGCTGTGGCATCTGCAGCAGCATCTTCTGCTGCTGCATCTGCTGCTGCATCTATTGCTGCTGCATCTGCTGCCTCTGCAGCTGCAGCTGCATCTCCTGCTACTGCATCTCCTGCTACTGCATCTCCTCTTGCTGCATCTTCTGCTGCATTTCCGGCTACTGCATCTCCTTAATCTGCTGCTGCATCTCCTGCTGATTCATGTACTGCTGCATCTCCGGCTACAATTCCTGATGCTATATCTCCTGCCACTTGATGTCCTCCAGCGTCTTCTGCTGCTGCATCCTCTGCTCATGCATCTGCGGATGCATCTGCAGAAGTATCTCCATTTCCTGCTGCATCTGCTGCTCAATCTTCTACGGATGCATCTAGTGCTTCTGTATTTCCTCCTGAATGCATCTGCGGCTGCATCTCCTGTGCTACATCACCTGCTGAATCTCCTGTTGCACTTCCTGCTGTAACCTCGGATGCATATGTTGCTACTTCATCTCCTGATGCATCTCCTACTGTATCTCCTGCTGAATCTTCTTCTGCAGAATCTCCTCTTGCAACTCCTGCTGATGTATCTCCTGCTGCATCTCCTGCTACATCTCCTGTTGCTGAATCTCCTTCTATATCTCCTGCTGCATTTTCTGCTACATCTTCCGCTGAATCTCCTGCTGCAGACTCTCCTGCTACTGCATCTCCTGCTGCTTCATCATCTCCTTTTGCATCTCCTGCTATGGCATCTCCTGCTGTATCTGCTGCTTCTGCATCTCCTGATGTATCCCCTGCTGCTTCATCTCACACTGATGCATCTCCTGCTGCATGTCCTGCTGCTATATCTCCTGCTGCTTCATATCCTGCTACTGCATCTCCTAATTAATCTCCTGAAGTTTCATCTCCTGCTGCTGCATCTCTTGATCCATGTCTTGCTGCTGCATCTCATGGTCATGCATCTTCTTCTGCTTCGTCTGCTGCTGCATCTTTATCTGCGGTATCTCATGTTGCACCTTCTATTGAAGCATCTCCTGCGTCATCTCCTGCTGCATATCTTGCTGCTTCATGTCGTTCTGCATCTCCTGCTGCATCTCCTACTGCATCACCTGCTGCATCTCCTTCTGCATCACCTGCAGATGCATCTCCTGTTGTATCTCCTGATCCTGCATATTCATCTGCATTTCCTGCTGCAGCTCTTTATGAATCTACTACTGCTGCATCTTCTGAATTTGCTGCTGCATCTGTTTCTGCTTCATCTACTTCTGCATCTCCTGATAGATCGCCTGCTGCTGCATCTCCTGCTGCTGCATCTGCTGTTGAATCTTCTGCTGCTGCATCTGCTGCTGCATCTGCTGCTACTTTCTCTCTTGCTGCATTTACTGCGGCTGCATCTCCTGCTATATTTCTTTCTGCTGCATCTTCTTCACTTCATCTACTACTCTGCACCTCCTGCTGCTGCATCTCCTCCTTCTGCATCTCCGGCTGAATCGCCTGTAGCATCTCCTGCTTCTTCATCTCCTGCTGCTACATCTCCTAGTGCATATGATGCTGCTGCATCTCCTGTTACTTCTGCTGCTGCTGCATTCCCTGATGCATCTCCTGATGCTGCAGCTCCTTCTGCAGCTCCTTCTGCGTCTCCTGCTACTACATCCCCTGCTGCTGCATTTCCTGCTACATCTCCTGATGCTGCAACTCCTTCTGCATCTTCTGCTGATGCATCTCCTGCGGAATCTGCTGCTGCTGCATCTCCTGTTGCATCTGCTTCTGATGCATCTGCTGCTGCATCTCTTGCTGCATTTCCTGCTTCATCTGCTGATGCATCTGCTGCTACTATATGTTTTGCTACATCTCATCATGCTGCACATCCTGCTGCATCTGCTGAAGATTCTCTTCCTATTGCTTCTCCTGCTGAATCTGCATTTCCTGCTGCATCTGCTTCTGCATCTCCTGCTGAATTAGCTGCTGCTGCATCTGCTTCTACATGTACGTTATAACTTTCTACATTTGCTGCCTCATCTCCTGATGCATCTGCTGATGCCCCTCCTGCTGCTGCATCTCCTGCTTCATCTTCAGCTGATGCATCTCTGGCTTCATCACCTGATCTCTCATCTCCTGCTGCATCTGCTGCAGTATTTCCTGCTGCAGCATCTCCTGCTTCTGCGTCTACTCCTGCATGTCCTGATGCATCTCCTATTGCGAATCTGCTGCAGCATCTGAACCTCTTGCTGAATCTGCCTCTACTGATGCATCTGCTGCTGCATCTCCACCTGCTGTATCTGATGCTTCATCTCCTGCTGCGTTTCCTCTTGCTGCATCTCCTTCTGCATCTCCTGCTGCTGTGCCTGCTGCTGCATAACCTGCTGAATCACCTGCTGCTGGATCTGCTGCGACTGCATTTCCTGCTACTTCAACTCCTGCTCTTGCATCTCCATCTGCTGTATCTCCTCCTGTATCTCCAACGGCATCTCATGCTGCTGCATGTCCCGCTACATCTCCCTTTGAATATGCATCTCCTGATGCATCTCCTGCTACTACATCTCCTGATGCATATCCTGCTGAATATCTATATCCTGCTGCATCTCCTGCTGCTGCACCCTCTGTTGCTCTGTCTTCTTCTCTATCTCTTGCTTCATCTCCTGCTGCATCTCCTGTTGCATCTGCTGCTGCTGAATCTCCTGCTTCTGAATCTCCTGCTGCATCAGCAGCGGCATCTCCTTCTGCATCTGCTGCTGCTGTATCTCCTGCTGCTGAATCTCCTGCTGCATCTCCTGCAGCTGCATCTCCTCCTGCTAAATCTCCTCCTGAAGCTCTTGCCACCTCTCCTGCTTCATCTGCTGCTGCATATTTTCCTGCATCTCCTCCGGCTACGTCTGCTGGTACATACCCTGCTGTTCTATCTCCTGCTGCATTTTTTGCGGCATCTCCAGCTGCTGGATCTCCTCCTGCATCTCCTGCTGAGTAATCTGATGCGGTATCTCTTTCTGCATCATCTCTTGATGCATCTCATGCTGCTGAAACTCCTGCTGCGGCGTACACTGCTGCATCTACTGCTGATGCATCTCCTGTGTCATCTCCTGCTGATGCATCTCCTGCTGAGTCTCTTCCTGCATCTCCTCCTGCATTTCATGCTGCATTACCTGCTGCATCTCCTGCTGCTTTTCCTGCTGCTGCATCTCCATCTTCTGTATCTACTGCTACATTTCCTGCTGCTGCATCTCCTTCTGCCTCATCTTCTGGTACTTAATTTGCTGCTGCATTTCCTGCTGCTGCATTTCCTGCTGCTGAATTTCCTGCTGCTGCATCTCCTTTTGCATCTCCTGCTGCATTTCTTGGTGCTACATATCCTGCTGCTGCAACTCCTGCTGCATCTCCTGCTATAGAAACTCCTGCTATAGAATCTCCTGCTGCATAACCTCCTGCTAAGTCTCCTGCTGCTGCATCTCCTCCTGATACATCTGCTGCATCACCTGCTGCTGCATCTCCTGCTGCTGAATCTCTTGTGAATCTCCTGCTGCATCTTTTGCTACTGCATCCTCTGCTTCTTTATATACTGCTGCATTTCCTGCTGCTGTATCTCTAGCTGCAACTTTTGCTGCATCTCTGCTGCTGTATTACCTGCTGCATCACCTCCTGCTGTGTCTCCTGGTGCTGCATCTCCTCCTGCTACATCTGCTGCAGCATCTCCTGCTGCTGCATCTCCTCCTGCTTCTCCTGCTGCATCTGCTTCTACATCTGCTGACGCATCTCCTACTGCTGCAACTCCTTCTGCTTCATCTCCTGCTTCATCTACTTCTCCTGCATATCCTGAATATATTTCCTGATGCATCTTCTACGCTATTTCTTGCTACATCATCTGCCTCATCTCCACTAGCATCTCCTGCTGCATCTGCTGATGCATCTCCTTCTGCTGCATCTCCTGCTTCACCTTCAGCTGATGCATCTGTAGCTTCATCTCCTGATAGTTCATCTCCTTCTGCATCTGCTGCGGCATCTCCTGCTGCTGCATCTCCTGCTGCATCTGCTGCTGCTCTGCTGCTGCTTCATCTACTGCTGAATCTCCAGCTACATATCCTGCTCCTGCATTTCTTGCTGTACCTCATACTTATTCTCCTGTTCATGCATATCCTCCTGCACCTCCTGCTGCTGCACATCCTGCTGCTGCATCCTATAATGCATCCTATGATAATGCCACATCTCTTGCTACTGCGTCTCCTGCTGCAATTCCTGCTGCTATATATCTTGCTGCATCTTCTCCTGCTGCTGTATCTGCTGCTACTGCATGTCTTGCTGCATCTCCTCCTGATGCTTCTCCTGCTGCCTATCCTTCTGCATTTGCTGCTGCATCTCCTCCTCCTGCATCTCCTGTTGCATCTCCTACTGCCGCTTCTCCTGCTGCATCTATTTCTGCCCATCTCCTTCTGCATCTCCTGCTCCTGCACGTCCTACTGTGAATCTGCTGCAGATTCTTCTGCTGATCAATCTCCTGCTGAATCTGCATCTACTGCTGCACCTCCTGCCGCTGCATCTCCTGCTGCTTCATCTCTTTTCTCTGCATCTCCTGCTGCATTTCCTGCCGCTGAATCCCCTGCTGTATCTACTACCGATGCATCTCCTGCTTCTCTTTCTGCTTCTGCATCTCCTTCTGCATCTTCTGCTTCTGCATCTCCTGCTTCTGTTTCTGCTGCATCATCACCTCCTGCCTCGCCTCCTGCTGCTACATAACCTGTTACATCTCCTGATGCATCTCCTTCTGATGCATCTCCTGCTGCACCTCCTGCTGAATAGGCCTACCCTGCTGCATCTTCTGCTGCTGCACCTTCTGCTGCAGTGTCTAATGCTCTATCTCCTGCTGCATCTGCTGCTGCTGCTGCATCTCCTACGACATCTCCTGCTGCTGCATCTTCTGCTTCATCTCCAGCTGCTGCATCTCCTGCTGCATCTCCTGCCGAATCAAATCCTACCACAACTCCTGCTGCTGCATCTCCTGCTCCTGCATTTCCTACTGCATCTCCGACTGCTGCATCTGCTGCTGCAGCACCTCCTACGGAATCCCCACCTCAATTCCTGATGCATCTCCACCTGCTGCATCTCCTGCTGCTGCATCTCCTGCTGCTGCATCTGCTGGTGCTGTATATGCAACCGCATCTGCTGCAGGAACTCCTTCTTCTGCCTCTCATGCCACATCTCCCTCTGATGCATCTCCTGCTTCTGTATATCTTGCTCAATTTACTTCTCCTGCATCTCCAGCTGCATATCCTGCTGCTGCATCTCCTGCGTCTTTTGGTGCATCTGCTGTAGATTAATCTACTGCTGCATCTGCTGTAGATTAATCTACTCTTGAATCCACTGCTGCACCTCCTAATACTTCATCTCCTGATGCTTGCATCTCTTGATGCATCTCCTGCTGCTGCTCCTCCTGATGCATCTCCTGCTGAATCTCCTCCTGCTTCTTCGCCTGCTGCTTCATCTCCTGCACCTGCTGCTGCATCTACTGCTACATCTCCTGCTGCTCTATCTCCTCCTCCTGCATCTCCTCCTTCATCTATTGCTACTGCATCCTCTGATGAACCTCCTGCTGCTGCACCTCCATCGGCGACCACCTCTGATTCATCAGCGGATTCATCTGATGATGCATCTCCACTGCTTCATCTCCTGCTGCTGAATCTCCTGCTCTTGCATACCCTGCTGCATCTACAGCTGCTTCATGCCCTACTTCATCTACTGCTGCTTCTGCTGCTGCTCCGTCTCCTCCTCAATTTCTAGCTACTGCATCTCCTGGTGCTATATTTTGCTTATGAATCTCTGCTTCTGAATCTGCTGCTGCATCTGCTGTGGCTGCATTTCCTGCTGCTGCATCTCCTGCTGCTGCATCTCCTAATGCATCTCCTGCAGCTTAATCTCCTGCTTTTGCATCTCCTGTTTTATCTCCTTCTGATGCCTATCTTGCTGCTGCACCTACTGCTGTTTTGTCTGCTTCTGCATCTCCTCATGCATTTCCTGCTGCTGCATCTCAGGGTACATCTCCTCTCGCTCAATCTCCTGCTGCATATCCTGCTGCTACATCCCCTGCTACTGCAACTCCTATTGCATCTCCTGCTGCATCTCTTGCAGCTGCATCTCCTGCTACATCTCTTGCGGCTGCATCTCCTGTTCTATCTCCTGCTGCTGAATCTTCTCCTAATCGATCTCCTTAAGCATCTCTTTCTGCTGCATCTTCCGCCTTTCCTGAGGCATCTCTTCTTGCTGCATTTCCTGCTGAATCGCTTACTGATGCATCTGCAGCATTTGCTGCTACACCTACTGCTGCTTCACATACTGCTGCATCTCCTACTACATATCCTGCTGCTGCATCTGCTGCTGCTATATCTCTTGCTGCATCTACTGTGGCTACATCTCCTGCTGCATCTCCTTCTGCTGCTTCTCATTCTCTGCATCTTCTTCTCTGCATCTCCTGATACTGCTTCACCTGCTGCTGCATCTGCTGCTGCTTCACCTGCTGCTGCATCTGCTGCTGCAAATCTTGCTGCTGCAAATCTTGCTGCTGCATCTCCTGCTCCATATCCTTCTGATACATCTGCAGATTCATCTTATGATGGTGCTTTCTTGCTCGATCTCCTGCTTCTGAATCTCCTGCTGCTGCAAACTCTGCTGCATCTCCTGCTCGTGCATTTCCAGCTGCAGCTGCTGCTGCTGTATCTCCTGCGGCTGCGGCTGTTGATGCATTTCCTGATACATTTTCTGCTGCTGCACCTCTTTCTGCTGCAACTCCTGCTGCATCTCCCCTTGCTGCATTTCCTGCTCCTGCATCTGATACTTCATCTCCTGCTGCTGCATCTCACACCCAATCTCCTGCTGCACATTCAGCTGGAGATGCAACACCAGGTGATGTACCACTAAGAGATGCAGCAGGAGCTGCAGCAGCAGGAGATGCAGAAGGGGATTTAGCAGCAGGAGATGCAGGAGGGGATGCAGCAGCAGGAGATGCAGAAGGGGATGCAGCAGCACGATATTCAGCAGCAGGAAATGCAGCATGATATGAAGAAGCAGGATATGCAGCAGCAAGAAATACTGCAGCAGATGCAGGAGGAGGTGATGCAGCAGCAGGAAATTCAGAAGGAGATGCAGCAAGAGATTCAGCTGGTGATGCAGCAGCAGAACTAGAAGAAGATGCAAATGGAGGAGATACAGCAGACCCAGAGGGAGCAGGAGATGCAGAAACAGGAGATGCAGCAGGAGATGCAGGAATATCTGAAGCAGTAGATGCAACGGGAGATTCAGCAGCAAGAGATACAGGAGGAAATGCAGCAGTAGATACAGTAGGAGATGAAGCAGCAAGAGACGCAGAACCAGATGAAATTGGAGATGCAGCAGCAAATACTGCATGAGATGCAAGAGGAAGAGATGAAGCAGCAGAAGATACAGCAGGAGATGAAGAAGCAGGCCATGCAGCAGGAGATGAAGAAGCAGGCCATGCAGCAGCAGCAGATGCAGCACGAGATGCAGCAAACTGAGATGCAGAAGCAGATGCAGATGCAGTAGCTGGAGATGAAGCATCAGGAGATGCATCAACAAATGATGCAGGAGGAGAGGCAGCAGAAGGAGATGCTGAAGTGGAGGCGGCATTAGATGCAGTAGCAGCAGATGCAACAGCAGTAGATACACCAGCTAATGAAAGAGGAGATGGAGATTCAACAAGAGATGCTGTAGATGGACATGCCAAAGGAAATGAGCTAGAATGAGATGCAGAAGCAGGAAATACAGCAGCAGGAGATGCAGCGGTAGGGGAAACGGCAGGAGATGTAGCAGCAGGAGTAGATGCATCTGGTTATGCAGCAGCAGGATATTCAGCAGCAGGCGATTCAGCAGCAGTAGATGCAGCAGGGGATGCAGCAGCAGGATATTCAGCAGCAGGAAATGCAGCATGATATGAAGAAGCAGGATATGCAGCAGCAGGAAATGCTGCAGCAGATGCAGTAGCAGGTGATGCAGCAGAAGATGCAGCTGGATGAGATACAGCAGTCCCAGATCCAGCAGGAGAAGCAGAACCAGATGCAATTGGATATGCAGCAAGATGCAGCAGTAGATACTGCTTGAGATGCAGCAGTAGGAGAGGATCAAGAGAAGGAGCAGCAGGAGATTTAGAATCAGGAGATGCAGCATCAGCAGATATAGCGGATGCAGCAGCAGATGCAGAAGGCATTGCAACAGAATGAGATGCAGCAGGAGGAGATGCAGCAGGAAGAGATGCAGGAGCCGGAGGTGCAGCAGGAGACGCAGAAACAGGAAATGCAGCAGCAGCACATGCAGGCGCTAATGCAGCAGCAGATGCATTAGCAACGCAGTATGAGATGAAGCAAACGGAGAGGCAGAAGCAGATGAAGTAGCAGGAGATGCAGCAGCAGGAAATGCAGCAGGAGATGCAGCAGAAGGAGATGCAGTCGAAGGAGAATCAGCATATGATACAGCTGCAGGAGATTCAGCAGCAGATGCAGCAGCAGATTCAGCAGCAGGAGATGTAGCCGCATAGGCAGATTCAGCAGGAGATGGTACTGGATATGCAAGAGCAGGAGATGCAGCAGGAGATGCTGTAGGCTCTTAAATTTTGAAGTGACGCTCTAATAACCATTCTGATGTTACAGAAGACAAGACTAGACTGAAAGCTCTACACGTATTGCTTTGCAGTAAAAGAGCTGTAAGAGAAAAGATTCAGCAACAGCAGCATTCCATGCTAGCATCGTGCCTGCGGGAGTTGCTCACTTTTCCTAGAGCACCTTAATAGGACCACTAAAGACACAATTCAGTACCCTATACTAAAACGGTCCATCAATCGTTCTTTGCTACTTGTATTGAAATCGTTTCCACAGAAGACTCTAAGGAGAGCCAACATTTGATCGTAACAGCTTCCCTGCCTTACTTGTTCTGAACGCTCTGACATTAGGAAGTGAAGCTTTAATAGCCATACGAACGTTGCAGTACGCAAGCCTAGACTGAAAGCTCTACAAGTCTTCTTTTGCAGTGAAAGCACTATAAGAGAGCACATCCAGAAGCATCAGCATTCCATTCTAGCATCTTCCATGTGGGAATTACTCACTTTTCCTAAAGAGCCTTCATAGGCGAAGATAAGTCACAATTCAGTACCCTATACTAAAACGGTCCTTAAGTCTTGCTTAGCCGCTTGCAGTGAAAGCGCTTCCAGAGAAGACTCAAATGCTAAAGCCAGCATTTGATGGTAGCAACTTCTCTAGGTTACTCGTTCTGAACGATCTGAAAATATTGAAGTGACGCCTTAATAGCAATTCTGAAGTTACAGTATACAAGCCCAGACTGAAATTTCTACAAGTCTTGCTTTGTAATAAAAGCACTCTAAGGGAGGACATTCTGAAGTAGCAGCATTCCATGCTAGCAACTTCCCTGCGGGTGTAATTTAATTTTCCTAAAGCGGGTTAATAGACGCAGTTAAGTCACTATTCAGTACCCTATACTAAAACGGTCCTTAAGCCGTGCTTTGCTGCTTGCAGTGAAATCTCTCCACAAAAGTCTCTTACGAGAGCCAGCATTTAATCGTAGCATGTTTCCCTCAGGTGCGTGTGTTAAATGCTCTGAAATCTTGAAGTGACGCTTGAATAGCAATTCTGATGTTACAGTACGCCAGTCTACACTGAAAGCTCTACAAGTCTTGCTTTAGAGAAAAAGCGCTCTAAGAGAAGACCTTTAGAAGAAGCAGCTTTCCATGCTAGCGTCTTCCCGGCGGGCGTATTTCCATTTTCCTAAAGCGCCGTAATAAGAGAAGTTAAGTCACAATTCAATGCCCTACACTAAATCGTACTGTTACTCATGCTTTCCACGTTGCAATGAAAGAGCTTCCACAGATGACTCTAACGAGAGCCAGCATTTGATCGTAGCAGCTTCCCTGCGGTTCTTGTTCTGAACGATCTGCAAATATTGAAGTGACTCCTTAATAGCAATTCTGAAGTTACAGTATACAAGACTAGATTGAAAGGTCTACACGTCTTGCTTTACAGAAAACGTACTCTAAGAGAAGACATTCCGGAGTTCCAGAATTCCATGCTAGCACCTTTCCTTCAGGAGTTAGTCACTTTTCCTAAAGCGCCTTCTTAGGCGAAGTTAAGTCACAATTCAGTACCCTGGTACGAAAACGGTCCATAAGAAATGCTTTTCAGCTTGCAGTGAATGCTCTTTCACAGAAGACTCTTAACGAGAGCTAGCATTTGATCCTAACAGCTTTCCTGCCGTACTTGTCCTGAACGCTCTGAAATTTTGAAGTGACGCTGTAATAGCCATTCTGATGTTGCAGAACACAAGCCTAGACTGAAAGTTCTACATGTCTCGCTTTGCAGTGAAAGCGCTCTAAGAGAAGAAATTCGGAAGTATCAGTATTCTCTGCTAGCATCTTCCATGTGGGCGTTATTCTATTTTCCTAAACGCCTTAATTGGCGCAGTGAAATCACTATTAAGGATCCTATACGAAAACTTTCTCTAAGTCGTGCTTTTTCACTTTCAGTGAAAGCGCTTCCAATGAAGACTCAAATTAAAGCCAGCATTTGATAGAAGCAGCTTCCCTGCCTTACTTGTTCTGAACGCTCTGGCATTTTGAAGTGACGCTTTAATAGTCATTCTGATGTTGCAGTATACAAGCTTAGACTGAAAGTTCTACATGTCTTGCCTTGCAGTGAAAGCGCTCTAAGAGAAGACATTCAGAAGATTCAGCGTTCCATGCTAGCATCTTCCCTCCGGCAGTTGCTCTCTTTTTTTTAAAGTGTAGTAATTTGTGAATATTAAGTCGCTATTTAGTCTCTTACACTAAAACGTCCTGTTAGTCGTGCTTTGCACCTTGCAGTGAAAGCGCATCTACAGAAGACTCTAAAGAGAGCCAGCATTTCATGGTAGCATCTTACCTGCGGTACTTGTGCTGAACGCTCTGAAATTTGGAAGGGACGCCTTCACAGCCATTCTGAAGTTACAGTTCACAAGCTTAGACTGAAACTTCTACAAGTTTTGCTTTACAGCGAAAGCGCTATAAGAGACGCCATTCAGAAGCAGCACCATTCGGTGCTAACATCTTCGCTGTTAGAGATACTCACTTGTCCTAAAGCTCGTTATTAGTCGCTATTATGTCACTATTCTTTAACCTACACTGAAACGCAGTGTTAGTCGTGTTTTGCACCTCTCAGTGAAAGCGCTTCCAGAGAAGAATCTAACGAGAGATACCATTTGATGCTAGCAACTTCCCAGGGGTATCTGTTGAACGCTTTCAAATCTTCCAGTGAAGCCTCACTAGCCATGCTGATGTTACCGTTCACTAGCCTAGACGGAAAGTTCATAAATCTTGGTTTGCAGTGATTGCGCTCTAAGAGAAGATATCCACAAGCAGAAGCATTCCATGCTAACATCTCCCCTGCTGGAGATATTCTCTTTTCTTAAAGAGCGTTATTAAGTCGCTAATAACTAGCCTACGCGAAAACGTTGAGTTTTTCGTGCTTTGCGGCTGGCAGTGACAGCGCTTCATGAAGGGATCCTAACGAGAGCCAAAATTTGATGGTAGCAGTTTCCCTGCGGTACTTGTGCAGAAAACTTGAAATCTTGACGCGATGCTTCAATAGCCACGCTGATCTTACATTTCACAAGCCTAGACTGAAAGTTCGACAAGTCGCGCTTTGTAGTTGAAGCTCTTTAAGAGAACACGTTCATAAGCAGAATCATTCCATGTTAGCATAGTCCTTGCTGGAGGTATTAATTCCAACTTTAGATACGTTATTAGGCGTTTTAAAGTCACTATTAACAAGTCTATACTAAAAACGTTCTTTTAGTCGTGTTTGCAACTTGCAGTGAAAGCCTTTCCAGGAAGATTCTAACGAGAGTCAGCATTGGATGGTAGCAGCTTTCCTGCGGTACTTATGCTGAATGCTCTGAAATTTGGAAGTGACGCCTTCATAGCTATTTTGATGTTACAGTTCACAAACCGAGATTGAAAGTTCTACAAGTCTCGCTTTGCAGCGAAAGCACTATAAGAGACGACATTCAGAAGCAGCAGCAGCATTCTGTTCTAACATATTCGCTGTTAGAGATATTTGCTTTTCCTAAAGCTCGTTAATAGTTGCTATTATGTTACTATTCTTTAACCTTCACTGAAATGCAGTGTAAGTCGTGTTTTGCACCTCTCAGTGAAAGCGCTTCCAGAGAAGATTCTAACGAGAGACACCATTTGATGCTAGCAACTTCCCGGCAGTACTTGTGCTCAACGCTTTCAAATCTTCCAGTGAAGCCTCACTAGCCATGCTGATGTTACCGTTCACTAGCCTAGACGGAAAGTTCATAAATCTTGGTTTGCGGTGATTGCGCTCTAAGAGAAGATATCCACAAGCAGAAGCATTCCATGCTAACATCTTCCCTGCTGGAGATATTCTCTTTTCTTAAAGAGCGTTATTAAGTCGCTAATAACTAGCCTACGCGAAAACATTGCGTTTTTCGTGCTCTGCGGCTGGCAGTGACAGCGCTTCATGAAAGGATCCTAACAAGAGCCAAAATTAATTAATAAGCGGTGTAATTGCATGCCAGCATCTGCACTGCCTGAAATACTTCCTTTCCATAAGAGCCTTAACAGGAGCAGTTAAGTCACAATTCATTACCCTAAACTAAAATACGTTAGTCGTGCTTCACAGCTTGCAGAGAAAGCGCTAGAAGAGAAGACTCTAACGAGAACTATCATTTGATGGATGAAGCTTCCCTGCGGTACTTGTGCTGAACGCTCTGAAATTTTGAAGTGACACTGTACTAGCTGATGATATACTTCAGAAGCCTAGAATGAAACTTCTAGAAGTCGTACTTTGCAGTGAAAGTGCTGTAAGAGAAGACATTCAGAAGCAGCAGCATTCCATACCACCATCTTTCCTGCAGCCAATGTTCACTATTCCTAAAGCGCGTTATTCGGCGAAGCAAAGGAACTGTTCTGTACCCTATACTAAAACTTTGTGTTGGTCGTGCTTTGCAGCTTGCAGTGAAAGCGCTTCAAGAGAAGATTCAAACGAGAGCTGACATTTGATCGTAGCAGCGCCATTGCGGTACTTCTTCTAAACGTTTTCAAATTTTGCAGTGACGCTTTAATAGCCATTCTGATGTTACAGTACAGGAGCCTAGACTGAAAGTTCTACAAGTCTCGCTTTGCAGTGAAAGCGCTTTAAGAGAAGACATTCAGAAGCAGCAGAATTTCATGCTAGCATCTTCCCTGTGGGCGTTATTCGATTTCCCTAAAGCACCTCAATAGTGGAGTCATAATGAGATGAAGCAGGAGATGCAGTACCAGAAGATGCTGCAGCAGATGCAGCAGTAGGAGATGCAGCAGCAGGAAATACAACAGGAATAGATGCAGAAGGTAACGTAGCAGCAGGAGTTGAAGCAGAATATGCATCAGCAGGAAATGCAGCACCAAGAGATGCAGATGGAGATGCAGCAGGAGATACAGCAGCAGTAGATGCAGAAGCAGATGTTGCAGCAGGTGCAGAACCAGAAATGCAGCAACAGGAGATTCAGCAGCAGGAGATGCGGAAGCAAAGGCAGCAGTAGGAGTGGCAGCAGGTGGAGATGCATCAGGAGATGCATATTCAGAAGGAGATGCAGCATGATATGTAGAAGCATGAGATGCCGCAGGAGATTCAGGAGGAGATTCAGCAGAATAAGATGCAAGAGCAAGAGATGAAGTAGCAGGAGATGCGGAAGCAGATGCAGCAGGAGGAGATGAGCAGCAGGACATACAGAAGGAGTCGATGCAGAAGGTAATAGAGCAACAGGAGATTCAGAAGAAGGAGATGCAGAAAGAGATTTAGCAGCAGGAGATGCAGCATCAGGAAAGGCAGCAGTATATAGAGTAGCAGGATATGCAGCAGGAGGAGATGCAGTAGGAGGAGATAGAGCAGGTAATGCAGCAGCTGCAGATGCAGTAGGGGATGCAAGAGCAAGAGATGCAGCATCAGACCCATAAGCAGAAGATGCAGCAGGAAATGCAGCAGCAATGGTTGCAGCAAGAGATGCAGTAGCAGGAGATGATGCATTATCATGAGATGCATTAAGAGGTGCAGCAGCAGGATATGTAGCAGGAGATTTGGCAGGAGATGAAGCAGCAGCAGAGCAGCAGCAGATGCAGCAGGATATGCAGGATCAGCAGACACTGCAGCAGGAAATACTGCAGCTGATGCAGCAGGAGATGACATATCAAGTGATGAAGCCAGAGACGCATCAGCTGAAGATGAAGCAGGAGATGCAGCAGCACGATGGGCATCAGCAGGTGTATGAGGAAATGAGGCTGCAAATGTAGAAAGGTATAAGGGAGGAGATGCCGCAGGAGATGTATCAGCAAGAGATGCATCAAGAAATGAGATGCAGAAGGAGATGCAGAAGGAGTTGCAGAATCAGGAGATGCAGCAGCATCATATCCTTTAGGTGATGTATCAGCAGGAGATGAAGAAGCAGGAGATGCTACAGGCGATTCAGCCGGAGATGCAGAAGGAGGAGATGCAGCAGTAGGAAGTGCAGAGTAGTAGATGAAGAGAAGAAGATGCAGCAGAAGGAAATATAGCAGGAGATTCATCAGCAGTAGAGAAAGCAGCATCAGATACAGCAGCAGATGCAGCAGCAGGAGATGCAGCAAAACATACATCAGCGGGAGACACAACAGAAGGATATGAGGCAGGAGATGCACCAGCAGCAGAAGCAGCAGCAGATGCAGCAACAAAGGATGCAGGATTAGATGCGGCAAGAATTGCATCAGAAGGGAATGCTGCTGGAACATCAGTAGGATATGCAACAGATAGAGATTTGGCAACAGCAAATGCAGCAGCAGATGCAGCAGCAGATGCAGCTGCATGAGGTGTATCAGCAGGAGATGTAGCAGGAGATGCATATTCAGCAGGTGATGCACCAGGGTACGCAGCAGGAGATTCAAGAGAAGGACATGCAGCAGAAAATCAGCAAGAGATGCAGCAGCAGGAGATGCAGTAAAAGAAGATGCAGCCGCACCTGATGCAGCATCAGATTCAGCAGGAGTTGCAGCAGCAGGAGATGAAGAGGCAGGAGATTCAGCAGCAGGAGATGCAGCAACAGGGGATTCAGCAGGAGATGCATCAGCAGGAAATGCACCAGCAGATTCTGCAGCAGGAGATACAGTAGAAAAGGCAGCAGGAGATTCAGTAGAAAATGCAGCAGGAGATGCAGCAGGAGATGCAGCAGGAGATATAGAAGGAGATTCAGCAGCAGGGGATGTAGTAGGAGATGCAGCAGGAGATACATCAGGAGAAATTGTAGCAGGAGATGCTGGAGGAGATTCTGCAGAAAAAGATTCAGCAGGAGATGCAGCAGGAGATGAAAAAGCAACATATGCATCAGCAGTTACTGCAGGAAGTGCAGCAGCACATTCAGCAGGAGACGAAAAAGCAACATATGCGTCAGCAGTTACTGCAGGAAGTGCAGCAGGTGATTCAGCAGGAGATGTAGCAGCAGGAGATGTAGCAGGAGGAGATGCAGCCTCAGATGCCGTCAACAGGATATGCAGCAGAAATGCAGAAGCACTAGATGCATGCGTACAAGACTGAGCAGCAGATGCAACAGGAAATGGAGATGCTTCTGCAGATGCATCCGCAGATGCATCCGCAGAGGATGCAGCAGGAGATGAAGCAGCAGACGCAGCAGCAGGAGATGCAGGAGGACATCAAGTAGAAGGAGATGCAGCAGCAGCAAATGTAGCAGGAGATGCAGCAGTACATGAAGCAGCAGGAAATGGAGCAGCAGTTTAAGTGGAGAGCAGCAGGAAATGCTGCAGAATATGCAGCAGGAGGTAATGCAGCAGGTGATGCAGCAACAGGTCATGCAGCAGTAGGTGATGGAGCTGCAGCTGCAGAGGCAGCAGATGCAGCAGCAATAATTGCAGCAGCAGATGCATCAGGAGATGCAGATTCAGTAGGAGATGTAGCAGCAGGAGATGCTGCAGCAGATGATGCATCAGGAGATGCAGCAGAAGGAAATGCAGCAAGATATGCTGCAGGAGGAGATGCAGTAGGCTATGAAGCAGGAGATGCAGCAGCAGGAGATGCAGCAGGGGATGCATATTCAGCAGTAGCTTCAACATGAACTCCAGAAGAAGATGCAGCAGCAGGAGGTTTTGCAGGAGATGCAGCAGTAGATGAAGCAGCAGCATATGCAACAGCAGATGCACCAGATGGAGCAGAAAGAGATGCAGCAGGTGATGGAGCAGCAGAGGAAGCAGAAGGAGATGCAGCAGCAGGAGATGCAGCAGCAGGAGATGCAACAGGGGATGCAAATTCAGCAGTAGATTCAGCAGAAACTTCAGAAGGAGATGCAGCAGCAGGAGATTTAGCAGGAGATGCAGCAGTAGATGAAGCAGCAGCATATGCAACAGCAGATGCACCAGATGGAGCAGAAAGAGATGCAGCAGGGGATGGATCAGCAGATGCAACGGGAAATGGTGCAGCAGGAGCTTCATGTGCAGATGCATGAGCAAAGGATGAAACAGGAGAAGTAGCCGCAGGAGATGCAGAAGGAGGTGATGCCGCAGGAGTTGGAGCAGGAGATGCAACACCAGAAGATGCAGCACCAAGAGATGCAGCAGTAGATGCAGCAGCACATGCAGTATCAGCAGATGCAGTAGCAGGTGATGAAGCAGCAGATGCAGCAGCAGGAGTTGAAATAGCAGATGCAACAGCAGGAGATGCAGCAGCAGGAAATACAACAGGAATAGATGCAGAAGGTAAAGCAGCAGCGGGAGTTGAAGCAGAATATGCATCAGCAGGAAATGCACACCAAGAGATTCAGACGGAGATGCAGCAGGAGATGCAGCAGCAGGAGATGCAGCAGCAGGATATGCAAAAGCAGATGTTGCAGCAGGTGCAGCAACAGCAGATGCAGCAAAATGACATGAAGCAGAAGGAGATGCTGCAGCAGCACATGCAGAAACAGGAGATGCAGCAGTAGGAGATGATGCAGCAGACGATGCAGCAGGAGATTCAGCAGCAGACAAATGATATTCAGCAGCAGACACGGTATCAGGAGATTCAGCATCAGGAGATGCAGAAGCAAACACAGCAGTAGGAGTGGCAGCAGGTGGAGATGCAGCAGGAGATGCATATTCAGAAGGAGATGCAGCAGGAGATTCATCAGGAGATTATGCAGCAAGTGATGCAGCAGCAGCAGGAGATGCAGAAGCAGATGCAGAAGGAGTTGCAGAATCAGGAAATGCAGCAGGGAATGCAGCAGCAGCAGAAGTAACAGGAGATGCAGCAGCCTCATATGCTGTAGGAGATGTAGCAGCAGGAGATGAAGAAGCAGGAGATGCTACAGGCGATTCAGCTGGAGATGCAGAAAGAGGAGATGCAGCAGCAGGAAGTGCAGAGTAGTAGATGAAGAGAAGAAGATGCAGCAGAAGGAAATATAGTAGGAGATTCATCGGCAGTACGTGCAGCAGGAGAGAAAGCAGCATCAGATACAGCAACAGCAGATGCACCAGCAGATGCACCAGCAGGAGATGCAGCAGCAGAAGATCTATCAGGAGATGCAGCAGCAGATGAAGCAGCAGCAGATGCAGCAGCAAATTCAGAAGATGCAGCAGTAGTAGATTCAGCAGGAAATGCAGATGAATATGCAGGATCAGGAGATACAGCAGGAGATGCATCTGCAGGTGATGCAGAAGGAGATGCAGCAGGTGAGGCTCAAGGAGATGCAGCAGGAGATGCAGAACGAGATGAAGCAGCAAGATATGCAGCAGAAGGAGATGATGCAGGAGATGCTTCAATAGAAGGTGCAACATGAGATACAGCAGGAGATGCAGCATCAGACGAAGCAAAAGGAGATGCAGAAACAGGAGATGCAGCAGCAGGACATGGATCAAGAGATGAAGCAGCAGAAGATTCATTAGGAAATGCAGTAGCAGGATATGAAAGAGCAGGAGATATAGCAGCAGGACATGCAGCATGAGATGCAGGAGGATGAGATGAAGCAGCAGGGGATGTATCAGGAGATGCAGAAGCAGCAGAAACAACAGGAGATGCTGTAGCAGGAGATGCAGAAAGAGATGTAGCAGCAGGAGATGCAGCTGCAGATGCCTTCAACAGGAGATGCAGCTAAAATGCAGAAGCACTAGATGCATCCGTAGAAGATTGAGCAGCAGATGAAGCAGGAAATGGAGATGCTTCTGCAGATGCATCCGCAGAGGATGCATCAGGAGATGAAGCAGCAGTCTATGCAACAGCAGGAGATGAAGCAGCTTTTATACAACAGCAGGAGATGAAGCAGCAGATGAAGCAGCAGATGAAGCAGCAGGAGGTGCAGGAGGACACCAAGTAGAAGGAGATGCAGCAGCAGCAAATGTAGCAGGAGATGCAGCAGTACATGAAGCAGCAGGAAATGCAGCAGAATATGCAGCAGGTGGTGATGCAGCAGGTGATGCAGCAGCAGGTGTTTCAGCTGCAGCTGCAGAGGCAGCAGATGCAGCAGCAATAGATGCAGCAGCAGATGCATCAGGAGATGCAGATTCAGTAGGAGATGTAGCAGCAGGAGATGCTGCAGCAGATGATGCATCAGGAGATGCAGCAGAAGGAAATGCAGCAAGATATGCTGCAGGAGGAGATGCAGTAGGCTATGAAGCAGGAGATGCAGCAGCAGGAGATGCAGCAGGGGATGCATATTCAGCAGTAGCTTCAACAGGAACTTCAGAAGAAGATGCAGCAGCAGGAGGTTTTGCAGGAGATGCAGCAGTAGATGAAGCAGCAGCATATGCAACAGCAGATGCACCAGATGGAGCAGAAAGAGATGCAGCAGGTGATGGAGCAGCAGAGGAAGCAGAAGGAGGTGCAGCAGCAGGACATGGATCAAGAGATGAAGGAGCAGGAGATTCATTAGGAGATGCAGTAGCAGGATATGAAACAGCAGGAGACATAGTAGCAGGAGATGTAGCATGAGATGCAGCAGGATGAGACGAAGCAGCACGGGATGTATCAGGAGATGCAGAAGCAGCAGATACAGCAGGAGATGCTGTAGCAGGAGATGCAGAAGGAGAAGTAGCAGCAGGAGATGCAGCAATAGGAGGAGATTCAGCAGGAGATGCAGCAGGAGGAGATGCAACAGGATATGCAGCAGGAGGAGGTACAGCAGCACCAGATGCAGCAGTATATACAGCAGAAGAGATGAATAAGAGATGCAACAGCAATTGATGCAGCAGGACATGCTGGAGCCGGAGATGCAGAAGAAGTAAATGCCGAAGCAGGGGATGCAGCAGGACATGCATCAGCAGGTGATGCAGGAAAACATACATCAGCGGGAGACACAGCAGCAGGATATGTGGCAGGAGATGCACCAGCAGCAGAAGCAGCAGCAGATGCAGCAGCAAAGGATGCAGGATGAGATGCAGCAAGAATTGCATCAGCAGGAGATGCTGCTGGAACTTCAGTAGGATATGCAAAAGCTAGAGATTTGGCAACAGAAGATGCAGCAGGATATGCAGCAGCAGATGCAGCTGCATGAGGTGTATCAGCAGGAGATGTAGCAGGAGATGCATATTCAGCAGGTGATGCACCAGGATATGCAGCAGGAGATCCAAGAGAAGGACATGCAGCAGAAAATCAGCCAGAGATGCAGCAGCAGGAGATGCAGGAAAATAAGATGCAGCTGCACCTGATGCAGCATCAGATTCAGCAGGAGTTGCAGCAGCAGGAGATGAAGAGGCGGGAGATTCAGCAGCAGGAGGAGATGCAGCATCAGGAGATTCAACAGGAGATGCATCAGCAGGAAATGCATCAGCAGATTCTGCAGCAGGAAATTCCATAGCAGATTCTGCAGCAGGAGATACAGTAGAAAACGGAGTAGGAGATTCAGTAGAAAATGAAGTAGGAGATGCAGCAGGAGACATAGAAGGAGATTCAGCAGCAGGGGATATAGTAGGAGATGCAGCAGGAGATACATCAGCAGAAATTGTAGCAGGAGATGCTGGAGGAGATTCTACAGAAGAAGATTCAGCAGGAGATGCAGCAGGAGATGAAAAAGCAACATATGCATCAGCAGTTACAGCAGGAAGTGCAGCAGGAGATTCAGCAGGTGATGTAGCAGCAGGAAATGCAGCCGCAGATGCCTTCAACAGGATACGCAGCCGAAATGCAGAAGCACTAGATACATCCGTAGAAGATTGAGCAGCGGATGCAACAGGAAATGGAGATGCTTCTGCAGATGCATCCGCAGAGGATGCAGCAGGAGATGAAGCAGCAGGAGATGAAGCAGCAGAAGGAGCAGCAGGAGATGCAGGAGGACATCAAGTAGAAGGAGATGCAGCAGAAGTAAATGTAGCAGGAGATGCAGCAGGAAATGGAGCAGCAGTTTAAGGAGATGCAGCAGCAGGAAATGCAGCAGAATATGCAGTAGGACGTAATACTGCAGGTGATGCAGCAGCAGGTGATGCAGCGGAAGCTGCAGAGGCATCAGATGCAGGAGCAGATGCAACACGAGATGCAAATTCAGTAGGAGATGTAGCAGCAGAAGATGCTGCAGCAGATGCTGCAGCAGGAGATACAGCAGAAGGAAATGCAGCTAGATATGCTGCAGGATGAGATGCAGTAGGCTATGAAGCAGATGATGCAGCAGCAGGGGATGCAGCAGGGGATGCATATCAGCAGCAGGGGATGCAGCAGGGGATGCATATGCAGCAGCAGGGGTGCAGCAGGAACTTTAGAAGAAAATGCAGCAGCAGGAGATTTAGCAGGAGATGCAGCAGTAGATGAAGCAGCAGCTTATGCAACAGCAGATGCACCAGATGGAGCAGAAAGAGATGTAGCAGGGGATGGAGCAGCAGATTCAACGGGAAATGGTGCATCAGGAGATGCATCGGCAGGTGCATGAGCAGAGAATGCATCAGGAGATATAGCAGCAGGAGATAGAGAAGCAGGTGATGCCGCAGGAGATGCAACAGGAGATGCAACACCAGAAGATGCAGCACCAAGAGATGCAGCAGGAGATGCAGCAGCACATGCAGTATCAGCAGATGCAGCAGCAGGAGATGCATCAGCAGATGCAGCAGCAGGAGATGCAGCAGGAAATACAACAGGAATAGATGCAGAAGGTAATGCAGCAGCAGGAGTTGAAATAGCAGATGCAGCAGCAAAAGATGCAGCAGCAGGAAATACAACAGGAATAGATGCTGCAGGTAATGCAGCAGCAGGAGTTGAAGCAAAATATGCATCAGCAGGAAATGCAGCACCAAGAGATTCAGATGGAGATGCAGCAGTAGATGCAGCAGCAGGAGATGCAGAAGCAGATGTTGCAGCAGGTGCAGCACCAGCAGATGAAGCAACAGGAGATGCAGCAGAAGGAGATGCTGCAGCAGCAGATGCAGCAGGAGATTCAGCAGCAGGAGATTCAGCAGCAGACAAAGGATATTCAGCAGCAGACACAGCATCAGGAGATTCAGCAGCAGAAGATAGCGGAAGCAAAGGCAGCAGTAGGAGTGGCAGCAGGTGGAGATGCATCAGGAGATGCATATTCAGAAGGTGATGCAGCAGGAGGAGATGGAACAGGAGATGCAGTAGGAGGAGATCCAGCAGGAAATGCAGCAGGATGAGATGCAACAGAAAATGCAGCACGAGGAGGTACAGCAGCACCAGATGCAGCAGTATATGCAGCAGAAGGAGATGAATATGAGATGCTACAGCAATTGATGCAGCAGGACATGCTGGAGCCAGAGATGCAGAAGAAATAGATGCATCAGCAGGAGATGCAGCAAAACATACATCAGCAGGAGGCACAGCAGCAGGAATTATAGCAGTAGGTGCTTCAGGAGATTCTGCAGAAGAAGATTCAGCCGGAGATGCAGCAGGAGATGAAATAGCAACATATGCATCAGCAGTTACAGCAGGAAGTGCAGCAGCACATTCAGCTGGAAGTGCAGCAGGAGATTCAGCAGGACATGTAGCAGCAGGAGATGCAGCCGCAGATGCCTTCAGTAGGAGATGCAGCTGAAATGCAGAAGCACTAAATGCATCCATAGAAGATTGAGCAGCAGATGCATCAGGAAATGGAGATGCTTCTGCAGATTCATCTGCAGATGCATCTGCAGAGGACGCCTCAGGAGATGAAGCAGCAGTCTATACAGCAGCAGGAGATGAAGCAGCAGATGCAGCAGCAGGAGATGCAGGAGGACATCAAGTAGAAGGAGATGTAGCAGCAGCAAATGTAGCAGGAGATGCAGCAGTACATGAAGCAGCAGGAAATGCAGCAGAATATGCAGCAGGAGGTAATGCAGCAGGTGATGCAGCAGCAGGTGTTTCAGCTTCAGCTGCAGAGGCAACAGATGATGCAGCAATAGATACAGCAGCAGATGCATCAGGATATGCAGATTCAGTAGGAGATGTAGCAGCAGGAGATGCTGCAGCAGATGATGCATCAGGAGATGCAGCAGAAGGAAATGCAGCAAGATATGCTGCAGGAGGAGATGCAGTAGGCTATGAAGCAGGAGATGCAGGAGCAGGAGATGCAACAGGGGATGCTTATTCAGCAGTAGATTCAGCCGGAACTTCAGAAGAAGATGCAGTAGCAGGAGGTTTTGCAGGAGATGCAACAGTAGATGAAGCAGCAGCATATGCAACAGCAGATGCACCAGATGGAGCAGAAAGAGATGTAGCAGGGGATAGAGCAGCAGATGCAATGGGAAATGGTGCATTATTAGATGCATCCGCAAATGCATGAGCAGAGGATGCATCAGGAGATGTAGCAGCAGGAGATACAGAAGCAGGAGATGAAGCAGCAGATGCAGCAGCAGGAGATGCAGGAGGACATCAAGTAACAGGGGCTGCTCCTGCTTCCTCTTTTTTTTCTATATCTCCTGCTGCATCTTCAGCTGCTGCCTCTCCTGGTGCATTTCCTGCTGATGCATCACCTGCTGCATATCCTGCTGCTGTATCTTCTGATTCATCTCTTGCTGATGCATCTTCTGCTGCATCTCCTCCTTCTGCATCTACTCGGGCTACATTTCCTGCTGAATCTGCTGCTGAATCTGCTGCTGAATCTGCTGCTGCATCCCCTGCTGCTGATTCTCCTGCTTCTGCATATCCTGCTGCTTTATGGTCTGTTTCATCTACTGCTGCTGCATATCCTCCTACATCTTCTGCTGCTGCACTTCCTTCGGCTGCATCTTCTACTGCATTTCCTGCTGCATCTCCTTCTGCTGTATCTCCTGCTGAAACTCCTGCTGCATCTCCTACGGCTGCATCTCCTGCAGCTGAATCTGCTGCCGCAGTGCTGTGGTTGCATCTCCTGCTGCTGCATCTCCTGTTGCTTCATCTCCTTCAGAATATCCTGATGATGCAAATGCAGCAGATGGAGCGGCAGGAGATGCAGAAGGAGATGCAGCAGGAGATGCCCCAGCAGGAGATGGAGCAGGAGACACAGCAGCAGGCCAAGCAGCAGTAGATGCAGCAGCAATATTTGCAGCAAAAGGAGATGAAGCAGGATAGGAAGCTTCAGGAGACTAAGCACGAGGAGATTCCACAGCAGGCTATGCAGCAGCAGTAGATGCAGCAGAGAATGAAGCAGCACGAGATTCAGCAGTAGGAGATGCCACAGGAGATTCAGCTGTGGGAGATGCAGCAGCAGATGCAGCAGCAGGAGATGCACGAGGATATCTATCAGCAGGAGATGCACCAGTAGGCGAATCTACAGCAGATGCAGCAAAAGATGCAGGAGATTCGGCAGCAGGTGATGCAGCAGGAGATGCAGCAGCAGGAGATGAAGCAGGAGATGCGGAAGCAGGAGATGCAGCAGAAGGAGATGCAGCAGTAGAAAATGCATCAGGAAAAGCATCAACAGCCGCAGTAGCAGGAGATGCATCTGCTGATGCATCAGAGGAAGTTGCAGAAGGAGATGCAGCAGCAGGAGGTTTAGCAGAGGATGCAGCAGCAATAGATGCAGGTGGAGATCCAGGAGGAGGACATAGAGAAGCAGGAGATGCTGCAGCACATACAGCATGGAGATGCAGGAGATGAAGCAGTAGGAGAAGCAGCAGGAGGAGATACAGCAGGAGATGCATCAGGAGGAGCAGCAGCAGGAGATGCAGCATTAGGAGATGTACCAGTGGATGCAGCAGCAGGAGATGCAGCAGGGGATTCAGTAGAAGGTGATGCAGCAGCAGATACAGCAGAAGCAAATTCAGCAGGAGAAGATGCAGCAGTGTATGCAGCAGCAGCAGATGGAGCATCAGGTGATGCAGGAGGACATCAAAAAATCAGGCGGTGAAGCAACAGGAGATGCAGCAGTAGATTAATCTACAGCAGATGCACCAGAAGATGCAAAAGATGCAGCAGCAGGAGATGCAGCTGGAGATGCAGCAGCAGTAGATTGAGCAAGATATAGAGAAGCAGGAGATGCATCAGCGGGAGATGTGGCATGAGAGGCAGAAGAAGAAGATCCTGCAGCAGATGCAGTAGCATATGCAGCACCAGCAGATGCAGCAGCAGGAGCTTCAGCAGCAGGAGATGCGGCAGTCAAAGATGCAGCAGGTTATGCATCAGCAGGAGATGCAGCAGTCAGAGATGCAGCAGGAGATTCAGTAGTAGGAGATGAAGCAGCAGCAGATGCAGCAGAAAATCCTGCAGATTCAGCAGTAGTAGATTAATCAAGAGATGCAGCAGTAGATGCAGAAGCAAGAGATTCAGCAGCAGCAGATTACGCAGGAGATGCATCAGTAAATGATGCAGCAGCAGGAGATGCAGCTGCAGCAGATGCACGAACATATTCAAGAGCAGATTCAGTAGGAGTTGCAGCAGCAGGAGATGAAGCAGCAGCAGATCATCAGGAGATGCAGCAGGAAGAGATGTTTCAGCAGGTAAAGCTTCATGAGATGTAGCACGAGATACAGAAGGAGATGCTGTAGGAGAAGAGGCAGGAGTAGATGATGCAGCAGACCCAGTAGCAGGAGATGCAGAAGCAGAAGATGCAGCCGGAGATTCTGCAGCAGGAGATGCAGCACGAGATAGAGTCACAAGAGATGAGCAGCGGATTCAGCAGGAGATTCTGCAGCAAGAGATGAAGCCTCAGGATCTGCAGATGAGAAGATGCAGCAGCAGGAGATTCAGCAGGAGATGCAACAGCATACGCATCAGCAGGAGATGCAGCAGCAGAAGATAGAGCAGCAGCAGCAGATGCACAAGACAATGGAGCAGGAGATGCGGCAGGATAAGATGCAGTACCAGCAGAAGCAGCAGGAGATGCAGCATCTGGAGTTGAAGCACTAGAAAATGCTGCAGAAGGTGCAGCAGCAGATGCATCAGGAGAAGCAGGAGCAGGAAATGCAGCAGCAGGAAATGCAGCAGCAGGAGATGCAGCAGCAGAGGTGCAGGAGTACGAGGCGCAGAAGCAGGAGATGCAGGAGATGCAGCAGCAGGAGAGGCACCATGTGATTCAGCAGGAGATGCAGCAGAAGATAGAGAAGCAGGAGATGCAGCAGCATAGGTGCAGGAGTAGGAGACGCAGAAGCAGGAGATGCAGCAGCAGGAGAGGCACCATGTGATTCAGCAGGAGATGCAGCAGAAGATAGAGAAGCAGGAGATGCACCAGCAGATGCATCCACAGGAGATGCAGGAAATGCATCAGCTGATGCAGGAGGAGATTTAGCAGGAGGAGACTTAGCAGGAGGAGAGGCAGCAGCAAGAGATGCAGCATGAGATGCAGCATCTACTGCTGCATCTCCTCTGCTGCCTCTCCTACTGCATCTCCTCCTGTTTCATCTTTTGTTGCATCTCCTGCTGCTGTATATCACGGTGCATGTCCTCTTGCTACATCTCCTGCTGCATCTCCTGCTGCATCTTCTGCTAGTGCATGTACTGCTGCATTTCCTGCTGATGCATATCCTGCTGCTGTATTTCCTGATGCATTTCTTTCTGCTTTATCTTTTCCTGCATATCCTGCTACTGTATTTCCTGATGCATCTCTTTCTGCTTTATCTTTTTCTGCATATCCTGCTGCATCTCTTCCTGCTGGATCTGCTCCTTAATCTCCTCCTACATCTTCAGCATATGCTGCTGCATCTGGTGCTGCTTCACATATTGCTGCATCTCCTGCGATTGCATCTGCTGCTGCAACTCCTGCTACTTCATCTGCTGCTGCATCTCCTGCTACTTCATCACCTCCTGAATCTGAATTGCATCTTTCGTCTGCATCCGGCATCTCCTGCTGCTGCATCTTCTGCTGCTGCATCTCCTGCTACAACCCCTTCTGCCGCATCTACTCTTGCATCTCCTTCTTCTGCATCTCTTGAGGCATATTCTGCTGCATTTCCTTCTGCATCTTCTGCTGCATCTTTTGTGGCTTCATCTCCTTCTGCTGTATCTCCTGCTGAAGAATCGCCTTCTGCTCTATCTCCTCCTGCTGCATCTCCTTCTGAATGTGATGCTGAATCTACTGCTGAACATGCATCCCCTGCTGCTGCATTACCTGCTTCATCTCCTCCTGCAGCATATCTTGCTGCACCTCCTTCTGCGGCATCTCCTTCTGCGGCATCTCCTTCTGTGGCATCTCCTGCTGTGGCATCTGCAGCAGCATCTTCTGCTGCTGCATCTGCTGCTGCATCTATTGCTGCTGCATCTGCTGCCTCTGCAGCTGCAGCTGCATCTCCTGCTACTGCATCTCCTACTACTGCATCTCCTCTTGCTGCATCTTCTGCTGCATTTCCGGCTACTGCATCTCCTTAATCTGCTGCTGCATCTCCTGCTGATTCATGTACTGCTGCATCTCCTGCTACAATTCCTGCTGCTATATCTCCTGCCACTTGATGTCCTCCAGCATCTTCTGCTGCTGCATCCTCTGCTCATGCATCTGCGGATGCATCTGCAGAAGTATCTCCATTTCCTGCTGCATCTGCTGCTCAGTCTTCTACGGATGCATCTAGTGCTTCTGTATTTCCTCCTGAATGCATCTGCGGCTGCATCTCCTGTGCTACATCACCTGCTGAATCTCCTGTTGCACTTCCTGCTGTAACCTCGGATGCATATGTTGCTACTTCATCTCCTGATGCATCTCCTACTGTATCTCCTGCTGAATCTTCTTCTGCAGAATCTCTTCTTGCAACTCCTGCTGATGTATCTCCTGCTGCATCTCCTGCTACATCTCCTGTTGCTGAATCTCCTTCTATATCTCCTGCTGCATCTTCTGCTACATCTTCCGCTGAATCTCCTGCTGCAGACTCTCCTGCTACTGCATCTCCTGCTGCTGCATCATCTCCTTTTGCATCTCCTGCTATGGCATCTCCTGCTGTATCTGCTGCTTCTGCATCTCCTGATGTATCCCCTGCTGCTTCATCTCACACTGATGCATCTCCTGCTGCATGTCCTGCTGCTATATCTCCTGCTGCTTCATATCCTGCTACTGCATCTCCTAATTAATCTCCTGAAGTTTCATCTCCTGCTGCTGCATCTCTTGATCCATGTCTTGCTGCTGCATCTCATGTTCATGCATCTCCTTCTGCTTAGTCTGCTGCTGCATCTTTATCTGCTGTATCTCATGTTGCACCTTCTATTGAAGCATCTCCTGCGTCATCTCCTGCTGCATATCTTGCTGCTTCATCTCGTTCTGCATCTCCTGCTGCATCTCCTACTGCATCACCTGCTGCATCTCCTTCTGCATCACCTGCAGATGCATCTCCTGCTGTATCTCCTGATCCTGCATATTCATCTGCATTTCCTGCTGCAGCTCTTTATGAATCTACTACTGCTGCATCTTCTGAATTTGCTGCTGCATCTGTTGCTGCTTCATCTACTGCCGCATCTCCTGATAGATCTCCTGCATCTCCTGCTGCTGCATCTGCTGTTGAATCTTCTGCTGCTGCATCTGATGCTGCATCTGCTGCTACTTTCTCTCTTGCTGCATTTACTGCGGCTGCATCTCCTGCTATATTTCTTTCTGCTGCATCTTCTTCACTTCATCTACTACTCTGCACCTCCTGCTGCTGCATCTCCTCCTTCTGCATCTCCGGCTGAATCGCCTGTAGCATCTCCTGCTTCTTCATCTCCTGCTGCTACATCTCCTAGTGCATATGATGCTGCTGCATCTCCTGTTACTTCTGCTGCTGCTGCATTCCCTGATGCATCTCCTGATGCTGCAGCTCCTTCTGCAGCTCCTTCTGCATCTCCTGCTACTACATCCCCTGCTGCTGCATTTCCTGCTACATCTCCTGATGCTGCAACTCCTTCTGCATCTTCTGCTGATGCATCTCCTGCGGAATCTGCTGCTGCTGCATCTCCTGTTGCATCTGCTTCTGGTGCATCTGCTGCTGCATCTCTTGCTGCATTTCCTGCTTCATCTGCTGATGCATCTGCTGCTACTATATGTTTTGCTACATCTCGTCATGCTGCACATCCTGCTGCATCTGCTGAAGATTCTCTTCCTATTGCTTCTCCTGCTGAATCTGCATTTCCAGCTGCATCTGCTTCTGCATCTCCTGCTGCTGCATCTCCTGCTGAATTAGCTGCTGCTGCATCTGCTTCTACATGTACGTTATAACTTTCTACATCTGCTGCCTCATCTCCTGATGCATCTGCTGATGCCCATCCTGCTGCTGCATCTCCTGCTTCATCTTCAGCTGATGCATCTCTGGCTTCATCACCTGATATCTCATCTCCTGCTGCATCTGCTGCAGTATTTCCTGCTGCAGCATCTCCTGCTTCTGCGTCTACTCCTGCATGTCCTGCTGCATCTCCTGCTGATGCATCTCCTATTGCGAATCTGCTGCAGCATCTCCTGCTTCTGAACCTCTTGCTGAATCTGCCTCTACTGATGCATCTGCTGCTGCATCTCCACCTGCTGTATCTGATGCTTCATCTCCTGCTGCGTTTCCTCTTGCTGCATCTCCTTCTGCATCTCCTGCTGCTGTGCCTGCTGCTGCATAACCTGCTGAATCACCTGCTGCTGGATCTGCTGCGACTGCATTTCCTGCTACTTCAACTCCTGCTCTTGCATCTCCATCTGCTGTATCTCCTCCTGTATCTCCAACGGCATCTCATGCTGCTGTATTACCTGCTGCATCACCTCCTGCTGTGTCTCCTGGTGCTGCATCTCCTCCTGCTACATCTGCTGCAGCATCTCCTGCTGCTGCATCTCCTCCTGCTTCTCCTGCTGCATCTGCTTCTACATCTGCTGACGCATCTCCTACTGCTGCATCTCCTTCTGCTTCATCTCCTGCTTCATCTACTTCTCCTGCATATCCTGAATATATTTCCTGATGCATCTTCTACGCTATTTCTTGCTACATCATCTGCCTCATCTCCTCTAGCATCTCCTGCTGCATCTGCTGAGGCATCTCCTTCTGCTGCATCTCCTGCTTCACCTTCAGCTGATGCATCTGTAGCTTCATCTCCTGATAGTTCATCTCCTTCTGCATCTGCTGCGGCATCTCCTGCTGCTGCATCTCCTGCTGCATCTGCTGCTGCTCTGCTGCTGCTTCATCTACTGCTGAATCTCCAGCTACATATCCTGCTCCTGCATTTCTTGCTGTACCTCATACTTATTCTCCTGTTCATGCATATCCTCCTGCACCTCCTGCTGCTGCACATCCTGCTGCTGCATCCTATAATGCATCCTATGATAATGCCACATCTCTTGCTACTGCGTCTCCTGCTGCAATTCCTGCTGCTATATATCTTGCTGCATCTTCTCCTGCTGCTGTATCTGCTGCTACTGCATGTCTTGCTGCATCTCCTCCTGATGCTTCTCCTGCTGCATATCCTTCTGCATTTGCTGCTGCATCTCCTCCTCCTGCATCTCCTGTTGCATCTCCTACTGCCGCTTCTCCTGCTGCATCTATTTCTGCCCATCTCCTTCTGCATCTCCTGCTCCTGCACGTCCTACTGTGAATCTGCTGCAGATTCTTCTGCTGATCAATCTCCTGCTGAATCTGCATCTACTGCTGCACCTCCTGCCGCTGCATCTCCTGCTGCTTCATCTCTTTTCTCTGCATCTCCTGCTGCATCTCCTGCCGCTGAATCCCCTGCTGTATCTACTACCGATGCATCTCCTGCTTCTCTTTCTGCTTCTGCATCTCCTGCTGCATCTTCTGCTTCTGCATCTCCTGCTTCTGCTTCTGCTACATCATCACCTCCTGCCTCGCCTCCTGCTGCTACATAACCTGTTACATCTCCGGATGCATCTCCTTCTGATGCATCTCCTGCTGCACCTCCTGCTGAATAGACCTACCCTGCTGCATCTTCTGCTGCTGCACCTTCTGCTGCAGTGTCTAATGCTCTATCTCCTGCTGCATCTGCTGCTGCTGCTGCATCTCCTACGACATCTCCAGCTGCTGCATCTCCTGCTGCATCTCCTGCCGAATCAAATCCTACCACAACTCCTGCTGCTGCATCTCCTGCTCCTGCATTTCCTACTGCATCTCTGACTGCTGCATCTCCTGCATCTGCTGCTGCATCTGCTGCTGCAGCACCTCCTACAGAATCCCCACCTCAATTCCTGATGCATCTCCACCTGCTGCATCTCCTGCTGCTGCATCTGCTGGTGCTGTATATGCTACCGCATCTGCTGCAGGAACTCCTTCTTCTGCCTCTCATGCCACATCTCCCTCTGATGCATCTCCTGCTTCTGTATATCTTGCTCAATTTACTTCTCCTGCATCTCCAGCTGCATATCCTGCTGCTGCATCTCCTGCGTCTTTTGGTGCATCTGCTGTAGATTAATCTACTGCTGCATCTGCTGTAGATTAATCTACTCTTGAATCCCCTGCTGCACCTCCTAATACTTCATCTCCTGATGCTTGCATCTCTTGATGCGTCTCCTGCTGCTGCTCCTCCTGATGCATCTCCTGCTGAATCTCCTCCTGCTTCTTCACCTGCTGCTTCATCTCCTGCACCTGCTGCTGCATCTACTGCTACATCTCCTGCTGCTCTATCTCCTCCTCCTGCATCTCCTCCTTCATCTATTGCTGCTGCATCCTCTGATGAACCTCTTGCTGCTGCACCTCCGTTGGCTACCACCTCTGATGCATCAGCGGATTCATCTGATGATGCATCTCCACTGCTTCATCTCCTGCTGCTGAATCTCCTGCTCTTGCATACCCTGCTGCATCTACAGCTGCTTCATACCCTACTTCATCTACTGCTGCTGCATTACCTGCTGCTTCTGCTGCTGCTCCGTCTCCTGCTCAATTTCCATCTACTGCATCTCCTGGTGCTATATTTTGCTTATGAATCTCCTGCTGCTGCATCTCTTACGGAATCTGCTTCTGAATCTGATGCTGCATCTGCTGTGGCTGCATCTCCTGATGCTGCATCTCCTAATGCATCTCCTGCAGCTTAATCTCCTGCTTTTGCATCTCCTGTTTTATCTCCTTCTGATGCCTATCTTGTTGCTGCATCTACTGCTGCTTCGTCTGCTTCTGCATCTCCTCATGCATTTCCTGCTGCTGCATCTCAGGGTACATCTCCTCTCGCTCAATCTCCTGCTGAGTATCCTGATGCTACATCTCCTGCTACTGCAACTCCTATTGCATCTCCTGCTGCATCTCTTGCGGCTGCATCTCCTGTTCTTATGCTGATCTTATGCTGCTGAATCTTCTCCTAATCGATCTCCTTAAGCATCTCTTTCTGCTGCATCTTCCGCCTTTCCTGAGGCATCTCTTCTTGCTGCATTTCCTGCTGAATCACTTACTGCTCCATCTGCAGCATTTGCTGCTACACCTACTGCTGCTTCACATACTGCTGCATCTCCTACTACATATCCTGCTGCTGCATCTGCTGCTGCTATATCTCTTGCTGCATCTACTGTGGCTACATCTCCTGCTGCATCTCGTTCTGCTGCTTCTCATTCTCTGCATCTTCTTCTCTGCATCTCCTGATACTGCTTCACCTGCTGCTGCATCTGCTGCTGCAAATCTTGCTGCTGCAAATCTTGCTGCTTCATCTCCTGCTCCATATCCTTCTGATACATCTGCGGATTCATCTTATGATGGCGCTTTCTTGCTCGATCTCCTGCTTCTGAATCTCCTGCTGCTGCAAACTCTGCTGCATCTCCTGCTGCTGCATTTCCAGCTGCACCTGCTGCTGCTGTATCGGCTGCGGCTGTTGATGCATTTCCTGATACATTTTCTGCTGCTGCACCTCTTTCTGCTGCAACTCCTGCTGCATCTCCCCTTGCTGCATTTCCTGCTCCTGCATCTGATACGTCATCTCCTGCTGCTGCATCTCACACCACATCTCCTGCTGCACATTCAGCAGGAGATACAACACCAGGTGATGTACCACTAAGAGATGCAGCAGGAGCTGCAGCAGCAGGAGATGCAGAAGGGGATTTAGCAGCAGGAGATGCAGGAGGGGATACAGCAGCAGGATATTCAGCTGCAGGAGATGCAGCAGGGGATGCAGCATCACGATATTCAGAAGCAGGAAATGCAGCATGATATGAAGAAGCAGGATATGCAGCAGCAAGAAATACTGCAGCAGATGCAGGAGGAGGTGATGCAGCAGCAGGAAATTCAGAAGGAGATGCAGCAAGAGATTCAGCTGGTGATGCAGCAGCAGAACTAGAAGAAGATGCAGGTGGAGGAGATACAGCAGACCCAGAGGGAGCAGGAGATGCAGAAACAGGAGATGCAGCAGGAGGAAACTGCAGGAGACGTAGTAGCAGGCGATTAAGCAGGAGTAGATGCATCTGGTTATGCAGCAGCAGGATATTCAGCAGCAGGCGATTCAGCAGCAGTAGATGCCTCAGGGGATGCAGCAGCAGGATATTCAGCAGCAGGAAATGCAGCATGATATGAAGAAGCAGGATATGCAGCAGCAGGAAATGCTGCAGCAGATGCAGTAGCAGGTGATGCAGCAGAAGATGCAGCTGGATGAGATACAGCAGCCCCAGATCCAGCAGGAGAAGCAGAACCAGATGCAATTGGATATGCAGCAAGATGCAGCAGTAGATACTGCTTGAGATGCAGCAGTAGGAGAGGATCCAGAGAAGAAGCAGCAGGATATTTAGACTCAGGAGATGCAGCATCAGCAGATATAGCGGATGCAGCAGCAGATGCAGAAGGCATTCCAACAGAATGAGATGCAGCAGGAGGAGATGCAGCAGGAAGAGATGCAGGAGCCGGAGGTGCAGCAGGAGACGCAGAAACAGGAAATGCAGCAGCAGATGCATTAGCAACGCAGTATGAGATGAAGCAAACGGAGATGCAGAAGCAGATGAAGTAGCAGGAGATGCAGCAGCAGGAAATGCAGCAGGAGATGCAGCAGAAGGAGATGCAGTCGAAGGAGAGTACCCTACACTAAAACGGTCCATCAATCGTTCTTTGCTACTTGTATTGAAATCGTTTCCAGAGAAGACTCTAAGGAGAGCCAACATTTGATCGTAACAGCTTCCTTGCGTTACTTGTTCTGAACGCTCTGGCATTAGGAAGTGAAGCTTTAATAGCCATATGAACGTTGCAGTACGCAAGTCTAGACTGAAAGCTCTACAAGTCTTCTTTTGCAGTGAAAGCACTATAAGAGAGCACATCCAGAAGCATCAGCATTCCATTCTAGCATCTTCCATGTGGGAATTACTCACTTTTCCTAAAGAGCCTTCATAGGCGAAGATAAGTCACAATTCAGTACCCTATACTAAAACGGTCCTTAAGTCTTGCTTAGCCGCTTGCAGTGAAAGCGCTTCCAGAGAAGACTCAAATGCTAAAGCCAGCATTTGATGGTAGCAACTTCTCTAGGTTACTCGTTCTGAACGATCTGAAAATATTGAAGTGACGCCTAAATAGCAATTCTGAAGTTACAGTATACAAGCCCAGACTGAAATTTCTACAAGTCTTGCTTTGTAATAAAAGCGCTCTAAGGGAGGACATTCTGAAGTAGCAGCATTCCATGCTAGCAACTTCCCTGCGGGCGTAATTTAATTTTCCTAAAGCGGGTTAATAGACGCAGTTAAGTCACTATTCAGTACCCTATACTAAAACGGTCCTTAAGCCGTGCTTTGCTGCTTGCAGTGAAATCTCTCCACAAAAGTCTCTTACGAGAGCAAGCATTTAATCGTAGCATGTTTCCCTCAGGTGCGTGTGTTAAATGCTCTGAAATCTTGAAGTGTCGATTGAATAGCAATTCTGATGTTACAGTACGCCAGTCTACACTGAAAGCTCTACAAGTCTTGCTTTAGAGAAAAAGTGCTCTAAGAGAAGACCTTTAGAAGAAGCAGCTTTCCATGCTAGCGTCTTCCCGGCGGGCGTATTTCCATTTTCCTAAAGCGCCGTAATAAGAGAAGTTAAGTCACAATTCAGTATCCTGCACTAAATCGTACTGTTAGTCATGCTTTCCACGTTGCAATGAAAGAGCTTCCACAGATGACTCAAACGAGAGCCAGCATTTGATCGTAGCAGCTTCCCTGCGGTTCTTGTTCTGAACGATCTGCAAATATTGAAGTGACTCCTTAATAGCAATTCTGAAGTTACAGTATACAAGACTAGATTGAAAGGTCTACACGTCTTGCTTTACAGAAAACGTACTCTAAGAGAAGACATTCCGAAGTTCCAGAATTCCATGCTAGCATCTTTCCTTCAGGAGTTAGTCACTTTTCCTAAAGCGCCTTCTTAGGCGAAGTTAAGTCACAATTCAGTACCCTGGTACGAAAACGGTCCATAAGAAATGCTTTTCAGCTTGCAGTGAATGCTCTTTCACAGAAGACTCTTAACGAGAGCTAGCATTTGATCCTAACAGCTTTTCTGCCGTACTTGTCCTGAACGCTCTGAAATTTTGAAGTGACGCTGTAATAGCCATTCTGATGTTGCAGAACACAAGCCTAGACTGAAAGTTCTACATGTCTCGCTTTGCAGTGAAAGCGCTCTAAGAGAAGAAATTCGGAAGTATCAGTATTCTCTGCTAGCGTCTTCCATGTGGGCGTTATTCTATTTCCTAAACGCCTTAATTGGTGCAGTGAAATCACTATTAAGGATCCTATACGAAAACTTTCTCTAAGTCGTGCTTTTTCACTTTCAGTGAAAGCGCTTCCAAGGAAGACTCAAATTAAAGCCAGCATTTGATAGAAGCAGCTTCCCTGCCTTACTTGTTCTGAACGCTCTGACATTTTGAAGTGACGCTTTAATAGCCATTCTGATGTTGCAGTATACAAGCCTAGACTGAAAGTTCTACATGTCTTGCCTTGCAGTGAAAGCGCATCTACAGAAGACTCTAAAGAGAGCCAGCATTTCATGGTAGCATCTTACCTGCGGTACTTGTGCTGAACGCTCTGAAATTTGGAAGGGGCACCTTCACAGCCATTCTGAAGTTACAGTTCACAAGCTTAGACTGAAACTTCTACAAGTTTTGCTTTACAGCGAAAGCGTTATAAGAGACGCCATTCAGAAGCAGCAGCATTTGGTGCTAACATCTAAGCTGTTAGAGATATTCGCTTTTCCTAAAGCTCGTTATTAGTCGCTATTATGTCACTATTCTTTAACCTACACTGAAACGCAGTGTTAGTCGTGTTTTGCACCTCTCAGTGAAAGCACTTCCAGAGAAGAATCTAACGAGAGATACCATTTGATGCTAGCAACTTCCCAGGGGTATCTGTTGAACGCTTTCAAAATCTTCAAGTGAAGCCTTACTAGCCATGCTGATGTTACCGTTCACTAGCCTAGACAGAAAGTTCGATAAATCTTTGTAGTGATTGCGCTCTAAGAGAAGACATTCAGAAGCAGAAGCATTCCATGCTAAAATCTTCCCTGCTGGAGATATTCCCTTTTCCTAAAGCGCCTTAGTAGGCGCTATTAAGTCTCTATTCATTTGCCAACACAAGAACGTTGCGTTAGTCGTTCTCTGCATCTTGCAGAGAAACGGCTTCCATAGAAGACGCTAACGAAAGCCAGCTTTTGATTGTAACACCTTTCCTGTGTTACTTGCTCTGAACGCTCTGAAATTTTGAAGTAACGCCTTCGTAGCCATTCTGGTCTTACAGTATACAAGACTCGACTGAAAGTTCTACAAGTCGCTCTCTGCAGTGAAAGTGCTCTAAGAGGCTACATCCACAAACAGAAGCATTCCATGCTAAAATCTTGCCTGATGGAGATATGAATTTTTACTAAAACGCCGTAAGAGACAGTGTTAAGTCCCTATTCACTAGCCTATGCTAATACGTTCTCTTAGTCGTGTTTGCAGCTTGCAGTGAAAGCGCTTCCAGAGAAGATTCTAACGAGAGACACCATTTGATGCTAGCAACTTCCCGGCAGTACTTGTGCTCAACGCTTTCAAATCTTCCAGTGAAGCCTCACTAGCCATGCTGATGTTACCGTTCACTAGCCTAGACGGAAAGTTCATAAATCTTGGTTTGCGGTGATTGCGCTCTAAGAGAAGATATCCACAAGCAGAAGCATTCCATGCTAACATCTTCCCTGCTGGAGATATTCTCTTTTCCTAAAGAGCGTTATTAAGTCGCTAATAACTAGCCTACGCGAAAACGTTGAGTTTTTCGTGCTTTGCGGCTGGCAGTGACAGCGCTTCATGAAGGGATCCTAACGAGAGCCAAAATTTGATGGTAGCAGTTTCCCTGCGGTACTTGTGCAGAAAACTTGAAATCTTGACGCGATGCTTCAATAGCCACGCTGATCTTACATTTCACAAGCCTAGACTGAATGTTCGACAAGTCGCGCTTTGTAGTTGAAGCTCTTTAAGAGAACACGTTCATAAGCAGAATCATTCCATGTTAGCATAGTCCTTGCTGGAGGTATTAATTCCAACTTTAGATACGTTATTAGGCGTTTTAAAGTCACTATTAACAAGCCTATACTAAAAACGTTCTTTTAGTCGTGTTTGCAACTTGCAGTGAAAGCCTTTCCAGGAAGATTCTAACGAGAGTCAGCATTGGATGGTAGCAGCTTTCCTGCGGTACTTATGCTGAATGCTCTGAAATTTGGAAGTGACGCCTTCATAGCTATTTTGATGTTACAGTTCACAAACCAGGACTGAAAGTTCTACAAGTCTCGCTTTGCAGCGAAAGCACTATAGGAGACGACATTCAGAAGCAGCAGCATTCTGTTCTAACATATTCGCTGTTAGAGATATTCGCTTTTCCTAAAGCTCATTAATAGTTGCTATTATGTTAATATTCTTTAACATTCACTGAAATGCAGTGTAAGTCGTGTTTTGCACTCTCAGTGAAAGCGCTTCCAGAGAAGATTCTAACGAGAGACACCATTTGATGCTAGCAACTTCCCGGCAGTACTTGTGCTCAACGCTTTCAAATCTTCCAGTGAAGCCTCACTAGCCATGCTGATGTTACCGTTCACTAGCCTAGACGGAAAGTTCATAAATCTTGGTTTGCGGTGATTGCGCTCTAAGAGAAGATATCCACAAGCAGAAGCATTCCATGCTAACATCTTCCCTGCTGGAGATATTCTCTTTTCCTAAAGAGCGTTAAGAGCATGAATCTCCTGCTGCTGTATCTCTTACGTAATCTGCTTCTGAATCTGCTCCTGCATCTACTGCGGCTGCATCTCCTGCTACTGCATCTCCTAATGCATCTCCTGCAGCTTAATCTCCTTCTTTTGCCTATCATTTGATGGTTGAAGCTTCCCTGCGGTACTTGTGCTGAACGCTCTGAAATTTTGAGTGACACTGTACTAGCTGATGATACACTTCAGAAGCCTAGAATGAAACTTCTAGAAGTCGTACTTTGCAGTGAAAATGCTATAAGAGAAGACATTCAGAAGCAGCAGCATTCCATACTATCATCTTTCCTGCAGCCAATGTTCACTATTCCTAAAGCGCGTTATTCGGCAAAGCAAAGGAACTGTTCTGTACCCTATACTAAAACTTTGTGTTGGTCGTGCTTTGCAGCTTGCAGTGAAAGCGCTTCAAGAGAAGATTCTAACGAGAGCTGACATTTGATCGTAGCAGCGCCATTGCGGTACTTCTTCTAAACGTTTTCAAATTTTGCAGTGACGCTTTAATAGCCATTCTGATGTTACAGTACAGGAGCCTAGACTGAAAGTTCTACAAGTCTTTCTTTGCAGTGAAAGCGCATCCAGAGAAGAATTATACGAATTTCAGTATTTGATCGTAGAGTCTTCCCTGCGGTATTTGCGCTGAAAGCCCTGATATTTTTCAGCGACGCTTCTGATGTTGAAGTACATAAGCCCAGACTAAAAGTTCAAAAAGACTTGCCTTGAAGTGAAAGCGCTAAAGATTTTGAAGTGATGCTTTAATAGCCATTCTGATGTTGCAGTGTATAAGTGCAGACTGAAACTTCTACAAGTTTGCTTTGCAGTGAAACCGCTCTAAGAGATGACATTCAGTAGCAGCAGTATTCCACGCTAGCATCTTCACTGCCTTAGTTAGTCACTTATCAAAAAGCACCTTCATAAGCCACAATTCAGTACCCTATAGTAAAACGTTCTGTTAGTCATGCTTTGCAGCTTGCAGTGAAAGCGTTTCCAGAGAAGACTCTAACGAGAGCCAGCATTTCATCGTAGCTTCTTCCCTGCGGTACTTGTTCTGAACGCTCTGAAATTTTGAAGTGACGCTTTAATAGCCGTTCTGATGTTACAGTACACAAGCGTATACTCAAAGTTCTACAAGTCTCGCTTTGCAGTGAAAGCGCTTTAAGAGAAGACATTCAGAAGCAGCAGCATTTCATGCTAGCATCTTCCCTGTGGGCGTTATTCTATTTCCCTAAAGCACCTCAATAGTGGAGTCATAATGAGATGAAGCAGGAGATGCAATACCAGAAGATGCTGCAGCAGATGCAGCAGTAGGAGATGCAGCAGCAGGAAATACAACAGGAATAGATGCAGAAGGTAACGTAGCAGCAGGAGTTGAAGCAGAATATGCATCAGCAGGAAATGCAGCACCAAGAGATGCAGATGGAGATGCAGCAGGAGATACAGCAGCAGTAGATGCAGAAGCAGATGTTGCAGCAGGTGCAGAACCAGAAATGCAGCAACAGGAGATTCAGCAGCAGGAGATGCGGAAGCAAAGGCAGCAGTAGGAGTGGCAGCAGGTGGAGATGCATCAGGAGATGCATATTCAGAAGGAGATGCAGCATGATATGTAGAAGCATGAGATGCCGCAGGAGATTCAGGAGGAGATTCAGCAGAATAAGATGCAAGAGCAAGAGATGAAGTAGCAGGAGATGCGGAAGCAGATGCAGCAGGAGGAGATGAGCAGCAGGACATACAGAAGGAGTCGATGCAGAAGGTAATAGAGCAACAGGAGATTCAGAAGAAGGAGATGCAGAAAGATAGATTCATCAGCGGATTCATCTGATGATGCATCTCCACTGCTTCATCTCCTGCTGCTGAATCTCCTGTTCTTGCATACCCTGCTGCATCTACAGCTGCTTCATGCCCTACTTCATCTACTGCTGCTGCATTACTTGCTGCTTCTGCTGCTGCTCCGTCTCCTCCTCAATTTCTAGCTACTGCATCACCTGGTGCTATATTTTGCTTATGAATCTCTGCTACTGAATCTGCTGCTGCATCTCCTGATGCTGCATCTCCTAATGCATCTCCTGCTGCTGCATCTCCTAATGCATCTCCTGCAGCTTAATCTCCTGCTTTTGCATCTCCTGTTTTATCTCCTTCTGATGCCTATCTTGCTGCTGCACCTACTGCTGTTTTGTCTGCTTCTGCATCTCCTCATGCATTTCCTGCTGCTGCATCTCAGGGTACATCTCCTCTCGCTCAATCTCCTGCTGCGTATCCTGCTGCTACATTTCCTGCTACTGCAACTCCTATTGCATCTCCTGCTGCATCTCTTGCAGCTGCATCTCCTGCTACATCTCTTGCGGCTGCATCTCCTGTTCTATCTCCTGCTGCTGAATCTTCTCCTAATCGATCTCCTTAAGCATCTCTTTCTGCTGCATCTTCCGCCTTTCCTGAGGCATCTCTTCTTGCTGCATTTCCTGCTGAATCACTTACTGATGCATCTGCAGCATTTGCTGCTACACCTACTGCTGCTTCACATACTGCTGCATCTCCTACTACATATCCTGCTGCTGCATCTGCTGCTGCTATATCTCTTGCTGCATCTACTGTGGCTACATCTCCTGCTGCATCTCCTTCTGCTGCTTCTCATTCTCTGCATCTTCTTCTCTGCATCTCCTGATACTGCTTCACCTGCTGCTGCATCTGCTGCTGCAAATCTTGCTGCTGCAAATCTTGCTGCTGCATCTCCTGCTCCATATCCTTCTGATACATCTGCGGATTCATCTTATGATCGTGCTTTCTTGCTCGATCTCCTGCTTCTGAATCTCCTGCTGCTGCAAACTCTGCGGCATCTTCTGCTCGTGCATTTCCAGCTGCAGCTGCTGCTGCTGTATCTCCTGCGGCTGCGGCTGTTGATGCATTTCCTGATACATTTTCTGCTGCTGCATCTCTTTCTGATGCAACTCCTGCTGTATCTCCCCTTGCTGCATTTCCTGCTGCTGCATCTGATACTTCATCTCCTGCTCCTGCATCTCACACCCAATCTCCTGCTGCACATTCAGCTGGAGATGCAACACCAGGTGATGTACCACTAAGAGATGCAGCAGGAGCTGCAGCAGCAGGAGATGCAGAAGGGGATTTAGCAGCAGGAGATGCAGCAGGGGATGCAGCAGCACGATATTCAGCAGCAGGAAATGCAGCATGATATGAAGAAGCAGGATATGCAGCAGCAAGAAATACTGCAGCAGATGCAGGAGGAGGTGATGCAGCAGCAGGAAATTCAGAAGGAGATGCAGCAAGAGATTCAGCTGGTGATGCAGCAGCAGAACTAGAAGAAGATGCAGGTGGAGGAGATACAGCAGACCCAGAGGGAGCAGGAGATGCAGAAACAGGAGATGGAGCAGGAGATGCAGGAATATCTGAAGCAGTAGATGCAACGGGAGATTCAGCAGCAAGAGATGCAGGAGGAAATGCAGCAGTAGATACAGTAGGAGATGAAGCAGCAAGAGACGCAGAACCAGATGAAATTGGAGAAGCATCAGGAGATGCAGCAGCAAATACTGCATGAGATGCAAGAGGAAGAGATGAAGAAGCAGAAGATACAGCAGGAGATGAAGCAGCAGGAGAAGCAGCAGGAGATGAAGAAGCAGGCCATGCAGCAGCAGCAGATGCAGCACGAGATGCAGCAAACTGAGATGCAGAAGCAGATGCAGATGCAGTAGCTGGAGATGAAGCATCAGGAGATGCATCAACAAATGATGCAGGAGGAGAGGCAGCAGAAGGAGATGCTGAAGTGGAGGCGGCATTAGATGCAGTAGCAGCAGATGCAACAGCAGTAGATACACCAGCTAATGAAAGAGGAGATGGAGATTCAACAAGAGATGCTGTAGATGGACATGCTAAAGGAAATGAGCTAGAATGAGATGCAGAAGCAGGAAATACAGCAGCAGGAGTTGCAGCGGTAGGGGAAACGGCAGGAGATGTAGCAGCAGGAGTAGATGCATCTGGTTATGCAGCAGCAGGATATGCAGCAGCAGGAAATGCTGCAGCAGATGCAGTAGCAGGTGATGCAGCAGAAGATGCAGCTGGATGAGATACAGCAGCCCCAGATCCAGCAGGAGAAGCAGAACCAGATGCAATTGGATATGCAGCAAGATGCAGCAGTAGATACTGCTTGAGATGCAGCAGTAGGAGAGGATCAAGAGAAGGAGCAGCAGGAGATTTAGAATCAGGAGATGCAGCATCAGCATATATAGCGGATGCAGCAGCAGATGCAGAAGGCATTGCAACAGAATGAGATGCAGCAGGAGGAGATGCAGCAGGAAGAGATGCAGGAGCCGGAGGTGCAGCAGGAGACGCAGAAACAGGAAATGCAGCAGCAGCACATGCAGGCGCTAATGCAGCAGCAGATGCATTAGCAACGCAGTATGAGATGAAGCAAACGGAGATGCAGAAGCAGATGAAGTAGCAGGAGATGCAGCAGCAGGAAATGCAGCAGGAGATGCAGCAGAAGGAGATGCAGTCGAAGGAGAATCAGCATATGATACAGCTGCAGGAGATTCAGCAGCAGATGCAGCAGCAGATTCAGCAGCAGGAGATGTAGCCGCATAGGCAGATTCAGCAGGAGATGGTACTGGATATGCAAGAGCAGGAGATGCAGCAGGAGATGCTGTAGGCTCTTAAATTTTGAAGTGACGCTCTAATAACCATTCTGATGTTACAGAAGACAAGACTAGACTGAAAGCTCTACACGTATTGCTTTGCAGTAAAAGAGCTGTAAGAGAAAAGATTCAGCAACAGCAGCATTCCATGCTAGCATCGTGCCTGCGGGAGTTGCTCACTTTTCCTAGAGCACCTTAATAGGAGCACTAAAGACACAATTCAGTACCCTATACTAAAACGGTCCATCAATCGTTCTTTGCTGCTTGTATTGAAATCGTTTCCACAGAAGACTCTAAGGAGAGCCAGCATTTGATCGTAACAGCTTCCCTGCCTTACTTGTTCTGAACGCTCTGACATTAGGAAGTGACGCTTTAATAGCCATACGAACGTTGCAGTACGCAAGCCTAGACTGAAAGCTCTACAAGTCTTCTTTTGCAGTGAAAGCACTATAAGAGAGCACATCCAGAAGCATCAGCATTCCATTCTAGCATCTTCCATGTGGGAATTACTCACTTTTCCTAAAGAGCCTTCATAGGCGAAGATAAGTCACAATTCAGTACCCTATACTAAAACGGTCCTTAAGTCTTGCTTAGCCGCTTGCAGTGAAAGCGCTTCCAGAGAAGACTCAAATGCTAAAGCCAGCATTTGATGGTAGCAACTTCTCTAGGTTACTCGTTCTGAACGATCTGAAAATATTGAAGTGACGCCTTAATAGCAATTCTGAAGTTACAGTATACAAGCCCAGACTGAAATTTCTACAAGTCTTGCTTTGTAATAAAAGCGCTCTTAGGGAGGACATTCTGAAGTAGCAGCATTCCATGCTAGCAACTTCCCTGCGGGAGTAATTTAATTTTCCTAAAGCGGGTTAATAGATGCAGTTAAGTCACTATTCAGTACCCTATACTAAAACGGTCCTTAAGCACCGCTGCTTGCAGTGAAATCTCTCCACAAAAGTCTCTTACGAGAGCCAGCATCTAATCGTAGCATGTTTCCCTCAGGTGCGTGTGTTAAATGCTCTGAAATTTTGAAGTGTCGATTGAATAGCAATTCTGATGTTACAGTACGCCAGTCTACACTGAAAGCTCTACAAGTCTTGCTTTAGAGAAAAAGCGCTCTAAGAGAAGACCTTTAGAAGAAGCAGCTTTCCATGCTAGCGTCTTCCTGGCGGGCGTATTTCCTTTTTCCTAAAGCGCCGTAATAAGAGAAGTTAAGTCACAATTCAGTACCCTACACTAAATCGTACTGTTAGTCGTGCTTTCCACGTTGCAATGAAAGAGCTTCCACAGATGACTCTAACGAGAGCCAGCATTTGATCGTAGCAGCTTCCCTGCGGTTCTTGTTCTGAACGATCTGAAAATATTGAAGTGACTCCTTAATAGCAATTCTGAAGTTACAGTATACAAGACTAGATTGAAAGGTCTACACGTCTTGCTTTACAGAAAACGTACTCTAAGAGAAGACATTCCGGAGTTCCAGAATTCCATGCTAGCACCTTTCCTTCAGGAGTTAGTCACTTTTCCTAAAGCGCCTTCTTAGGCGAAGTTAAGTCACAATTCAGTACCCTGGTACGAAAACGGTCCATAAGAAATGCTTTTCAGCTTGCAGTGAATGCTCTTTCACAGAAGACTCTTAACGAGAGCTAGCATTTGATCCTAACAGCTCTCCTGCGGTACTTGTGCTGAACGCTCTGAAATTTGGAAGGGACACCTTCACAGCCATTCTGAAGTTACAGTTCACAAGCTTAGACTGAAACTTCTACAAGTTTTGCTTTACAGCGAAAGCGCTATAAGAGACGCCATTCACAAGCAGCACCATTCGGTGCTAACATCTTCGCTGTTAGAGATACTCACTTTTCCTAAAGCTCCTTATTAGTCGCTATTATGTCACTATTCTTTAACCTACACTGAAACGCAGTGTTAGTCGTGTTTTGCACCTCTCAGTGAAAGCACTTCCAGAGAAGAATCTAACGAGAGATACCATTTGATGCTAGCAACTTCCCAGGGGTATCTGTTGAACGCTTTCAAAATCTTCAAGTGAAGCCTTACTAGCCATGCTGATGTTACCGTTCACTAGCCTAGACAGAAAGTTCGATAAATCTTTGTAGTGATTGCGCTCTAAGAGAAGACATTCAGAAGCAGAAGCATTCCATGCTAACATCTTCCCTGCTGGAGATATTCCCTTTTCCTAAAGCGCCTTAGTAGGCGCTATTAAGTCTCTATTCATTTGCCAACACAAGAACGTTGCGTTTGTCGTTCTCTGCATCTTGCAGAGAAACGGCTTCCATAGAAGACGCTAACGAAAGCCAGCTTTTGATGGTAACACCTTTCCTGTGTTACTTGCTCTGAACGCTCTGAAATTTTGAAGTAACGCCTTCGTAGCCATTCTGGTCTTACAGTACACAAGACTGGACTGAAAGTTCTACAAGTCGCTCTCTGCAGTGAAAGTGCTCTAAGAGACTACATCCACAAACAGAAGCATTCCATGCTAAATGGAGATATGAATTTTTACTAAAACGCCGTAAGAGACAGTGTTAAGTCCCTATTCACTAGCCTATGCTAATACGTTCTCTTAGTCGTGTTTGCAGCTTGCAGTGAAAGCGCTTCCAGAGAAAATTCTAACGAGAGACACCATTTGATGCTAGCAACTTCTCGGCAGTACTTGTGCTCAACGCTTTCAAATCTTCCAGTGAAGCCTCACTAGCCATGCTGATGTTACCGTTCACTAGCCTAGACGGAAAGTTCATAAATCTTGGTTTGCGGTGATTGCGCTCTAAGAGAAGATATCCACAAGCAGAAGCATTCCATGCTAACATCTTCCCTGCTGGAGATATTCTCTTTTCCTAAAGAGCGTTATTAAGTCGCTAATAACTAGCCTACGCGAAAACATTGCGTTTTTCGTGCTTTGCGGCTGGCAGTGACAGCGCTTCATGAAAGGATCCTAACGAGAGCCAAAATTAATTAATAAGCGGTGTAATTGCATGCCAGCATCTGCACTGCCTGAAATACTTCCTTTCCATAAGAGCCTTAACAGGCGCAGTTAAGTCACAATTCATTACCCTAAACTAAAATATGTTAGTCGTGCTTCACAGCTTGCAGTGAAAGCGCTAGAAGAGAAGACTCTAACGAGAACTATCATTTGATGGTTGAAGCTTCCCTGCGGTACTTGTGCTGAACGCTCTGAAATTTTGAAGTGACACTGTACTAGCTGATGATATACTTCAGAAGCCTAGAATGAAACTTCTAGAAGTCGTACTTTGCAGTGAAAGTGCTGTAAGAGAAGATATTCAGAAGCAGCAGCATTCCATACCATCATCTTTCCTGCAGCCAATGTTCACTATTCCTAAAGCGGGTTATTCGGCGAAGCAAAGGAACTGTTCTGTACCCTATACTAAAACTTTGTGTTGGTCGTGCTTTGCAGCTTGCAGTGAAAGCGCTTCAAGAGAAGATTCTAACGAGAGCTGACATTTGATCGTAGCAGCGCCATTGCGGTACTTCTAAACGTTTTCAAATTTTGCAGTGACGCTTTAATAGCCATTCTGATGTTACAGTACAGGAGCCTAGACTGAAAGTTCTACAAGTCTCGCTTTGCAGTGAAAGCGCTTTAAGAGAAGACATTCAGAAGCAGCAGAATTTCATGCTAGCATCTTCCCTGTGGGCGTTATTCGATTTCCCTAAAGCACCTCAATAGTGGAGTCATAATGAGATGAAGCAGGAGATGCAATACCAGAAGATGCTGCAGCAGATGCAGCAGTAGGAGATGCAGCAGCAGGAAATACAACAGGAATAGATGCAGAAGGTAACGTAGCAGCAGGAGTTGAAGCAGAATATGCATCAGCAGGAAATGCAGCACCAAGAGATGCAGATGGAGATGCAGCAGGAGATACAGCAGCAGTAGATGCAGAAGCAGATGTTGCAGCAGGTGCAGAACCAGAAATGCAGCAACAGGAGATTCAGCAGCAGGAGATGCGGAAGCAAAGGCAGCAGTAGGAGTGGCAGCAGGTGGAGATGCATCAGGAGATGCATATTCAGAAGGAGATGCAGCATGATATGTAGAAGCATGAGATGCCGCAGGAGATGCAGGAGGAGATTCAGCAGAATAAGATGCAAGAGCAAGAGATGAAGTAGCAGGAGATGCGGAAGCAGATGCAGCAGGAGGAGATGAGCAGCAGGACATACAGAAGGAGTCGATGCAGAAGGTAATAGAGCAACAGGAGATTCAGAAGAAGGAGATGCAGAAAGAGATTTAGCAGCAGGAGATGCAGCATCAGGAAAGGCAGCAGTATATAGAGTAGCAGGATATGCAGCAGGAGGAGATGCAGTAGGAGGAGATAGAGCAGGTAATGCAGCAGCTGGAGATGCAGTAGGAGATGCAAGAGCAAGAGATGCAGCATCAGACCCATAAGCAGAAGATGCAGCAGAAGAAGATGCAGCAGGAAATGCAGCAGCAGTGGTTGCAGCAAGAGATGCAGTAGCAGGAGATGATGCATTATCATGAGATGCATTAAGAGGTGCAGCACCAGGATATGTAGCAGGAGATTTGGCAGGAGATGAAGCAGCAGCAGAGCAGCAGCAGATGCAGCAGGAAATGCAGGATCAGCAGACACTGCAGCAGGAAATACTGCAGCAGATGTAGCAGGAGATGACATATCAGGTGATGAAGCTAAGAATGCATCAGCTGAAGATGAAGCAGGAGATGCAGCAGCACGAGGGGCATCAGCAGGTGTATGAGGAAATGAGGCTGCAAATGTAGAAAGGTATAAGGGAGGAGATGTATCAGCAAGAGATGCATCAAGAAATGAGATGCAGAAGGAGATGCAGAAGGAGTTGCAGCATCAGGAGATGCAGTAGGAAATGCAGCAGCAGAAGACGTAGTAGCAGGAGAGGCAGAAGGAGGTGCAGAATCAGGAGATGCAGCAGCATCATATCCTTTAGGTGATGTAGCAGCAGGAGATGAAGAAGCAGGAGATGCTACAGGCGATTCAGCTGGAGATGCAGAAGGAGGAGATGCAGAAGTAGGAAGTGCAGAGTAGTAGATGAAGAGAAGAAGATGCAGCAGAAGGAAATATAGCAGGAGATTCATCGGCAGTACATGCAGCAGGAGAGAAAGCAGCATCAGATACAGCAGCAGATGCAGCAGCAGGAGATGCAGCAGCAAAAGATCTATCAGGAGATGCAGCAGCAGATGAAGCAGCAGCAGATGCAGCAGCAAATTCAGCAGATGCAGCAGTAGTAGATTCATAAAGAGCTGCAGCAGGAAATGCAGATGAATATGCAGGATCAGGAGATACAGCAGGAGATGCATCTGCAGGCGATGCAGAAGGAGATGCAGCAGGTGAGGCTCAAGGAGATGCAGCAGGAGATGCAGAACGACATGAAGCAGCAAGATATGCAGCAGAAGGAGATGACGCAGGAGATGCTTCAATAGAAGGTGCAACATGAGATACATCAGGAGATGCAGCAGCAGACGAAGCAAAAGGAGATGCAGCAGCAGGACATGGATCAAGAGATGAAGCAGCAGGAGATTCATTAGGAGATGCATAAGCAGCGTATGAAAAAGCAGGAGACATAGTAGCAGGAGATGCAGCATGAGATGCAGCAGGAGTGGACGAAGCAGCACGGGATGTATCAGGAGATGCAGAAGCAGCAGATACAGCAGGAGATGCTGTAGCAGGAGATGCAGAAGGAGAAGTAGCAGCAGGAGATGCAGCAGGAGGAGATGGTAACGGAGATGCAGTAGGAGGAGATTCAGCAGGAAATGCAGCAGGAGGAGGTACAGCAGCACCAGATGCAGCAGTATATGCAGCAGAAGAGATGAATAAGAGATGCAACAGCAATTGATGCAGCAGGACATGCTGAAGCCGGAGATGCAGAAGAAGTAAATGCCGAAGCAGGAGATGCAGCAGGACATGCATCAGCAGGAGATGCAGCAAAACATACATCAGCGGGAGACACAAGAAAAGGATATGAGGCAGGAGATGCACCAGCAGCAGATGCAGCAACAAAGGATGCAGGATTATATGCAGCAAGAATTGCATCAGAAGGAGATGCTGCTGGAACATCAGTAGGATATGCAACAGCTAGAGATTTGGCAACAGCAGATGCAGCAGCAGATGCAGCAGCAGATGCAGCTGCATGAGGTGTATCAGCAGGAGATGTAGCAGGAGATGCATATTCAGCAGGTGATGCACCAGGGTACGCAGCAGGAGATTCAAGAGAAGGACATGCAGCAGAAAATCAGCCAGAGATGCAGCAGCAGGAGATGCAGGAAAATAAGATGCAGCTGCTCCTGATGCAGCGTCAGATTCAGCAGGAGTGTCAGCAGCAGCAGATGCAGCAACAGGGGATTCAGCAGGAGATGCATCAGCAGGAAATGCATCAGCAGATTCTGCAGCAGGAGATACAGTAGAAAAGGCAGCAGGAGATTCAGTAGAAAATGCAGCAGGAGATGCAGCAGGAGATATAGAAGGAGATTCAGCAGCAGGGGATGTAGTAGGAGATGCAGCAGGAGATACATCAGCAGAAATTGTAGCAGGAGATGCTGGAGGAGATTCTGCAGAAGAAGATTCAGCAGAAGATGCAGCAGGAGATGAAAAAGCAACATATGCATCAGCAGTTACTGCAGGAAGTGCAGCAGCTAATTCAGCAGGAGATGAAAAATCAACATATGCATCAGCAGTTACTGCAGGAAGTGCAGCAGCACATTCAGCAAGAGATGAAAAAGCAGGAGATGCATCAGCAGTTAGAGCAGGAAGTGCAGCAGGAGATTCAGCAGGAGATGTAGCAGCAGGAGATGTAGCAGGAGGAGATGCAGCTGCAGATGCCTTCATTAGGATATGCATCTGAAATGCAGAAGCACTAGATGCATCCGTAGAAGATTGAGCAGCAGATGCAACAGGAAATGGAAATGCTTCTGCAGATGCATCCGCAGATGCATCCGCAGAGGATGCAGCAGGAGATGAAGCAGCAGACGCAGCAGCAGGAGATGCAGGAGGACATCAAGTAGAAGGAGATGCAGCAGCAGCAAATGTAGCAGGAGATGCAGCAGTACATGAAGCATCAGGAAATGGAGCAGCAGTTTAAGGAGATGCAGTAGCAGGAAATGCTGCAGAATATGCAGCAGGAGGTAATGCAGCAGGTGATGCAGCAACAGGTGATGCAGCAGTAGGTGATGGAGCTGCAGCTGCAGAGGCAGCAGATGCAGCAACAATAGATGCAGCAGCAGATGCATCAGGAGATGCAGATTCAGTAGGAGATGTAGCAGCAGGAGATGCTGCAGCAGATGATGCATCAGGAGATGCAGCAGAAGGAAATGCAGCAAGATATGCTGCAGGAGGAGATGCAGTAGGCTATGAAGCAGGAGATGCAGCAGCAGGAGATGCAGCAGGGGATGCAAATTCAGCAGTAGCTTCAACAGGAACTTCAGAAGAAGATGCAGCAGCAGGAGGTTTTGCAGGAGATGCAGCAGTAGATGAAGCAGCAGCATATGCAACAGCAGATGCAGCACATGGAGCAGAAAGAGATGCAGCAGGTGATGGAGCAGCAGATTCAACGGGGAATGGTGCATCAGGAGATGCATCCGCAGGTTCATGAGCAGAGGGTGCATCAGGAGATGTAGCAGCAGGAGATAGAGAAGCAGGTGATGCCGCAGGAGATGCAGCAGGAGATGCAACACCAAAAGATGCAGAACCAAATGATGCAGCAGAAGATGCAGCAGCACATGCAGTATCAGCAGATGCAGTAGTAGGTGATGAAGCAGCAGATGCAGCAGCAGGAGATGAAGCAGAAGATGCAACAGCAGGAGATGCAGCAGCAGGACATACAACAGGAATAGATGCAGAAGGTAATGCAGCAACAGGAGCTGAAGCAGAATATGCATCAGCAGGTAATGCAGCACCAAGAGATTCAGATGGAGATGCAGCAGGAGATGCAGAAGCAGATGTTGCAGCAAGTGCAGCACCAGAAATGCTGCAAGAAGAGATGCAGCAGAAGGAGATGCTGCAGCAGCACATGCAGAAGGTGATGCAGCAGTAGGGGATGCAGTAGCAGGAGATGCAGCAGGAGATTCAGCATGAGATGTAGAAGCATTAGATGCCGCAGGAGATTCATCAGGAGATTGAGCAGCAAGTGATGCAGCAGCAGGAGAAGCAGCAGGAGATGCAGCAGCAGCAGGAGATGCAGAAGCAGATGCAGCAGGAAATGAAGATTCAGCAGAAGATGCAGTAGGAAGAGATTCTTCAACATATGCAGCAGCATGATATGATGCAGCAACAGGAGATACAGCAGATAATGGAGAAAGAGGAGATGATGCAGCAGATGCAGCAGCAGGAGATTCAGCAGAAGGAGATGCAGCAGCAGGAGAAGCAGCAGGAGATGCATATTCAGAAGGAGATACGTCAGGATATATAGGAGCAGGAGAAGCAGCAGGAGATGCAGGAGGAGATTCAGCAGAATAAGATGCAAGAGCAGGAGATGAAGCAGCAGGAGATGCAGCATCAGGAAAGGCAGCAGTATATAGAGAAGCAGGATATGCAGCAGGAGGAGATGCAGTAGGAGGAGATAGAGCAGGTAATGCAGCAGCTGGAGATGCAGTAGGAGATGCAAGAGCAAGAGATGCAGCATCAGACCCATAAGCAGAAGATGCAGCAGAAGAAGATGCAGCAGGAAATGCAGCAGCAGTGGTTGCAGCAAGAGATGCAGTAGCAGGAGATGATGCATTATCATGAGATGCATTAAGAGGTGCAGCAGCAGGATATGTAGCAGGAGATTTGGCAGGAGATGAAGCAGCAGCAGAGCAGCAGCAGATGCAGCAGGAAATGCAGGATCAGCAGACACTGCAGCAGGAAATACTGCAGCAGATGCAGCAGGAGATGACATATCAGGTGATGAAGCTAGGAATGCATCAGCTGAAGATGAAGCAGGAGATGCAGCAGCACGAGGGGCATCAGCAGGTGTATGAGGAAATGAGGCTGCAAATGTAGAAAGGTATAAGGGAGGAGATGCCGCAGGAGATGTATCAGCAGGAAATGCAGCATCAGGAGATGCAGTAGGAAATGCAGCAGCAGAGGACATAGTAGCAGGAGATGCAGAAGGAGTTGCAGCATCAGGAGATGCAGCAGCATCATATCCTTTAGGAGATGTAGCAGCAAGAGATGAAGAAGCAGGAGATGCTACAGGCGATTCAGCCGGAGATGCAGAAGGAGGAGATGCAGCAGCAGGAAGTGCAGAGTAGTAGATGAAGAGAAGAAGATGCAGCAGAAGGAAATACAGCAGGAGAGTCATCGGCAGTACATGCAGCAGGAGAGAAAGCAGCATCAGATACAGCAGCAGATGCACCAGCAGGAGATGCAGCAGCAGGAGATCTATCAGGAGATGCAGCAGTAGATGAAGTAGAGCAGCAGATGCAGCAGTAGTAGATTCATAAAGAGCTGCAGCAGGAAATGCAGATGAATACGCAGGATCAGGAGATACAGCAGGAGATGCATCTGCAGGCGATGCAGAAGGAGATGCAGCAGGTGAGGCTCAAGGAGATGCAGCAGGAGATGCAGAACGACATGAAGCAGGAAGATATGCAGCAGAAGGAGATGACGCAGGAGATGCTTCAATAGAAGGTGCAACATGAGATACATCAGGAGATGCAGCGGCAGATGAAGCAAAAGGAGATGCTGAAAGAAGAGATGCAGCAGCAGGACATGGATCAAGAGATGAAGCAGCAGGAGATTCATTAGGAAATGCAGTAGCAGGATAAGAAACAGCAGGAGATATTGCAGCATGAGATGCAGCATGAGATGCAGCAGGATGAGACGAAGCAGCAGGGGATTCAGAAGCAGCAGATACAGCAGGAGATGCTGTAGCAGGAGATGCAGAAGGAGAAGTAGCAGCAGGAGATGCAGCTGGAGGAGATGGAAAAGGAGATGCAGTAGGAGGAGATTCAGCAGGAGATGCCGCAGGAGGAGATGCAACAGGAAATGCAGCAGGAGGAGGTACAGCAGCACATGTACAGAAGGAGATGAATATGAGATGCAACAGCAATTGATGCAGCAGGAGATGCTGGAGCCGGAGATGCAGAAGAAGTAGATGCAGAAGCAGGAGATGCAGCAGGACATGCATCAGCAGGAGATGCAGCAAAACATACATCAGCAGGAGACACAGCAGCAGGATATGAAGCAGGAGATGCACCAGCAGCAGAAGCAGCAGCAGATGCAGCTGGAAATTCAGTAGGATATGCAACAGCTAGAGATTTGGCAACAGCAGATGCAGCAGATATGCAGCAGCAAATGCAGCTGCATGAGGTGTATCAGCAGGAGATGTAGCAGGAGATGCATATTCAGCAGGTGATGCACCAGGATATGCAGCAGGAGATTCAAGAGAAGGAAATGCAGCAGGAAATCAGCCAGAGATGCAGCAGCAGGAGATGCAGTAAAAGAAGATGCAGGCGAACCAGAGGCAGCATCAGATTTAGCAGGAGTTGCAGCAGCAGGAGATTCAGCAGCAGGAGATGCGGAAGCAAAGGCAGCAGTAGGAGTGGCAGCAGGTGGAGATGCATCAGGAGATGCATATTCAGAAGGAGATGCAGCAGGAGGAGATGGAACAGGAGATGCAGTAGGAGGAGATTCAGCAGGAAATGCAGCAGGATGAGATGCAACAGAAAATGCAGCAGGAGGAGGTACAGCAGCACCAGATGCAGCAGTATATGCAGCAGAAGGAGATGAATAAGAGATGCAGCAGGAGATGCTGGAGCCGGAGATGCAGAAGAAGTAGATGCATCAGCAGGAGATGCAGCAAAACATACATCAGAAGGAGGCACAGCAGCAGGAATTATAGCAGTAGATGCTTCAGGAGATTCTGCAGAAGAAGATTCAGCCGGAGATGCAGCAGGAGATGAAATAGCAACATATGCATCAGCAGTTACAGCAGGAAGTGCAGCAGGAGATTCAGCAGGAGATGTAGCAGCAGGAGATTCAGCAGAAGATGTAGCAGTAGGAGATGCAGCCGCAGATGCCTTCAATAGGAGATGCATCTGAAATGCAGAAGCACTAGATGCATCCGTAGAAGATTGAGCAGCAGATGCAGCAGGAAATGGAGATGCCTCTGCAGATGCATCTGCAGATGCATCAGCAGAGGATGCATCAGGAGATGAAGCAGCAGCCTATACAGCAGCAATAGATACAGCAGCAGATGCATCAGGATATGCACATTCAGTAGGAGATGTAGCAGCAGAAGATGCTGCAGCAGATGATGCCGCAGGAGATGCAGCAGAAGGAAATGCAGCAAGATATGCTGCAGGAGGAGATGCAGTAGGCTATGAAGCAGGAGATGCAGGAGCAGGAGATGCAACAGGGGATGCTTATTCAGCAGTAGATTCAGCCGGAACTTCAGAAGAAGATGCAGATGCAGGAGGTTTTGCAGGAGATGCAACAGTAGATGAAGCAGCAGCATATGCAACAGCAGATGCACCAGATGGAGCAGAAAGAGATGTAGCGGGGGATAGAGCAGCAGATGCAATGGGAAATGGTGCATTATTAGATGCATCCGCAAATGCATGAGCAGAGGATGCATCAGGAGATGTAGCAGCAGGAGATACAGAAGCAGGAGATGAAGGAGCAGATGCAGCAGCAGGAGATGCAGGAGGACATCAAGTAACAGGGGCTGCTCCTGCTTCCTCTTTTTTTTCTATATCTCCTGCTGCATCTTCAGCTGCTGCCTCTTCTGGTGCATTTCCTGCTGATGCATCACCTGCTGCATATCCTGCTGCTGTATCTTCTGATTCATCTCTTGCTGATGCATCTTCTGCTGCATCTCCTCCTTCTGCATCTACTCGGGCTACATTTCCTGCTGAATCTGCTGCTGAATCTGCTGCTGCATCCCCTGCTGCTGATTCTCCTGCTTCTGCATATCCTGCTGCTTTATGGTCTGTTTCATCTACTGCTGCTGCATATCCTCCTACATCTTCTGCTGCTACACTTCCTTCGGCTGCATCTTCTACTGCATCTCCTGCTGCATCTCCTTCTGCTGTATCTCCTGCTGAAACTCCTGCTGCATCTCCTACGGCTGCATCTCCTGTAGCTGAATCTGCTGCCGCAGTGCTGTGGTTGCATCTCCTGCTGCTGCATCTCCTATTGCTTCATCTCCTTTAGGATATCCTGATGATGCAAATGCAGCAGATGGAGCAGCAGGAGATGCAGAAGGAGATGCAGCAGGAGATGCAACCACAGCACTGCGGCAGCAGATTCAGCTGCAGGAGATGCAGCCGTAGGAGATGCAGCAGGAGTTTCAGCAGGAGATACAGCAGCATAGGAAGCTTCAGGAAACTAAGCACGAGGAGATTCCATAGCAGGCTATGCAGCAGCAGTAGATGCAGCAGAGAATGAAGCAGCACGAGATTCAGCAGTAGGAGATGCCACAGGAGATTCAGCTGCGGGAGATGCAGCAGCAGATGCAGCAGCAGGAGATGCACGAGGATATCTATCAGCAGGAGATGCAGCAGCAGGAGATGCACCAGTAGGCGAATCTACAGCAGATGCAGCAAAAGATGCAAGAGATTCGGCAGCAGGTGATGCAGCAGGAGATGCAGCAGCAGGAGATGAAGCAGGAGATGCAGAAGCAGGAGATGCAGCAGAAGGAGCTGCAGCAGTAGAAAATGCATCAGGAAAAGCATCAACAGCCACAGCAGCAGGAGTTGCATCTGCTGATGCATCAGAGGAAGTTGCAGAAGGAGATGCAGCAGCAGGAGGTTTAGCAGAGGATGCAGCAGCAATAGATGCAGGTGGAGATCCAGGAGGAGGACATAGAGAAGCAGGAGATGCAGCAGCACATACAGCATGGAGATGCAGGAGATGAAGCAGTAGGAGAAGCAGCAGGAGGAGATACAGCAGGAGATGCATCAGGAGGAGCAGCAGCAGGAGATGCAGCATTAGGAGATGTACCAGTGGATGCAGAAGCAGGAGATGCAGCAGGGGATTCAGTAGAAGGTGATGCAGCAGCAGATTCAGCAGAAGTAAATTCAGCAGGAGAAGATGCAGCAGTGTATGCAGCAGCAGCAGATGGAGCATCAGGTGATGCAGGAGGACATCAAAAAATCAGGTGGTGAAGCAACAGGAGATGCAGCAGTAGATTAATCTACAGCAGATGCACCAGAAGATGCAAAAGATGCAGCAGCAGTAGATTGAGCAAGATATAGAGAAGCAGGAGATGCATCAGCGGGAGATGTGGCATGAGAGGCAGAAGAAGAAGATCCTGCAGCAGATGCAGTAGCATATGCAGCACCAGCAGATGCAGCAGCAAGAGTTCAGCAGCAGGAGATGCGGCAGTCAAAGATGCAGCAGGTTATGCATCAGCAGAAGATGCATCAGCAGGAGTTCAGCAGCAGGAGATGCAGCAGGTGGAGATGCAGCATCAGGAGATGCATCAGTAAATGCAGCGGCAGGAGATGCATCAACAGGAGATGCAGCAGATTATGCAGCAGCAGGAGATGCAGCAGTCAGAGATGCAGCAGTCAGAGATGCAGCAGGAAATTCAGTAGTAGTAGATGAAGCAGTATATGAAGCAGCAGCAGATGCAGCAGAAAATCCTGCAGATGCAGCAGTAGTAGATTAATCAAGAGATGCAGCAGTAGATGCAGAAGCAAGAGATTCAGCAGCAGCAGATTACGCAGGAGATGCATCAGTAAATGATGCAGCAGCAGGAGATGTAGCCGCAGCAGATGCACGAACTCCTGCAGATCTCCTGCTGAAGAATCGCCTTCTGCTCTATCTCCTGCTGCTGCATCTCCTTCTGAATGTGATGCTGAATCTACTGCTGAACATGCATCCCCTGCTGCTGCATTACCTGCTGCATCTCCTCCTGCAGCATATCTTGCTGCATTTCCTTCTGCTGCATCTCCTGCTGCATCTCCTTCTGCAGCATCTCCTTCTGCGGCATCTCCTGCTGTGGCATCTGCAGCAGCATCTTCTGCTGCTGCATCTGCTGCTGCATCTATTGCTGCTGCATCTGCTGCCTCTGCAGCTGCAGCTGCATCTCCTGCTACTGCATCTCCTCTTGCTGCATCTTCTGCTGCATTTCCGGCTACTGCATCTCCTTAATCTGCTGCTGCATCTCCTGCTGATTCATGTACTGCTGCATCTCCGGCTACAATTCCTGCTGCTACATCTCCTGCCACTTGATGTCCTCCAGCATCTTCCGTTGCTGCATCCTCTGCTCATGCATCTGCGGATGCATCTGCAGAAGTATCTCCATTTCCTGCTGCATCTGCTGCTCAATCTTCTACGGATGCATCTAGTGCTTCTGTATTTCCTCCTGAATGCATCTGCGGCTGCATCTCCTGTGCTACCTCACCTGCTGAATCTCCTGTTGCACTTCCTGCTGTAACCTCGGATGCATATGTTGCTACTTCATCTCCTGATGCATCTCCTACTGTATCTCCTGCTGAATCTTCTTCTGCAGAATCTCCTCCTGCAACTCCTGCTGATGTATCTCCTGCTGCATCTCCTGCTACATCTCCTGTTGCTGAATCTCCTTCTATATCTCCTGCTGCATCTTCTGCTACATCTTCCGCTGAATCTCCTGCTGCAGACTCTCCTGCTACTGCATCTCCTGCTGCTGCATCATCTCCTTTTGCATCTCCTGCTATGGCATCTCCTGCTGTATCTGCTGCTTCTGCATCGCCTGATGTATCCCCTGCTGCTTCATCTCACACTGATGCATCTCCTGCTGCATGTCCTGCTGCTATATCTCCTGCTGCTTCATATTCTGCTACTGCATCTCCTAATTAATCTCCTGAAGTTTCATCTCCTGCTGCTGCATCTCTTGATCCATGTCTTGCTGCTGCATCTCATGTTCATGCATCTCCTTCTGCTTCATCTGCTGCTGCATCTTTATCTGCGGTATCTCATGTTGCACCTTCTATTGAAGCATCTCCTGCGTCATCTCCTGCTGCATATCTTGCTGCTTCATCTCGTTCTGCATCTCCTGCTGCATCTCCTTCTGCATCACCTGCAGATGCATCTCCTGATCCTGCATATTCATCTGCATTTCCTGCTGCAGCTCTTTATGAATCTACTACTGCTGCATCTTCTGAATTTGCTGCTGCATCTGTTGCTGCTTCATCTACTGCTGCATCTCCTGATAGATCTCCTGCTGCTGCATCTCCTGCTGCTGCATCTGCTGTTGAATCTTCTGCTGCTGCATCTGATGCTGCATCTGCTGCTACTTTCTCTCTTGCCGCATTTACTGCGGCTGCATCTCCTGCTATATTTCTTTCTGCTGCATCTTCTTCACTTCATCTACTACTCTGCACCTCCTGCTGCTGCATCTCCTCCTTCTGCATCTCCGGCTGAATTGCCTGTAGCATCTCCTGCTTCTTCATCTCCTGCTGCTACATCTCCTAGTGCATATGATGCTGCTGCATCTCCTGTTACTTCTGCTGCTGCTGCATTCCCTGATGCATCTCCTGATGCTGCAGCTCCTTCTGCAGCTCCTTCTGCGTCTCCTGCTACTACATCCCCTGCTGCTGCATTTCCTGCTACATCTCCTGATGCTGCAACTCCTTCTGCATCTTCTGCTGATGCATCTCCTGCGGAACCTGCTGCTGCTGCATCTCCTGTTGCATCTGCTGCTACATCTCTTGCTGCATTTCCTGCTTCATCTGCTGATGCATCTGCTGCTACTATATGTTTTGCTACATCTCATCATGCTGCACATCCTGCTGCATCTGCTGAAGATTCTCTTCCTATTGCTTCTCCAGCTGAATCTGCATTTCCTGCTGCATCTGCTTCTGCATCTCCTGCTGCTGCATCTCCTGCTGAATTAGCTGCTGCTGCATCTGCTTCTACATGTACGTTATAACTTTCTACATTTACTGCCTCATCTCCTGATGCATCTGCTGATGCCCTTCCTGCTGCTGCATCTCCTGCTTCACCTTCAGCTGATGCATCTGGAGCTTCATCTCCTGATATCTCATCTCCTGCTGCATCTGCTGCAGTATTTCCTGCTGCAGCATCTCCTGCTTCTGCGTCTACTGCTGCATGTCCTGCTGCATCTCCTGCTGATGCATCTCCTATTGCGAACCTGCTGCAGCATCTCCTGCTTCTGAATCTCTTGCTGAATCTGCATCTACTGATGCATCTGCTGCTGCATCTCCACCTGCTGTATCTGATGCTTCATCTCCTGCTGCATTTCCTCTTGGTGCATCTCCTTCTGCATCTCCTGCTGCTGTGCTTGCTGCTGCATAACCTGCTGAATCACCTGCTGCTGGATCTGCTGCGACTGCATTTACCTGCTACTTCAACTCCTGCTCTTGCATCTCCATCTGCTGCATCTCCTCCTGTATCTCCCACGGCATCTCATGCTGCTACATATCCCGCTATATCTCCCTCTGAATATGCATCTCCTGATGCATCTCCTGCTACTACATCTCCTGATGCATATCCTGCTGAATATCTATATCCTGCTGCATCTCCTGCTGCTGCACCCTCTGTTGCTCTGTCTTCTTCTCTATCTCTTGCTTCATCTCCAGCGGCATCTCCTTCTGCATCTGCTGCTGCTGTATCTCCTGCTGCTGTATCTCCTGCTGCATCTCCTGCAGCTGCATTTCCTCCTGCTAAATCTCCTCTTGAAGCTCCTGCCACCTCTCCTGCTTCATCTGCTGCTGCTGTATCTCCTGCTGCTGAATCTCCAGCTGCAGCATCTCCTGCAGCTGCATCTCCTCCTGCTAAATCTCCTCCTGAAGCTCTTGCCACCTCTCCTGCTTCATCTGCTGCTGCATATTTTCCTGCATCTCCTCCGGCTGCATCTGCTGGTACATACCCTGCTGTTCTATCTCCTGCTGCATTTTTTTGCGGGCATCTCCAGCTGCTGGATCTCCTCCTGCATCTCCTGCTGAGTAATCTGATGCGGTATCTCTTTCTGCATCATCTCTTGATGCATCTCATGCTGCTGAAACTCCTGCTGTGGCGTACACTGCTGCATCTACTGCTGATGCATCTTCTGTGTCATCTCCTGCTGATGCATCTCCTGCTGAGTCTCTTCCTGCATCTCCTCCTGCATTTCATGCTGCATTACCTGCTGCATCTCCTGCTGCTTTTCCTGCTGCTGCCTCTCCATCTTCTGTATCTACTGCTACATTTCCTGCTGCTGCATCTCCTTCTGCTCATCTGCTGGTACTTAATTTGCTGCATCATCTCCTGCTGCTGCATTTCCTGCTGCTGCATTTCCTGCTGCTGCATCTCCTCCTGCATCTCCTGCTGCATTTCTTGGTGCTACATATCCTGCTGCTGCAACTCCTGCTGCATCTCCTGCTATAGAAACTCCTGCTATAGAATCTCCTGCTGCATAACCTCCTGCTAAGTCTCCTGCTGCTGCATCTCCTCCTGATACATCTGCTGCATCACCTGCTGCTGCATCACCTGCTGCTGCATCTCCTGCTGCTGAATCTCTTGTGAATCTCCTGCTGCATCTCCTGCTACTGCATCCTCTGCTTCTTTATATACTGCTGCATTTCCTGCTGCTGTATCTCTAGCTGCATCTTTTGCTGCATCTCTGCTGCTGTATTACCTGCTGCATCACCTCCTGCTGTGTCTCCTGGTGCTGGCATCTCCTCCTGCTACATCTGCTGCAGCATCTCCTGCTGCTGCATCTCCTCCTGCTTCTCCTGCTGCATCTGCTTCTACATCTGCTGACGCATCTCCTACTGCTGCATCTCCTTCTGCTTCATCTCCTGCTTCATCTACTTCTCCTGCATATCCTGAATATATTTCCTGATGCATCTTCTACGCTATTTCTTGCTACATCATCTGCCTCATCTCCCCTTGCATCTCCTGCTGCATCTGCTGATGCATCTCCTTCTGCTGCATCTCCTGCTTCACCTTCAGCTGATGCATCTGTAGCTTCATCTCCTGATAGTTCATCTCCTTCTGCATCTGCTGCGGCACCTCCTGCTGCTGCATCTCCTGCTGCATTTCCTGCTGCATCTGCTGCTGCTTCATCTACTGCTGAATCTGCAGCTACATATCCTGCTCCTGCATTTCTTGCTGTACCTCATACTTATTCTCCTGTTCATGCATATCCTCCTGCACCTCCTGCTGCTGCACATCCTGCTGCTGCATCCTATAAGGCATCCTATGATAATGCCACATCTCTTGCTACTGCGTCTCCTGCTGCAATTCCTGCTGCTATATATCTTGCTGCATCTTCTGCTGCTGCTGTATCTGCTGCTACTGCATGTCTTGCTGCATCTCCTCCTGATGCTTCTCCTGCTGCATATCCTTCTCCATTTGCTGCTGCATCTCCTCCTCCTGCATCTCCTGTTGCACCTCCTACTGCCGCTTCTCCTGCTGCATCTATTTCTGCCCATCTCCTTCTGCATCTCCTGCTCCTGCACGTCCTACTGTGAATCTGCTGCAGATTCTTCTGCTGATCAATCTCCTGCTGAATCTGCATCTACTGCTGCACCTCCTGCTGCTGCATCTCCTGCTGCTTCATCTCTTTTCTCTGCATCTCCTGCTGCATTTCCTGCCGCTGAATCCCCTGCTGTATCTACTACCGACGCATCTCCTGCTTCAGTTTATGCTTCTGCATCTCCTGCTGCATCTTCTGCTTCTGCATCTCCTGCTTCTGCTTCTGCTACATCATCACCTCCTGCCTCGCCTTCTGCTGCTACATAACCTGTTACATCTCCTGATGCATCTCCTTCTGATGCATCTCCTGCTGCACCTCCTGCTGAATAGGCCTACCCTGCTGCATCTTCTGCTGCTGCACCTCCTGCTGCAGTGTCTAATGCTCTATCTCCTGCTGCATCTGCTGCTGCTGCTGCATCTCCTACTACATCTCCTGCTGCTGCATCTTCTGCTTCAACTCCAGCTGCTGCATCTGCTGCTGCATCTCCTGCCGAATCAAATCCTACCACAACTCCTGCTGCTGCATCTCCTGCTCCTGCATTTCCTACTGCATCTCCGACTGCTGCATCTCCTGCATCTGCTGCTGCATCTGCTGCTGCAGCATCTCCTACGGAATCCCCACCTCAATTCCTGATGCATCTCCACCTGCTGCATCTCCTGCTGCTGCATCTCCTGCTGCTGCATCTCCTGCTGCTGCATATGCTACCGCATCTGCTGCAGGAACTCCTTCTTCTGCCTTTCATGCCACATCTCCCTCTGATGCATTTCCTCCTTCTGTATATCTTGCTCAATTTACTTCTCCTGCATCTCCAGCTGCATATCCTGCTGCTGCATCTCCTGCGTCTTTTGGTGCATCTGCTGTAGATTAATCTACTGCTGCATCTGCTGTAGATTAATCTACTCTTGAATCCCCTGCTGCACCTCCTAATACTTCATCTCCTGATGCCTCATCTCTTGATGCATCTCCTGCTGCTGCTCCTCCTGATGCATCTCCTGCTGAATCTCCTCCAGCTTCTTCGCCTGCTGCTTCATCTCCTGCACCTGCTGCTGCATCTACTGCTACATCTCCTGCTGCTCTATCTCCTCCTCCTGCATCTCCTCCTTCATCTATTGCTGCTGCATCCTCTGATGAACGTCCTGCTGCTGCACCTCCATTGGCGACCACCTCTGATGCATCAGCGGATTCATCTGATGATGCATCTCCACTGCTTCATCTCCTGCTGCTGAATCTCCTGCTCTTGCATACCCTGCTGCATCTACAGCTGCTTCATACCCTACTTCATCTACTGCTGCTGCATTACCTGCTGCTTCTGCTGCTGCTCCGTCTCCTCCTCAGTTTCCAGCTACTGCATCTCCTGGTGCTATATTTTGCTTATGAATCTCCTGCTGCTGTATCTCTTACGGAATCTGCTTCTGAATCTGCTCCTGCATCTACTGCGGCTGCATCTCCTGCTACTGCATCTCCTAATGCATCTCCTGCAGCTTAATCTCCTGCTTTTGCCTATCATTTGATGGTTGAAGCTTCCCTGCGGTACTTGTGCTGAACGCTCTGAAATTTTGAAGTGACACTGTACTAGCTGATGATATACTTCAGAAGCCTAGAATGAAACTTCTAGAAGTCGTACTTTGCAGTGAAAGTGCTGTAAGAGAAGATATTCAGAAGCAGCAGCATTCCATACTATCATCTTTTCTGCAGCCAATGTTCACTATTCCTAAAGCGCGTTATTCGGCGAAGCAAAGGAACTGTTCTGTACCCTATACTAAAACTTTGTGTTGGTCGTGCTTTGCAGCTTGCAGTGAAAGCGCTTCAAGAGAAGATTCTAACGAGAGCTGACATTTGATCGTGGCAGCGCCATTGCAGTACTTCTTCTAAACTTTTTCAAATTTTGCAGTGACGCTTTAATAGCCATTCTGATGTTACAGTACAGGAGCCTAGACTGAAAGTTCTACAAGTCTTTCTTTGCAGTGAAAGCGCATCCAGAGAAGAATTATACGAATTTCAATAGTTGATCGTAGAGTCTTCCCTGCGGTATTTGCGCTGAAAGCTCTGATATTTTGCACTTCTGATGTTGAAGTACATAAGCCCAGACTAAAAGTTCAAAAAGACTTGCCTTGAAGTGAAAGCGCTAAAGATTTTGAAGTGATGCTTTAATAGCCATTCTGATGTTGCAATGTATAAGCCCAGACTGAAACTTCTACAAGTTTTGCTTTGCAGTGAAACCGCTCTAAGAGATGACATTCAGTAGCAGCAGTATTCCACGCTAGCATCTTCACTGCCTTAGTTAGTCACTTATCAGAAAGCACCTTCATAAGTCACAATTCAGTACCCTATAGTAAAACGTTCTGTTAGTCATGCTTTGCAGCTTGCAGTGAAAGCGTTTCCAGAGAAGACTCTAACGAGAGCCAGCATTTGATCGTAGCAGCTTCCCTGCGGTTCTTGTTCTGAACGCTCTGAAATTTTGAAGTGACGCTTTAATAGCCGTTCTGATGTTACAGTACACAAGCGTATACTCAAAGTTCTACAAGTCTCGCTTTGCAGTGAAAGCGCTTTAAGAGAAGACATTCAGAAGCAGCAGCATTTCATGCTAGCATCTTCCCTGTAGGGGTTATTCGATTTCCCTAAAGCACCTCAATAGTGGAGTCATAATGAGATGAAGCAGGAGATGCAATACCAGAAGATGCTGCAGCAGATGCAGCAGTAGGAGATGCAGCAGCAGGAAATACAACAGGAATAGATGCAGAAGGTAACGTAGCAGCAGGAGTTGAAGCAGAATATGCATCAGCAGGAAATGCAGCACCAAGAGATTCAGATGGAGATGCAGCAGGAGATACAGCAGCAGTAGATGCAGAAGCAGATGTTGCAGCAGGTGCAGAACCAGAAATGCAGCAACAGGAGATTCAGCAGCAGGAGATGCGGAAGCAAAGGCAGCAGTAGGAGTGGCAGCAGGTGGAGATGCATCAGGAGATGCATATTCAGAAGGAGATGCAGCATGATATGTAGAACCATGAGATGCCGCAGGAGATGCAGGAGGAGATTCAGCAGAATAAGATGCAAGAGCAAGAGATGAAGTAGCAGGAGATGCGGAAGCAGATGAAGCAGGAGGAGATGAGCAGCAGGACATACAGAAGGAGTCGATGCAGAAGGTAATAGAGCAACAGGAGATTCAGAAGAAGGAGATGCAGAAAGAGATTTAGCAGCAGGAGATGCAGCAGCAGGAAAGGCAGCAGTATATAGAGTAGCAGGATATGCAGCAGGAGGAGATAGAGCAGGTAATGCAGCAGCTGGAGATGCAGTAGGAGATGCAAGAGCAAGAGATGCAGCATCAGACCCATAAGCAGAAGATGCAGCAGAAGAAGATGCAGCAGGAAATGCAGCAGCAGTGGTTGCAGCAAGAGATGCAGTAGCAGGAGATGATGCATTATCATGAGATGCATTAAGAGGTGCAGCAGCAGGATATGTAGCAGGAGATTTGGCAGGAGATGAAGCAGCAGCAGAGCAGCAGCAGATGCAGCAGGAAATGCAGGATCAGCAGACACTGCAGCAAGAAATACTGCAGCAGATGCAGCAGGAGATGACATATCAGGTGATGAAGCTAGGAATGCATCAGCTGAAGATGAAGCAGGAGATGCAGCAGCAAGAGGGGCATCAGCAGGTGTATGAGGAAATGAGGCTGCAAATGTAGAAAGGTATAAGGGAGGAGATGCCGCAGGAGATGTATCAGCAGGAAATGCAGCAAGAGATGCATCAAGAAATGAGATGCAGAAGGAGATGCAGAAGGAGTTGCAGCATCAGGAGATGCAGTAGGAAATGCAGCAGCAGAAGACGTAGTAGCAGGAGAGGCAGAAGGAGGTGCAGAATCAGGAGATGCAGCAGCATCATATGCACTAGGAGATGTAGCAGCAGGAGATGAAGAAGCAGGAGATGTTACAGGCGATTCAGCAGGAGATGCAGCAGCAGGAGATGCCGCAGCAGATGCAGAAGGAGGTGAAATATCAGGAGATGAAGCTCCAGATGCATCAGCTGAAGGTGAAGCAGGAGATGCAGCAGAAGGAGATGCATCAGCAGATGCAGCAGGAGATGCAAGAGGAGATGAGGCAGATGATGTAGCAAGAAATAGCGTAGAAGATGCATCAGGAAATATATTCAGGATATGCAGGAGAAGTAGATGAAGCAGGAGATGAAGCAGAAGGAGATGCAGCAGTAGGAGATGCGTCAGCAGATGTAGAAGCAGATGCAGCAGGAGAAGCAGGAGGAGATGCAGCAGCAGGAGATGCTGCAGCAGATGTAGCAGGAGGAGATGCAGCACCAGGAGACACAGCAGGAGGTGATGCAGCAGGTAATACAGCAGCAGGAGATGCAGCAGCAGGAAATGTAGCAGTAGATACAGAAGATGGAGATGCAGCAGCAGGAAAAGCAGCAGGAGATGCAGCAGGTAATGCAGCATGAAATGCAGGAGGAGATGCAGGAAGAGACTCAGCAGGAGATGCATCAGCAGGAGATGACACAGGAGATGCATCAGCAGTAGGTGCAGCAGTGTACGCCGCAGCAGGAGTTTCAGCAGCATGAGATGCATCAAGAGATGATGCAGAAAGAGATACCGCATCAGATTACTCAGCAGGAGTGCAGGAGGAGATCCAGCAGCTGGAGATGCCGCAAAAAATGCAGCAGGAGATAGAACAGCAGGGTATGTACCAGCAGATGCAGCCGGAGGAGATGCAGGAAAATATGCAGCAGCAGATGAAGCAGGAGAGGTGGCAAGAGCTTCAGGAGGAGATTTAGCAGGAGGAGATGCAGCTGCAGGAGATGCTGCAGCTGGAGATTCAGCAGCAGCAGATGCAGAAGGAGATGCCACTGCAGATGCAGCAGGAGATTCAGCAGCAGGAGATACAGCAGCAGCAGATGAAGCAGGAGAGGTGGCAGGAGCTTCAAGAGGAGATTTAGCAGGAGGAAATGCAGCTGCAGGAGATGCAGCAGGAGATACAGCAGCAGGAGATACAGCAGCAGCAGATGCAGAAGGAGATGCCGCTGGAGATGCAGCAGGAGATGCAGCAGCAGGAGATTCAGCAGCAGCAGATGCAGCAGGAGATGCAGCAGGAGATGAAGCAAGAGATAGAGAAGAAGACAGAGCAACAGAGGGTGCAGCAGCAGGAGATGCAGCAGGATATAGATATTCAGCAGGATATGCATCAGGAGATGTAGTAGCAGGAGATGCATCAGGAGATGCATATTCAAAGGGAGATGTAGCGGGACATGCAGCAGCATGAGATGCCGTTTGAGATACAGGAGGAGATGCAGCAGATGGAGATGCAAGAGCAGGAGTTGAAGTAGCAGGAAATGCAGTCGCAGCAGATCCAGCAGCAGGTGATTCAGCAGGTTATGCAGCAGCAGGCACAGCAGCAGGAGATGCAGAAGGAGATGCAGCAAGAGGAAATGCAGCAGGAGATGAAGCATCAGATACAGCAGGTGGAGATGCAGCAGCAGATGCATCAGTAGATGCAGATTCAGCAAGAGATTCAGAAGCAGGAAATGCTGCAGCAGATTCGCAATAGGAGATGCATCAGCAGGACATGCAGCAGGACATGCAGCAGTAGACGCAGAAGCAGGAGATGCTGCAGCAGGAAATACTGCAGCAGATGCAGCAGGTGATGAAGCCAGAGATGCATCAGCTGAAGATGAAGCAGGAGATGCAGCAGCAGGAGATGCAGAAGCAGATGCAGAGGAAAATGCAGATTCAGCAGGAGAAGCAATAGGAAGAGAATCTTCAGCAGATGCAGCAGGATGTGCAGCATGATGAGATGTAGCAAAACATATAGTAGCAGCAGATGCATCAGCAGATGAAGCAGGAAATGCAGCAAGAGATGCAGCAGCAGAGATGTAGCCGCAGATGCATCAGAAGCAGAAGTAACAGGAGATGCAGCAGCAGCAGATTCCGCAGGAGATGCATCAGCAGAAGATGCAGAAGGAGTTGCAGCATCAGGAGATGTAGCAGGAAATGCAGCAGCAGGGGATGTAGTAGCAGGAGACGCAGAAGGAGCTGCAGAAGGAGCTGCAGCATCAGGAGATGCATCAGGGAATGCAGCAGCAGCAGAAGTAACAGGAGATGCAGCAGCATCATATGCACTAAGAGATGTAGCAGCAGGAGATGAAGAAGCAGGAGATGCTACAGGCGATTCAGCCGGAGATGCAGAAGGAGGAGATGCAGCAGCAGGAGATGCAGAGTAGTAGATGAAGTGAAGAAGATGCAGCAGAAAGAAATATAGCAGGAGATGCAGCCGCAGTAAATGCGGCAAGAGAGAAAGTAGCAGCAGATGCAGCATCAGATGCAGCAGCAGAAGATTCAACAGCAGATGCAGCAGCAGGAGATGCAGCAGCAGGAGATCTATCAGGAGATGCAGCAGTAGATGAAGCAGCAACAGATGCAGCAGCAAATTCAGAAGATGCAGCAGTAGTAGATTCATAAAGAGCTGCAGCAGGAAATGCAGATGAATATGCAGGATCAGGAGATACAGCAGGAGATGCATCTGCAGGTGATGCAGAAGGAGATGCAGCAGGTGAGGTTCAAGGAGATGCAGCAGGAGATGCAGAACGAGATGAAGCAGCAAGATATGCAGCAGGAGATGACGCAGGAGATGCTTCAATAGAAGGTGCAACATGAGATACAGCAGATAAAGATGCAGCAGCAGACGAAGCAGAAGGAGATGCATGAACATGAGATGCAGCAGCAAGACATGGATCAAGAGATGCAGCAGCAGGAGATGAAACTTCAGGAGATTAATTAGGAGATGCAGTAGCAGAATATGAAGCAGCAGGAGATATAGCAGCAGGACATGCAGCAGGAGATGCATCAGTGTGAGATGAAGCAGCAGGGGATACATCAGGAGATGCAGAAGCAGCAGATACAGCAGGAGATGCCATAGCAGGAGATGCAAAAGGAGATGATGCAGCAGCAGGAGATGCAGTAGCAGGAGAGTCTGCAGCAGGAGATTCAGCGGAAGATTTAGCAGGAGATGCAGCAGGAGATATAGAAGGAGATTCAGCAACAGGAGATGTAGCAGGAGATACATCAGCAGGAGTTGCAGGAGGAGATTCTGCAGAAGAAGATTCAGCAGGAGATACAGTAGGAGATGCATCAGGAGATGAAGTAGCAACATATGCATCCGAGGTTACAGCAGGAAGTGCAACAGGAGATTCAGCAGGTGATGTAGCACAGGAGATGCAGCCGCAGATGCATTCAGGAGGAAATACAGAAGCACTAGATGCATCCGTAGAAGATTGAGCAGCAGATGCAGCTGGAAATGGAGATACTTCTGCAGATGAATCCGCAGATGCATGAGCAGAGGATGCAGCAGCAGAAGATGCTGGGGGACATCAAGTGGCAGGAAATGTAGCAGCAGGAATTGTAGCCGGAGATGCAGCAGTACATGAATCAGCAGGAGATGCAGCAGCAGATTAAGGAGATGCAGTAGCCGGAAATGCAGCAGAAGATGCAGCAAGAGGAGATGCAGTAGCAGGATATGCAGTAGCAGGAGATGCAGCTGTAGCTGCAGAGGCAGCAGATGCAGCAGCAATAGATGCAGCAGCAGATGCAGCAGCAGAAGATACTGCTGCAGATGCCACAGCAGGAGATGCCACAGCAGGAGATGCCGCAGAAGGAGATGCCGCATAAGAAGATGCAGCAGAAGGAAATGCAGCAAGATATGCTACAGGAGGAGATGCAGCAGGTAATGCAGCAGTAGGGGATGCATGTTTAGCAGTAGATTCAGCATCACATTCAGAAGATGCAGCAGCAGGAGATGAAGCCACAAAAGATGCAGCAGAAGATGCAGAAGGAAATGCAGCAGAATATGCCTCAAGAAATGCAGAAGAAGGAGATTCAAGAGTAGATGCAGCAGAAGGAGTTATAGCAGGAGATGCAGCAGCAGGAGATGCAGCAGCAGGAGATGCCGGATGCAGACAAAAGATGCGATGCAGATTCAGGAGGTGATGAAGTAGCAGGAGATGCAGCAGCAGATGAAGTAGCAGGAGTTGCAGCAGCAGATGCAATCGCAGGAGATGCAGCAATATGTGAAGCAGCACCAGATGCATATGCTGAAGATGTAGGAGGAGATTAATGAGCAGATCCAGCAGGAAGAGATGCAGCAGGATATGCAGAAAAAGATAAAGCAGAAGGAGATGCATCAGGAAATACAGCAGCAGGATATGCATCAGCAGGAAATGCAGCAGGACATACACTAGCAGAAGATGCAGCCGGAGATGTAGCAAGAGGACATGCACCGTGATATACAGCAGCAGGAGATGCAACAAAAGATGAAACAGGAGGAGATGCAGTAGGAGAGGCAGCAGAGGAGATGCAGCAGTAGATGCATTTCCTACTGCATCTCCGACTGCTGCATCTCCTGCATCTGCTGCTGCATGTGCTACTGCAGCACCTCCTACGGAATCCCCACCTCAATTCCTGATGCATCTCCACCTGCTGCATCTCCTGCTGCTGCATCTCCTGCTGCTGCATCTGCTGGTGCTGTATATGCTACCGCATCTGCTGCAGGAACTCCTTCTTCTGCCTCTCATGCCACATCTCCCGCTGATGCATCTCCTCCTTCTGTATATCTTGCTCAATTTACTTCTCCTGCATCTCCAGCTGCATATCCTGCTGCTGCATCTCCTGCGTCTTTTGGTGCATCTGCTGTAGATTAATCTACTGCTGCATCTGCTGTAGATTAATCTACTCTTGAATCCTCTGCTGCACCTCCTAATACTTCATCTCCTGATGCTTGCATCTTTTGATGCGTCTCCTGCTGCTGCTCCTCCTGATTCATCTCCTGCTGAATCTCCTCCTGCTTCTTCGCCTGCTGCTTCATCTCCTGCACCTGCTGCTGCATCTACTGCTACATCTCCTGCTCCTCTATCTCCTCCTCCTGCATCTCCTCCTTCATCTATTGCTGCTGCATCCTCTGATGAACCTCCTGCTGCTGCACCTCCATTGGCGACCACCTCTGATGCATCAGCGGATTCATCTGATGATGCATCTCCACTGCTTCATCTCCTGCTGCTGAATCTCCTGCTCTTGCATACCCTGCTGCATCTACAGCTGCTTCATACCCTACTTCATCTACTGCTGCTGCATTACTTGCTGCTTCTGCTGCTGCTCCGTCTCCTCCTCAATTTCCAGCTACTGCATCTCCTGGTGCTATATTTTGCTTATGAATCTCTGCTTCTGAATCTGCTTCTGAATCTGCTGCTGCATCTGCTGTGGCTGCATCTCCTGCTGCTGCATCTCCTAATGCATCTCCTGCAGCTTAATCTCCTGCTTTTGCATCTCCTGTTTTATCTCCTTCTGATGCTGTCTTGCTGCTGCATCTACTGCTGCTTCGTCTGCTTCTGCATCTCCTCATGCATTTCCTGCTGCTGCATCTCAGGGTACATCTCCTCTCGCTCAATCTCCTGCTGCATATCCTGCTGCTACATCTCCTGCTACTGCAACTCCTATTGCATCTCCTGCTGCATCTCTTGCGGCTGCATCTCCTGTTCTATCTCCTGCTGCTGAATCTTCTCCTAATCGATCTCCTTAAGCATCTCTTTCTGCTGCATCTTCCGCCTTTCCTGAGGCATCTCTTCTTGCTGCATTTCCTGCTGAATCACTTACTGATGCATCTGCAGCATTTGCTGCTACACCTACTCCTGCTTCACATACTGCTGCATCTCCTACTACATATCCTGCTGCTGCATCTGCTGCTGCTATATCTCTTGGTACATCTACTGTGGCTATTTCTCCTGCTGCATCTCCTTCTGCTGCTTCTCATTCTCTGCATCTTCTTCTCTGCATCTCCTGATACTGCTTCACCTGCTGCTGCATCTGCTGCTGCTGCATCTGCTGCTGCAAATCTTGCTGCTGCAAATCTTGCTGCTGCATCTCCTGCTCCATATCCTTCTGATGCATCTGCAGATTCATCTTATGATGGTGCTTTCTTGCTCGATCTCCTGCTTCTGAATCTCCTGCTGATGCAAACGCTGCTGCATCTCCTGCTGCTTCATTTCCAGCTGCAGCTGCTGCTGCTGTATCTCCTGCGGCTGCGGCTGTTGATGCATTTCCTGATACATTTTCTGCTGCTGCACCTCTTTCTGCTGCAACTCCTGCTGCATCTCCCCTTGTTGCATTTCCTGCCCCTGCATCTGATACTTCATCTCCTGCTGCTGCATCTCACACCACATCTCCTGCTGCACATTCAGCAGGAGATGCAACACCAGGTGATGTACCACTCAGAGATGCAGCAGGAGCTGCAGCAGCAGGAGATGCAGAAGGGGATTTAGCAGCAGGAGATGCAGGAGGGGATGCAGCAGCAGGATATTCAGCCGCAGGAGATGCAGCAGGGGATGCAGCAGCACGATATTCAGCAGCAGGAAATGCAGCATGATAAGAAGAAGCAGGATATGCAGCAGCAAGAAATACTGCAGCAGATGCAGGAGGAGGTGATGCAGCAGCAGGAAATTCAGAAAGGGATGCAGCAAGAGATTCAGCTGGTGATGCAGCAGCAGAACTAGAAGAAGATGCAGGTGGAGGAGATAGAGCAGACCCAGAGGGAGCAGGAGATGCAGAAACAGGAGATGCAGCAGGAGATGCAGGAATATCTGAAGCAGTAGATGCAACGGGAGATTCAGCAGCAAGAGATACAGGAGGAAATGCAGCAGTAGATACAGTAGGAGATGAAGCAGCAAGAGACACAGAACCAGATGAAATTGGAGACGCATCAGGAGATGCAGCAGCAAATATTGCATGAGATGCAAGAGGAAGAGATGAAGCAGCAGAAGATACAGCAGGAGATGAAGCAGCAGGAGAAACAGCAGGAGATGAAGAAGCAGGCCATGCAGCAGCAGCAGATGCAGCACGAGATGCAGCAAACAGAGATGCAGAATCAGATGCAGATGCAGTAGCTGAAGATGAAGCATCAGGAGATGCATCAACAAATGATGCAGGAGAGGCAGCAGAAGGAGATGCTGAAGTGGATGCGGCATTAGATGCAGTAGCAGCAGATGCAACAGCAGTAGATACAGCAGCTAATGAAAGAAGAGATGGAGATTCAACAAGAGATGCTGTAGATGGAGATGCCAAAGGAAATGAGCTAGAATGAGATGCAGAAGCAGTAAATACAGCAGCAAGAGATGCAGCGGTAGGGGAAACGGCAGGAGATGTAGCAGCAGGAGTAGATGCATCTGGTTATGCAGCAGCAGGATATTCAGCAGCAGGCGATTCAGCAGCAGTAGATGCAGCAGGGGATGCAGCAGCAGGATATTCAGCAGCAGGAAATGCAGCATGATATGTAGAAGCAGGATATGCAGCAGCAGGAAATGCTGCAGCAGATGCAGTAGCAGGTGATGCAGCAGAAGATGCAGCTGGATGAGATACAGCAGCCCCAGATCCAGCAGGAGAAGCAGAACCAGATGCAATTGGATATGCAGCAAGATGCAGCAGTAGATACTGCTTGAGATGCAGCAGTAGGAGAGGATCAAGAGAAGAAGCAGCAGGAGATTTAGAATCAGGAGATGCAGCATCAGCAGATATAGCGGATGCAGCAGCAGATGCAGAAGGCATTGCAACAGAATGAGATGCAGCAGGAGGAGATGCAGCAGGAAGAGATGCAGGAGCTGGAGGTGCAGCAGGAGACGCAGAAACAGGAAATGCAGCAGCAGCACATGCAGGCGCTAATGCAGCAGCAGATGCATTAGCAACGCAGTGTGAGATGAAGCAAACGGAGATGCAGAAGCAGATGAAGTAGCAGGAGATGCAGCAGCAGGAAATGCAGCAGGGGATGCATATTCAGCAGTAGCTTCAACAGGAACTTCAGAAGAATATGCAGCAGCATGAGATTTAGCAGGAGATGCAGCAGTAGATGAAGCAGCAGCATATGCAACAGTAGATGCACCAGATGGAGCAGAAAGAGATGCAGCAGGTGATGGAGCAGCAGAAGAAGCAGAAGGAGATGCAGCAGCAGGACATGGATCAAGAGATGAAGCAGCAGGAGATTCATTAGGAGATGCAGTAGCAGGATATGAAACAGCAGGAGACAGTAGCAGGAGATGTAGCATGAGATGCAGCAGGATGAGATGAAGCAGCATGGGATGTATCAGGAGATGCAGAAGCAGCAGATACAGCAGGAGATGCTGTAGCATAAGATGCAGAAGGAGAAGTAGCAGCAGGAGATGCAGCAATAGGAGGAGATTCAGCAGGAGATGCAGCAGGAGGAGATGCAACAGGAAATGCAGCAGGAGGAGGTACAGCAGCACCAGATGCAGCAGTATATGCAGCAGAAGGAGATGAATATGAGATGCAACAGCAATTGATGCAGCAGGACATGCTGGAGCCGGAGATGCAGAAGAAGTAAATGCCAAAGCAGGGGATGCAGCAGGACATGCATCAGCAGGTGATGCAGGAAAACATACATCTGCGGGAGACACAGCAGCAGGATATGTGGCAGGAGATGCACCAGCAGCAGAAGCAGCAGCAGATGCAGCAGCAAAGGATGCAGGATTAGATGCAGCAAGAATTGCATCAGCAGGAGATGCTGCTGGAACTTCAGTAGGATATGCAAAAGCTAGAGATTTGGCAACAGAAGATGCAGCAGGATATGCAGCAGCAGATGCAGCTGCATGAGGTGTATCAGCAGGAGATGTAGCAGGAGATGCATATTCAGCAGATGATGCACCAGGATAGGCAGCAGGAGATCCAAGAGAAGGAAATGCAGCAGGAAATCAGCCAGAGATGCAGCAGGAGGAGATGCAGGAAAATAAGATGCAGCTGCTCCTGATGCAGCGTCAGATTCAGCAGGAGTTGCAGCAGCAGGAGATGAAGAGGCAGGAGATTCAGCAGCAGGAGGAGATGCAGCATCAGGAGATTCAACAAGAGATGCATCAACAGGAAATGCATCAGCAGTTTCTGCAGCAGGAAATTCCGTAGCAGATTCTGCAGCAGGAGATACAGTAGAAAACGGAGCAGAAGAATCAGTAGAAAATGAAGCAGGAGATGCAGCAGGAGATATAGAAGGAGATTCAGCAGCAGGGGATATAGTAGGAGATGCAGCAGGAGATACATCAGCAGAAATTGTAGCAGGAGATGCTGGAGGAGATTCTACAGAAGAAGATTCAGCAGGAAATGCAGCAGGAGATGAAATAGCAACATATGTATCAGCAGTTACAGCAGGAAGTGTAGCAGTATATTCAGCAGGAGATGAAGCAGGAGGAGATGCAGCCGGAGATGCCTTCAACAGGATATGCAGCTGAAATGCAGAAGCACTAGATGCATCCGTAGAAGATTGAGCAGCAGATGCAACAGGAAATGGAGATGCTTCTGCAGATGCATCCACAGATGCATCTGCAGAGGATGCAGCAGGAGATGAAGCAGCAGGCTATACAGCAGCAGGCTATACAGCAGCAGGAGATGAAGCAACAGATGGAGCAGCAGCAGGAGATGCAGGAGGACATCAAGTAGAAGGAGATACAGCAGAAGTAAATGTAGCAGGAGATGCAGCAGTACATGAAGCAGCAGGAAATGGAGCAGCAGTTTAAGGCGATGCAGCAGCAGGAAATGCAGCAGAATATGCAGCAGGACGTAATACTGCAGGTGATGCAGCAGCAGGTGATGCTGCGGCAGCTGCAGAGGCAGCAGATGCAGGAGCAGATGCAACAGGAGATGCAAATTCAGTAGGAGATGTAGCAGCAGAAGATGCTGCAGCAGATGATTCAGCAAGAGAGGCAGCAGCAGGAAATGCAGCAGAAGATGCTGCAGGAGGTAGTGCAGCATGTGATGCAGCAGCAGGTGATGCAGCTGCAGAGGCTGCCGATGTAGCAGCAAGAGATACAGCAGCAGATGCATCAGGAGATGCAGATTCAGTAGGAGATGTAGCAGCAGAAGATGCTGCAGCAGATGATGCATCAGGAGATGCAGCAGAAAGAAATGCAGCTAGATATGCTGCAGGAGGTGATGCAGTAGGCTATGAAGCAGGTGATGCAGAAGCAGGGGATGCAGCAGGGGATGCATATGAGCAGCAGGGGATGCAGCAGGAACTTTGGAAGAAAATGCAGCAGCAGGAGATTTAGCAGGAGATGCAGCAGTAGATGAAGCAGCAGCTTATGCAACAGCAGATGCACCAGATGGAGCAGAAAGAGATGTAGCAGGGGATGGAGCAGCAGATTCAATGGGAAAAGGTGCATCAGGTATTGCATCGGCAGGTGCATGAGCAGAGGATGCATCAGGAGATATAGCAGCAGGAGATAGAGAAGCAGGTGATGCCGCAGGAGATGCAACAGGAGATGCAACACCAGAAGATGCAGCAGCAGGAGATGCAGCAGCACATGCAGTATCAGCAGATGCAGCAGCAGGAGATGAAGCAGAAGATGCAGCAGCAGGAAATACAACAGGAATAGATGCAGCAGGTAATGCAGCAGCAGGAGTTGAAGCAAAATATGCATCAGCAGGAAATGCAGCATCAAGAGATTCAGATGGATATGCAGCAGGAGATGCAGCAGCAGGAGATGCAGAAGCAGATGTTGCAGCCTTTGCAGCACCAGCAGATGAAGCAACAGGAGATGCAGAAGCAGATGTTGCAACAGGAGATTCAGCAGCAGGAGATTCAGCAGCAGACAAAGGATATTCAGAAGCAGACACGGCATCAGGAGATTCAGGAGCAGGAGATGCGGAAGCAAAGGCAGCAGTAGGAGTGGCAGCAGGTGGAGATGCATCAGGAGATGCATATTCAGAAGGAGATGCAGCAGGAGGAGATGGAACAGGAGATGCAGTAGGAGGAGATTCAGCAGGAAATGCAGCAGGATGAGATGCAACAGAAAATGCAGCAGGAGGAGGTACAGCAGCACCAGATGCAGCAGTATATGCAGCAGAAGGAGATGAATAAGAGATGCAGCAGTAATTGATGCAGCAGGAGTTGCTGGAGCCGGAGATGCAGAAGAAGTAGATGCATCAGCAGGAGATGCAGCAAAACATACATCAGAAGGAGGCACAGCAGCAGGAATTATAGCAGTAGATGCTTCAGGAGATTCTGCAGAAGAAGATTCAGCCGGAGATGCAGCAGGAGATGCAGCAGGAGATGAAATAGCAACATATGCATCAGCAGTTACAGCAGGAAGTGCAGCAGGAGATTCAGCAGAAGATGTAGCAGCAGGAGATGCAGCCGCAGATGCCTTCAATAGGAGATGCATCTGAAATGCAGAAGCACTAGATGCATTCGTAGAAGATTGAGCAGCAGATGAAGCAGGAAATGGAGATGCCTCTGCGGATGCATCTGCAGATGCATCAGCAGAGGATGCATCAGGAGATGAAGCAGCAGCCTATACAGCAGCAGGAGATGAAGCAGCAGATGCAGCAGCAGGAGATGCAGGAGGACATCATGTAGAAGGAGATGCAGCAGTAGCAAATGTAGCAGGAGATGTAGCAGTACATGAAGCAGCAGGAAATGCAGCAGAATATGCAGCAGGTGTTGATGCAGCAGGTGATGCAGCAGAGGTTGTTTCAGCTGCAGCTGCAGAGGCAGCAGATGATGCAGCAATAGATACAGCAGCAGATGCATCAGGATATGCACATTCAGTAGGAGATGTAGCAGCAGAAGATACTGCAGCAGATGATGCAGCAGGAGATGCAGCAGAAGGAAATGCAGCAAGATATGCTGCAGGAGGAGATGCAGTAGGATATGAAGTAGGAGATGCAGGAGCAGGAGATGCAACAGGGGATGCTTATTCAGCAGTAGATTCAGCCGGAACTTCAGAAGAAGATGCAGATGCAGGAGGTTTTGCAGGAGATGCAGCAGTAGATGAAGCAGCAGCATATGCAACAGCAGATGCACCAGATGGAGCAGAAAGAGATGTAGCAGGGGATAGAGCAGCAGATGCAATGGGAAATGGTGCATTATTAGATGCATCCGCAGATGCATGAGCAGAGGATGCATCAGGAGATGTAGCAGCAGGAAATACAGAAGCAGGAGATGAAGCAGCAGATGAAGCAGCAGGAGATGCAGGAGGACATCAAGAAACAGGGGCTGCTCCTGCTTCCTCTTTTTTTTCTATATCTCCTGCTGCATCTTCTGCTGCTTCCTCTTCTGGTGCATTTCCTGCTGATGCATCACCTGCTGCATATCCTGCTGCTGTATCTTCTGATTCATCTCTTGCTGATGCATATTCTGCTGCATCTCCTGCTGCATCTCCTCCTTCTGCATCTCCTCCTTCTGCATCTACTCGGGCTACATTTCCTGCTGAATCTGCTGCTGAATCTGCTGCTGCATCCCCTGCTGCTGATTCTCCTGCTTCTGCATATCCTGCTGCTTTATGGTCTGTTTCATCTACTGCTGCTGCATATCCTCCTACATCTTCTGCTGCTGCACTTCCTTCGGCTGCATCTTCTACTGCATCTCCTGCTGCATCTCTTTCTGCTGTATCTCCTGCTGAAACTCCTGCTGCATCTCCTACGGCTGCATCTCCTGCAGCTGAATCTGCTGCCGCAGTGCTGTGGTTGCATCTCCTGCTGCTGCATCTCCTGTTGCTTCATCTCCTTCAGAATATCCTGATGATGCAAATGCAGCAGATGGAGCAGCAGGAGATGCAGAAGGAGATGCAGCAGGAGATACAGCAGAAAGAGATGCAGCAGGAGATGCAGCAGCAGGCCAAGCAGCAGTAGATGCAGCAGCAATATACGCAGCAAAAGGAGATGAAGCAGGATAGGAAGCTTCAGGAGAGTAAGCACGAGGAGATTCCACAGCAGGCTATGCAGCAGCAGTAGATGCAGCAGAGAATGAAGCAGCACGAGATTCAACAGTAGGAGATGCCACAGGAGATTCAGCTGCGGGAGATGCAGCAGCAGATGCAGCAGCAGGAGATGCACCAGTAGGCGAATCTACAGCAGATGCAGCAAAAGATGCAGGAGATTCGGCAGCAGGAAATGCAGCAGGATATGCAGAAGCAGGAGATGCAGCAGAAGGAGATGCAGCAGTAGAAAATGCATCAGGAAAAGCATCAACAGCCACAGCAGCAGGAGATGCATCTGCTGATGCATCAGAGGAAGTTGCAGAAGGACATGCAGCAGCAGGAGGTTTAGCAGAGGATGCAGCAGCAATAGATGCAGGTGGAGATCCAGGAGGAGGACATAGAGAAGCAGGAGATGCAGCAGCACATACAGCATGGAGATGAAGCAGTAGGAGAAGCAGCAGGAGGAGATACAGCAGGAGATGCATCAGGAGGAGCAGCAGCAGGAGATGCAGCATTAGGAGATGTACCAGTGGATGCAGAAGCAGGAGATGAAGCAATAGGAGAAGCAGCAGGAGGAGATTCAGCAGGAGATGCATCAGGAAGAGCAGCAGCAGGAGATGCAGCATTAGTAGATTTACCAGTGGATGCAGAAGCAGGAGATGCAGCAGGGGATTCAGTAGAAGGTGATGCAGCAGCAGATGCAGCAGAAGTAAATTCAGCAGGAGAAGATGCAGCAGTGTATGCAGCAGCAGCAGATGGAGCATCAGGTGATGCAGGAGGACATCAAAAAATCAGGCGGTGAAGCAACAGGAGATGCAGCAGTAGATTAATCTACAGCAGATGCACCAGAAGATGCAAAAGATGCAGCAGCAGGAGATGCAGCTGGAGATGCAGCAGCAGGAGATGCATCAGCGGGAGATGTGGCATGAGAGGCAGAAGAAGAAGATCCTGCAGCAGATGCAGTAGCATATGCAGCACCAGCAGATGCAGCAGCAGGAGCTTCAGCAGCAGGAGATGCGGCAGTCAAAGATGCAGCAGGTTATGCATCAGCAGAAGATGCATCAGCAGGAGTTCAGCAGCAGGAGATGCAGCAGGTGGAGATGCAGCATCAGGAGATGCATCAGTAAATGCAGCGGCAGGAGATGCATCAACAGGAGATGCAGCAGATTATGCAGCAGCAGGAGATGCAGCAGTCAGAGATGCAGCAGTCAGAGATGCAGCAGGAAATTCAGTAGTAGTAGATGAAGCAGTATATGAAGCAGCAGCAGATGCAGCAGAAAATCCTGCAGATGCAGCAGTAGTAGATTAATCAAGAGATGCAGCAGTAGATGCAGAAGCAAGAGATTCAGCAGCAGCAGATTACGCAGGAGATGCATCAGTAAATGATGCAGCAGCAGGAGATGTAGCCGCAGCAGATGCACGAACTCCTGCAGATCTCCTGCTGAAGAATCGCCTTCTGCTCTATCTCCTGCTGCTGCATCTCCTTCTGAATGTGATGCTGAATCTACTGCTGAACATGCATCCCCTGCTGCTGCATTACCTGCTGCATCTCCTCCTGCAGCATATCTTGCTGCATTTCCTTCTGCTGCATCTCCTGCTGCATCTCCTTCTGCAGCATCTCCTTCTGCGGCATCTCCTGCTGTGGCATCTGCAGCAGCATCTTCTGCTGCTGCATCTGCTGCTGCATCTATTGCTGCTGCATCTGCTGCCTCTGCAGCTGCAGCTGCATCTCCTGCTACTGCATCTCCTCTTGCTGCATCTTCTGCTGCATTTCCGGCTACTGCATCTCCTTAATCTGCTGCTGCATCTCCTGCTGATTCATGTACTGCTGCATCTCCGGCTACAATTCCTGCTGCTACATCTCCTGCCACTTGATGTCCTCCAGCATCTTCCGTTGCTGCATCCTCTGCTCATGCATCTGCGGATGCATCTGCAGAAGTATCTCCATTTCCTGCTGCATCTGCTGCTCAATCTTCTACGGATGCATCTAGTGCTTCTGTATTTCCTCCTGAATGCATCTGCGGCTGCATCTCCTGTGCTACCTCACCTGCTGAATGTCCTGTTGCACTTCCTGCTGTAACCTCGGATGCATATGTTGCTACTTCATCTCCTGATGCATCTCCTACTGTATCTCCTGCTGAATCTTCTTCTGCAGAATCTCCTCCTGCAACTCCTGCTGATGTATCTCCTGCTGCATCTCCTGCTACATCTCCTGTTGCTGAATCTCCTTCTATATCTCCTGCTGCATCTCCTGCTAAATCTTCCGCTGAATCTCCTGCTGCAGACTCTCCTGCTACTGCATCTCCTGCTGCTGCATCATCTCCTTTTGCATCTCCTGCTATGGCATCTCCTGCTGTATCTGCTGCTTCTGCATCGCCTGATGTATCCCCTGCTGCTTCATCTCACACTGATGCATCTCCTGCTGCATGTCCTGCTGCTATATCTCCTGCTGCTTCATATTCTGCTACTGCATCTCCTAATTAATCTCCTGAAGTTTCATCTCCTGCTGCTGCATCTCTTGATCCATGTCTTGCTGCTGCATCTCATGTTCATGCATCTCCTTCTGCTTCATCTGCTGCTGCATCTTTATCTGCGGTATCTCATGTTGCACCTTCTATTGAAGCATCTCCTGCGTCATCTCCTGCTGCATATCTTGCTGCTTCATCTCGTTCTGCATCTCCTGCTGCATCTCCTTCTGCATCACCTGCAGATGCATCTCCTGCTGTATCTCCTGATCCTGCATATTCATCTGCATTTCCTGCTGCAGCTCTTTATGAATCTACTACTGCTGCATCTTCTGAATTTGCTGCTGCATCTGTTGCTGCTTCATCTACTGCTGCATCTCCTGATAGATCTCCTGCTGCTGCATCTCCTGCTGCTGCATCTGCTGTTGAATCTTCTGCTGCTGCATCTGATGCTGCATCTGCTGCTACTTTCTCTCTTGCCGCATTTACTGCGGCTGCATCTCCTGCTATATTTCTTTCTGCTGCATCTTCTTCACTTCATCTACTACTCTGCACCTCCTGCTGCTGCATCTCCTCCTTCTGCATCTCCGGCTGAATCGCCTGTAGCATCTCCTGCTTCTTCATCTCCTGCTGCTACATCTCCTAGTGCATATGATGCTGCTGCATCTCCTGTTACTTCTGCTGCTGCTGCATTCCCTGATGCATCTCCTGATGCTGCAGCTCCTTCTGCAGCTCCTTCTGCGTCTCCTGCTACTACATCCCCTGCTGCTGCATTTCCTGCTACATCTCCTGATGCTGCAACTCCTTCTGCATCTTCTGCTGATGCATCTCCTGCGGAATCTGCTGCTGCTGCATCTCCTGTTACTTCTGCTTCTGATGCATCTGCGGCTACATCTCTGCTGCTGCATCTCTTGCTGCATTGCCTGCTTCATCTGCTGATGCATCTGCTGCTACTATATGTTTTGCTACATCTCATCATGCTGCACATCCTGCTGCATCTGCTGAAGATTCTCTTCCTATTGCTTCTCCTGCTGAATCTGCATTTCCAGCTGCATCTGCTTCTGCATCTCCTGGTGCTGCATCTCCTGCTGAATTAGCTGCTGCTGCATCTGCTTCTACATGTACGTTATAAATTTCTACATTTCCTGCCTCATCTCCTGATGCATCAGCTGATGCCCATCCTGCTGCTGCATCTCCTGCTTCACCTTCAGCTGATGCATCTCTGGCTTCATCACCTGATATCTCATCTCCTGCTACATCTGCTGCAGTATTTCCTGCTGCAGCATCTCCTGCTTCTGCGTCTACAGCTGCATGTCCTGCTGCATCTCCTGCTGATGCATCTCCTATTGCGAACCTGCTGCAGCATCTCCTGCTTCTGAATCTCTTGCTGAATCTGCATCTACTGATGCATCTGCTGCTGCATCTCCACCTGCTGTATCTGATGCTTCATCTCCTGCTGCATTTCCTCTTGCTACATCTCCTTCTGCATCTCCTGCTGCTGTGCCTGCTGCTGCATAACCTGCTGAATCACCTGCTGCTGGATTAGCTGCGACTGCATTTCCTGCTACTTCAACTCCTGCTCTTGCATCTTATTCTGCTGTATCTCCTCCTGTATCTCCCACGGCATCTCATGCTGCTACATATCCTGCTACATCTCCCTCTGAATATGCATCTCCTGATGCATCTCCTGCTACTACATCTCCTGATGCATATCCTGCTGAATATCTATATCCTGCTGCATCTCCTGCTGCTGCACCCTCTGTTGCTCTGTCTTCTTCTCTATCTCTTGCTTCATCTCCTGCTGCATCTCCTGCTGCATCTGCTGCTGCTGAATCTCCTGCTGCTGTATCTCCTGCTGCATCTCCTGCAGCTGCATTTCCTCCTGCTAAATCTCCTCTTGAAGCTCCTGCCACCTCTCCTGCTTCATCTGCTGCTGCTGTATCTCCTGCTGCTGAATCTCCTGCTGCAGCATCTCCTGCAGCTGCATCTCCTCCTGCTAAATCTCCTCCTGAAGCTCTTGCCACCTCTCCTGCTTCATCTGCTGCTGCATATTTTCCTGCATCTCCTCCGGCTGCATCTGCTGGTACATACCCTGCTGTTCTATCTCCTGCTGCATTTTTTGTGGCATCTCCAGCTGCTGGATCTCCTCCTGCATCTCCTGCTGAGTAATCTGATGCGGTATCTCTTTCTGCATCATCTCTTGATGCATCTCATGCTGCTGAAACTCCTGCTGCGGCGTACACTGCTGCATCTACTGCTGATGCATCTCCTGCTGAGTCTCTTCCTGCATCTCCTCCTGCATTTCATGCTGCATTACCTGCTGCATCTCCTGCTGCTTTTCCTGCTGCTGCATCTCTATCTTCTGTATCTACTGCTACATTTCCTGCTGCTGCATCTCCTTCTGCCTCATCTGCTGGTACTTATTTGCTGCTGCATCTCCTGCTGCTGCATTTCCTGCTGCTGAATTTCCTGCTGCTGCATCTCCTCCTGCATCTCCTGCTGCATTTCTTGGTGCTACATATCCTGCTGCTGCAACTCGTGCTTCATCTGGGTGATCTTGAGTGCAATCATGAAGCACTTGCAAGAGAACCGGGTGATCAGGCCCAGTCAACACGGGTTCATGAAAGGCAGGTCTTGCCAGACTAATCTGATCACCTTCAATGACCAAGTGACTAAACTCTTGGACGAGGGAAAGGCTGTGGATGTGGTTTTCCTGGACTTCAGTAAAGCCTTTGATACAGTTTCTCACAGCATTCTGCTTCGGAAACTGTCGGCCTCTGGCCTGGACGGGCGCACACTCTCCTGGGTGAAAAACTGGTTGAATGACCGGGCCCAGAGGGTGGTGGTAAATGGAGTTAAATACAGCTGGAGGCCAGTGACAAGTGGGGTTCCCCAGGGCTCAGTCCTGGGTCCAGTCCTGTTTAATGTCTTTATCAACGACCTGGATGAAGGCATTGAGTCCTCCCTTAGCAAGTTTGCAGATGACACCAAGCTGGGAGGAAGTGTCGATCTGCTGGAGGGTCGGGAGGCTCTGCAAAGGGATCTGAACAGGCTGGACTGCTGGGCTGAGACCAACGGCATGAGGTTTAACAAGGCCAAATGCCGGGTCCTGCACTTGGGGCACAACAACCCTAAGCAGAGGTACAGACTAGGAGAAGCCTGGCTGGAAAGCTGCCAGGAGGAGAAGGACCTGGGAGTGTTGGTTGACAACCGACTGAACATGAGCCAGCAGTGTGCCCAGGTGGCCAAAAAGGCCAATGGCATCCTGGCTTGTATCAGGAACGGCATGACCAGCAGGTCCAGGGAGGTTATTCTCCCCCTGTACTCGGCACTGGTGAGACCGCACCTCGAGTACTGTGTTCAGTTCTGGGCCCCTCACCACAAGAAGGATGCTGAGGCTCTGGAGCGAGTCCAGAGAAGGGCAACAAAGCTGGTGAAGGGGCTGGAGAACAAATCTTACGAGGAGCAACTAGGAGAGATGGGGTTGTTCAGCCTGGAGAAGAGGAGGCTGAGGGGAGACCTTATTACTCTCTACAACTACCTGAAGGGAGGTTGTGGAGAGGAGGGAGCTGGCCTCTTCTCCCAAGTGACAGGAGACAGGACGAGAGGGAATGGCCTCAAGCTCCGCCAGGGGAGATTTAGGCTTGAGATTAGGAAGAAATTCTTCACAGAGAGGGTGGTTAGGCATTGGAACGGTCTGCCCAGGGAGGTGATTGAGTCACTGTCCCTGGAGGTGTTTAAGGTTAGGGTAGATGAGGTGCTTAGGAGCATGATTTAGGGAATGGTGGGAATGGTTGGACACGATGATCCAGTGGATCTCTTCCAACCTGGTCATTCTGTGATTCTGTGATCTCCTGCTATAGAAACTCCTGCTATAGAATCTCCTGCTGCATAACCTTCTGCTAAGTCTCCTGCTGCTGCATCTCCTCCTGATACATCTGCTGCAGCATCTGCTACATCACCTGCTGCTGCATCACCTGCTGCTGCATCTCCTGCTGCTGAATCTCATGTGAATCTCCTGCTGCATCTCCTGCTGCTGCATCCTCTGCTTCTTTATATACTGCTGCATTTCCTGCTGCTGTATCTCTAGCTGCATCTTTTGCAGCATCTCCTGCTGCTGTATTACCTGCTGCATCACTTCCTGCTGTGTCTCCTGGTGCTGCATCTCCTCCTGCTACATCTGCTGCAGCATCTGCTGCAGCTGCATCTCCTCCTGCTGCATCTGCTTCTACATCTGCTGACGCATCTCCTACTGCTGCATCTCCTTCTGCTTCATCTCCTGCTTCATCTACTTCTCCTGCATATCCTGAATATATTTCCTGATGCATCTTCTACGCTATTTCTTGCTACATCATCTGCCTCATCTTCACCTTCAGCTGATGCATCTGTAGCTTCATCTCCTGATAGTTCATCTCCTTCTGCATCTGCTGCGGCATCTCCTGCTGCTGCATCTCCTGCTGCATCTACTGCTGTTCTGCTGCTGCTTCATCTACTGCTGAATCTGCAGCTACATATCCTGCTCCTGCATTTCTTGCTGTACCTCATACTTATTCTCCTGTTCATGCATATCCTCCTGCACCTCCTGCTGCTGCACATCCTGCTGCTGCATCCTATAAGGCATCCTATGATAATGCCACATCTCTTGCTACTGCGTCTCCTGCTGCAATTCCTGCTGCTATATATCTTGCTGCATCTTCTGCTGCTGCTGTATCTGCTGCTACTGCATGTCTTGCTGCATCTCCTCCTGATGCTTCTCCTGCTGCATATCCTTCTGCATTTGCTGCTGCATCTCCTCCTCCTGCATCTCCTGTTGCATCTCCTACTGCCGCTTCTCCTGCTGCATCTATTTCTGCCCATCTCCTTCTGCATCTCCTGCTCCTGCACGTCCTACTGTGAATCTGCTGCAGATTCTTCTGCTGATCAATCTCCTGCTGAATCTGCATCTACTGCTGCACCTCCTGCAGCTGCATCTCCTGCTGCTTCATCTCTTTTCTCTGCATCTCCTGCTGCATCTCCTGCCGCTGAATCCCCTGCTGTATCTACTACCGATGCATCTCCTGCTTCTGCATCTCCTTCTGCATCTTCTGCTTCTGCATCTCCTGCTTCTGTTTCTGCTGCATCATCACCTCCTGCCTCGCCTCCTGCTGCTACATAACCTGTTACATCTCCTGATGCATCTCCTTCTGATGCATCTCCTGCTGCACCTCCTGCTGAATAGGCCTACCCTGCTGCATCTTCTGCTGCTGCACCTCCTGCTGCAGTGTCTAATGCTCTATCTCCTGCTGCATCTGCTGCTGCTGCTGCAACTCCTACGACATCTCCTGCTGCTGCATCTTCTGCTTCATCTCCAGCTGCTGCATCTCCTGCTGCATCTCCTGCCGAATCAAATTCTACCACAACTCCTGCTGCTGCATCTCCTGCTCCTGCATTTCCTACTGCATCTCCGACTGCTGCATCTCCTGCATCTGCTGCTGCATCTGCTGCTGCAGCACCTCCTACGGAATCCCCACCTCAATTCCTGATGCATCTCCACCTGCTGCATCTCCTGCTGCTGCATCTCCTGCAGCTGCATCTGCTGCTGCTGTATATGCTACCGCATCTGCTGCAGGAACTCCTTCTTCTGCCTTTCATGCCACATCTCCCGCTGATGCATCTCCTCCTTCTGTATATCTTGCTCAATTTACTTCTCCTGCATCTCCAGCTGCATATCCTGCTGCTGCATCTCCTGCGTCTTTTGGTGCATCTGCTGTAGATTAATCTACTCTTGAATCCCCTGCTGCACCTCCTAATACTTCATCTCCTGATGCTTGCATCTCTTGATGCGTCTCCTGCTGCTGCTCCTCCTGATGCATCTCCTGCTGAATTTCCTCCTGCTTCTTCGCCTGCTGCTTCATCTCCTGCACCTGCTGCTGCATCTACTGCTACATCTCCTGCTCCTCTATCTCCTCCTCCTGCATCTCCTCCTTCATCTATTGCTGCTGAATCCTCTGATGAACCTCCTGCTGCTGCACCTCCATCGGCGACCACCTCTGATGCATCAGCGGATTCATCTGATGATGCATCTCCACTGCTTCATCTCCTGCTGCTGAATCTCCTGCTCTTGCATACCCTGCTGCATCTACAGCTGCTTCATACCCTACTTCATCTACTGCTGCTGCATTACTTGCTGCTTCTGCTGCTGCTCCGTCTCCTCCTCAATTTCCAGCTACTGCATCTCCTGGTGCTATATTTTGCTTATGAATCTCCTGCTGCTGCATCTCTTATGGAATCTGCTTCTGAATCTGCTGCTGCATCTGCTGTGGCTGCATCTCCTGATGCTGCATCTCCTAATGCATCTCCTGCAGCTTAATCTCCTGCTTTTGCATCTCCTGTTTTATCTCCTTCTGATGCCTATCTTGCTGATGCATCTACTGCTGTTTTGTCTGCTTCTGCATCTCCTCATGCATTTCCTGATGCTGCATCTCAGGGTACATCTCCTCTCGCTCAATCTCCTGCTGCGTATCCTGCTGCTACATCTCCTGCTACTGCAATTCCTATTGCATCTCCTGCTGCATCTCTTGCAGCTGCATCTCCTGCTACATCTCTTGCGGCTGCATCTCCTGTTCTATCTCCTGCTGCTGAATCTTCTCCTAATCGATCTCCTTAAGCATCTCTTTCTGCTGCATCTTCCGCCTTTCCTGAGGCATCTCTTCTTGCTGCATTTCCTGCTGAATCACTTACTGATGCATCTGCAGCATTTGCTGCTACACCTACTGCTGCTTCACATACTGCTGCATCTCCTACTACATATCCTGCTGCTGCATCTGCTGCTGCTATATCTCTTGCTGCATCTACTGTGGCTACTTCTCCTGCTGCATCTCCTTCTGCTGCTTCTCATTCTCTGCATCTTCTTCTCTGCATCTCCTGATACTGCTTCACCTGCTGCTGCATCTGCTGCTGCTTCACCTGCTGCTGCATCTGCTGCTGCAAATCTTGCTGCTGCAAATCTTGCTGCTGCATCTCCTGCTCCATATCCTTCTGATACATCTGCGGATTCATCTTATGATGGTGCTTTCTTGCTCGATCTCCTGCTTCTGAATCTCCTGCTGCTGCAAACTCTGCTGCATCTCCTGCTGCTTCATTTCCAGCTGCAGCTGCTGCTGCTGTATCGGCTGCGGCTGTTGATGCATTTCCTGATGCATTTTCTGCTGCTGCACCTCTTTCTGCTGCAACTCCTGCTGCATCTCCCCTTGCTGCATCTACTACTGCTGCATTTCCTGCTCCTGCATCTGATACTTCATCTCCTGCTGCTGCATCTCACACCACATCTCCTGCTGCACATTCAGCAGGAGATGCAACACCAGGTGATGTACCACTCAGAGATGCAGCAGGAGCTGCAGCAGCAGGAGATGCAGAAGGGGATTTAGCAGCAGGAGATGCAGCAGGGGATGCAGCAGCACGATATTCAGCAGCAGGAAATGCAGCATGATAAGAAGAAGCAGGATATGCAGCAGCAAGAAATACTGCAGCAGATGCAGGAGGAGGTGATGCAGCAGCAGGAAATTCAGAAAGAGATGCAGCAAGAGATTCAGCTGGTGATGCAGCAGCAGAACTAGAAGAAGATGCAGGTGGAGGAGATAGAGCAGACCCAGAGGGAGCAGGAGATGCAGAAACAGGAGATGCAGCAGGAGATGCAGGAATATCTGAAGCAGTAGATGCAACGGGAGATTCAGCAGCAAGAGATACAGGAGGAAATGCAGCAGTAGATACAGTAGGAGATGAAGCAGCAAGAGACGCAGAACCAGATGAAATTGGAGACGCATCAGGAGATGCAGCAGCAAATACTGCATGAGATGCAAGAGGAAGAGATGAAGCAGCAGAAGATATAGCAGGAGATGAAGCAGCAGGAGAAGCAGCAGGAGATGAAGAAGCAGGCCATGCAGCAGCAGCAGATGCAGCACGAGATGCAGCAAACTGAGATGCAGAAGCAGATGCAGATACAGTAGCTGGAGATGCGGCAGGAGATGATCCAACAAATTATGCAGGAGGAGAGGCAGCAGAAGGAGATGCTGAAGTGGATGCAGCATTAGATGCAGTAGCAGCAGATGCAACAGCAGTAGATACAGCAGCTAATGAAAGAAGAGATGGAGATTCAACAAGAGATGCTGTAGATGGAGATGCCAAAGGAAATGAGATAGAATGAGATGCAGAAGTAGGAAATACAGCAGCAAGAGATGCAGCAGGAGATGCAGCGGTAGGGGAAACGGCAGGAGACGTAGCAGCAAGCGATTCAGCAGGAGTAGATGCATCTGGTTATGCAGCAGCAGGATATTCAGCAGCAGGCGATTCAGCAGCAGTAGATGCAGCAGGGGATGCAGCAGCAGGATATTCAGCAGCAGGAAATGCAGCATGATATGAAGAAGCAGGATATGCAGCAGCAGGAAATGCTGCAGCAGATGCAGTAGCAGGTGATGCAGCAGAAGATGCAGCTGGATGAGATACAGCAGCCCCAGATCCAGCAGGAGAAGCAGAACCAGATGCAATTGGATATGCAGCAAGATGCAGCAGTAGATACTGCTTGAGATGCAGCAGTAGGAGAGGATCAAGAGAAGGAGCAGCAGGAGATTTAGAATCAGGAGATGCAGCATCAGCAGATATAGCGGATGCAGCAGCAGATGCAGAAGGCATTGCAACAGAATGAGATGCAGCAGGAGGAGATGCAGCAGGAAGAGATGCAGGAGCCGGAGGTGCAGCAGAAGACGCAGAAACAGGAAATGCAGCAGCAGCACATGCAGGCGCTAATGCAGCAGCAGATGCATTAGCAACGCAGTATGAGATGAAGCAAACGGAGATGCAGAAGCAGATGAAGTAGCAGGAGATGGAGCAGCAGGAAATGCAGCAGGAGATGCAGCAGAAGGAGATGCAGTCGAAGGAGAATCAGCATATGATACAGCTGCAGGAGATTCAGCAGCAGATGCAGCAGCAGATTCAGCAGCAGGAGATGTAGCCGCATAGGCAGATTCAGCAGGAGATAGTACTGGATATGCAAGAGCAGGAGATGCAGCAGGAGATGCTGTAGGCTCTTAAATTTTGAAGTGACGCTTTAATAGCCATTCTGATGTTACAGAAGACAAGACTAGACTGAAAGCTCTACACGTATTGCTTTGCAGTAAAAGAGCTGTAAGAGAAGAGATTCAGCAACAGCAGCATTCCATGCTAGCATCGTGCCTGCGGGAGTTGCTCACTTTTCCTAGAGCACCTTAATAGGATCACTAAAGACACAATTCAGTACCCTACACTAAAACGGTCCATAAATCGTTCTTTGCTGCTTGTATTGAAATCGTTTCCACAGAAGACTCTAAGGAGAGCCAGCATTTGATCGTAACAGCTTCCTTGCGTTACTTGTTCTGAACGCTCTGACATTTGGAAGTGACGCTTTAATAGCCATACGAACGTTGCAGTACCCAAGCCTAGACTGAAAGCTCTACAAGTCTTCTTTTGCAGTGAAAGCACTATAAGAGAGCACATCCAGAAGCATCAGCATTCCATTCTAGCATCTTCCATGTGGGAATTACTCACTTTTCCTAAAGAGCCTTCATAGGCGAAGATCAGTCACAATTCAGTACCCTACACTAAAACGGTCCTTAAGTCTTGCTTAGCCGCTTGCAGTGAAAGCGCTTCCAGAGAAGACTCAAATGCTAAAGCCAGCATTTGATGGTAGCAACTTCTCTAGGTTACTCGTTCTGAACGATCTGAAAATATTGAAGTGACGCCTTAATAGCAATTCTGAAGTTACAGTATACAAGCCCAGACTGAAATTTCTACAAGTCTTGCTTTGTAATAAAAGCGCTCTAAGGGAGGACATTCTGAAGTAGCAGCATTCCATGCTAGCAACTTCCCTGCGGCCGTAATTTAATTTTCCTAAAGCGGGTTAATAGACGCAGTTAAGTCACTATTCAGTACCCTATGCTAAAACGGTCCTTAAGCCGTGCTTTGCTGCTTGCAGTGAAATCTCTCCACAAAAGTCTCTTACGAGAGCCAGCATTTAATCGTAGCATGTTTCCCTCAGGTGCGTGTGTTAAATGCTCTGAAATCTTGAAGTGACGCTTGAATAGCAATTCTGATGTTACAGTACGCCAGTCTACACTGAAAGCTCTACAAGTCTTGCTTTAGAGAAAAAGCGCTCTAAGAGAAGACCATAAGAAGAAGCAGCTTTCCATGCTAGCGTCTTCCCGGCGGGCGTATTTCCTTTTTCCTAAAGCGCCGTAATAAAAGAAGTTAAGTCACAATTCAGTACCCTACACTAAATCGTACTGTTAGTCATGCTTTCCACATTGCAATGAAAGAGCTTCCACAGAAGACTTTAACGAGAGCCAGCATTTGATGGTAGCAGGTTCCCTGCAGTATTTGTGCAGAAATCTCTGAAATCTTGACGCGATGCTTCAATAGCCATGCTGATCTTACATTTCACAAGCCTAGACTGAAAGTTCGACAAGTCGAACTTTGTAGTTGAAGCTCTTTAAGAGAACACGTTCATAAGCAGAATCATTCCATGTTAGCATAGTCCTTGCTGGAGATATTAATTCCAACTTTAGATACGTTATTAGGCGTTTTAAAGTCACTATTAACAAGCCTACACTAAAAACGTTCTTTTAGTCGTATTTGCAACTTGCGGTGAAAGCCTTTCCAGGAAGCTTCTAACGAGAGTCAGCATTGGATGGTAGCAGCTTTCCTGCGGTACTTATGCTGAATGCTCTGAAATTTGGAAGTGACGCCTTCATAGCTATTTTGATGTTACAGTTCACAAACCAGGACTGAAAGTTCTACAAGTCTCGCTTTGCAGCGAAAGCGCTATAAGAGACGACATTCAGAAGCAGCAGCAGCATTCTGTTCTAACATATTCGCTGTTAGAGATATTTGCTTTTCCTAAAGCTCGTTAATAGTTGCTATTATGTTACTATTCTTTAACCTTCACTGAAATGCAGTGTAAGTCGTGTTTTGCACCTCTCAGTGAAAGCGCTTCCAGAGAAGGTTCTAACGAGAGACACCATTTGATGCTAGCAACTTCCCGGCAGTACTTGTGCTCAACGCTTTCAAATCTTCCAGTGAAGCCTCACTAGCCATGCTGATGTTACCGTTCACTAGCCTAGACGGAAAGTTCATAAATCTTGGTTTGCGGTGATTGCGCTCTAAGAGAAGATATCCACAAGCAGAAGCATTCCATGCTAACATCTTCCCTGCTGGAGATATTCTCTTTTCCTAAAGAGGGTTATTAAGTCGCTAATAACTAGCCTACGTGAAACGTTGCGTTTTTCGTGCTTTGCGGCTGGCAGTGACAGCGCTTCATGAAAGGATCCTAACGAGAGCCAAAATTTGATGGTAGCAGCTTCCCTGGGGTACTTGTGCTGAACGCTCTGAAATTTTGAAGTGACACTGTACTAGCTGATGATATACTTCAGAAGCCTAGAATGAAACTTCTAGAAGTCGTACTTTGCAGTGAAAGTGCTGTAAGAGAAGACATTCAGAAGCAGCAGCATTCCATACTATCATCTTTCCTGCAGCCAATGTTCACTATTCCTAAAGCGCGTTATTCGGCGAAGCAAAGGAACTGTTCTGTGCCCTATACTAAAACTTTGTGTTGGTCGTGCTTTGCAGCTTGCAGTGAAAGCTCTTCAAGAGAAGATTCTAACGAGAGCTGACATTTGATCGTAGCAGCGCCACTGCGGTACTTCTTCTAAACGCTCTGAAATTTTGAAGTGACGCTGTAATAGTCATTCTAATGTTGCAGAACACAAGCCTAGACTGAAAGTTCTACAAGTCTCGCTTTGCAGTGAAAGCGCTCTAAGAGAAGAAATTCGGAAGTATCAGTATTCTTTGCTAGCATCTTCCATGTGGGCGTTATTCTGTTTTCCTAAACGCCTTAATTGGCGCAGTGAAATCACTATTAAGGATCCTATAGGAAAGCTTTCTCTAAGTCGTGCTTTTTCACTTTCAGTGAAAGCGCTTCCAAGGAAGACTCAAATAAAGCCAGCATTTGATAGAAGCAGCTTCCCTGCCTTACTTGTTCTGAACGCTCTGACATTTTGAAGTGACGCTTTAATAGCCATTCTGATGTTACAGAAGACAAGACTAGACTGAAAGCTCTACACGTATTGCTTTGCAGTAAAAGAGCTATAAGAGAAGAGATTCAGCAACAGCAGCATTCCATGCTAGCATCCTGCCTGCGGGAGTTGCTCACTTGTCCTAGAGCACCTTAATAGGAGCACTAAAGACACAATTCAGTACCCTATACTAAAACGGTCCATCAATCGTTCTTTGCTGCTTGTATTGAAATCGTTTCCACAGAAGACTCTAAGGAGAGCCAGCATTTGATCGTAACAGCTTCCCTGCCTTACTTGTTCTGAACGCTCTGACATTAGGAAGTGACGCTTTAATAGCCATACGAACGTTGCAGTACGCAAGCCTAGACTGAAAGCTCTACAAGTCTTCTTTTGCAGTGAAAGCACTATAAGAGAGCACATCCAGAAGCATCAGCATTCCATTCTAGCATCTTCCATGTGGGAATTACTCACTTTTCCTAAAGAGCCTTCATAGGCGAAGATAAGTCACAATTCAGTACCCTATACTAAAACGGTCCTTAAGTCTTGCTTAGCCGCTTGCAGTGAAAGCGCTTCCAGAGAAGACTCAAATGCTAAAGCCAGCATTTGATGGTAGCAACTTCTCTAGGTTACTCGTTCTGAACGATCTGAAAATATTGAAGTGACGCCTTAATAGCAATTCTGAAGTTACAGTATACAAGCCCAGACTGAAATTTCTACAAGTCTTGCTTTGTAATAAAAGCGCTCTTAGGGAGGACACTCATAAGTAGCAGCATTCCATGCTAGCAACTTCCCTGCGGCCGTAATTTAATTTTCCTAAAGCGGGTTAATAGACGCAGTTAAATCACTATTCAGTACCCTATACTAAAACGGTCCTTAAGCCGTGCTTTGCTGCTTGCAGTGAAATCGCTCCACAAAAGTCTCTTACGAGAGCCAGCATTTAATCGTAGCATGTTTCCCTCAGGTGCGTGTGTTAAATGCTCTGAAATCTTGAAGTGACGCTTGAATAGCATGATGTTACAGTACGCCAGTCTACACTGAAAGCTCTACAAGTCTTGCTTTAGAGAAAAAGCGCTCTAAGAGAAGACCATAAGAAGAAGCAGCTTTCCATGCTAGCGTCTTCCCGGCGGGCGTATTTCCTTTTTCCTAAAGCGCCGTAATAAGAGAAGTTAAGTCACAATTCAGTACCCTGGTACGAAAACGGTCCATAAGAAATGCTTTTCAGCTTGCAGTGAATGTTCTTTCACAGAAGACTCTTAACGAGAGCTAGCATTTGATCCTAACAGCTTTCCTGCCGTACTTGTGCTGAACGCTCTGAAATTTTGAAGTGACGCTGTAATAGCCATTCTGATGTTGCAGAACACAAGCCTAGACTGAAAGTTCTACATGTCTCGCTTTGCAGTGAAAGCGCTCTAAGAGAAGAAATTCGGAAGTATCAGTATTCTCTGCTAGCATCTTCCATGTGGGCGTTATTCTATTTCCTAAACGCCTTAATTGGCGCAGTGAAATCACTATTAAGGATCCTATACGAAAGCTTTCTCTAAGTCGTGCTTTTTCACTTTCAGTGAAAGCGCTTCCAATGAAGACTCAAATTAAAGCCAGCATTTGATAGAAGCAGCTTCCCTGCCTTACTTGTTCTGAACGCTCTGAAATTTTGAAGTGACGCTTTAATAGTCATTCTGATGTTGCAGAACACAAGCCTAGACTGAAAGTTCTACATGTCTCGCTTTGCAGTGAAAGCGCTCTAAGAGAAGAAATTCGGAAGTATCAGTATTCTCTGCTAGCATCTTCCATGTGGGCGATATTCTGTTTTCCTAAACGCCTTAATTGGCGCAGTGAAATCACTATTAAGGATCCTATACGAAAACTTTCTCTAAGTCGTGCTTTTTCACTTTCAGTGAAAGCGCTTCCAATGAAGACTCAAATAAAGCCAGCATTTGATAGAAGCAGCTTCCCTGCCTTACTTGTTCTGAACGCTCTGACATTTTGAAGTGACGCTTTAATAGCCATTCTGATGTTGCAGTATACAATGTCTTCTCTAAGAGAAGACATTCAGAAGCAGAAGCATTCCATGCTAACATCTTCCCTGCTGGAGATATTCCCTTTTCCTAAAGCGCCTTAGTAGGCGCTATTAAGTCTCTATTCATTTGCCAACACAAGAACGTTGCTTTTGTCGTTCTCTGCATCTTGCAGAGAAACCGCTTCCATAGAAGACGCTAACGAAAGCCAGCTTTTGATGGTAACACCTTTCCTGTGTTACTTGCTCTGAACGCTCTGAAATTTTGAAGTAACGCCTTCGTAGCAATTCTGGTCTTACAGTACACAAGACTCGACTGAAAGTTCTACAAGTCGCTCTCTGCAGGGAAAGTGCTCTAAGAGACTACATCCACAAACAGAAGCATTCCATGCTAAAATCTTCCCTGCTGGAGATATGAATTTTTACTAAAACGCCGTAAGAGACAGTGTTAAGTCCCTATTCACTAGCTTATGCTAATACGTTCTTTTAGTCGTGTTTGCAGCTTGCAGTGAAAGCGCTTCCAGAGAAGATTCTAACGAGAGACACCATTTGATGCTAGCAACTTCTCGGCAGTACTTGTGCTTAACGCTTTCAAATCTTCCAGTGAAGCCTCACTAGCCATGCTGATGTTACCGTTCACTAGCCTAGACGGAAAGTTCATAAATCTTGGTTTGCAGTGATTGTACTCTAAGAGAAGATATCCACAAGCAGAAGCATTCCATGCTAACATCTTCCCTGCTGGAGATATTCTCCTTTCCCAAAAAGTGTTATAAGCCGTTATTAAGTCGCTAATTACTAGACTACGCGAAAACGTTGCGGTTTTCGTGCTTTGCGGCTGGCAGTGACAGCGCTTCATGAAAGGATCCTAACGAGAGCCAAAATTTGATGGTAGCAGCTTCCCTGCGGTATTTGTGCAGAAATCTCTGAAATCTTGACGCGATGCTTCAATAGCCATGCTGATCTTACATTTCACAAGCCTAGACTGAAAGTTCGACAAGTCGAACTTTGTAGTTGAAGCTCTTTAAGAGAACACGTTCATAAGCAGAATCATTCCATGTTAGCATAGTCCTTGCTGGAGATATTAATTCCAACTTTAGATACGTTATTAGGCGTTTTAAAGTCACTATTAACAAGCCTACACTAAAAACGTTCTTTTAGTCGTATTTGCAACTTGCAGTGAAAGCCTTTCCAGGAAGCTTCTAACGAGAGTCAGCATTGGATGGTAGCAGCTTTCCTGCGGTACTTATGCTGAATGCTCTGAAATTTGGAAGTGACGCCTTCATATCTATTTTGATGTTACAGTTCACAAACCGAGACTGAAAGTTCTACAAGTCTCGCTTTGCAGCGAAAGCACTATAAGAGACGACATTCAGAAGCAGCAGCATTCTGTTCTAACATATTCACTGTTAGAGATATTCGCTTTTCCTAAAGCTAGTTAATAGTTGCTATTATGTTACTATTCTTTAACCTTCACTGAAATGCAGTGTAAGTCGTGTTTTGCACCTCTCAGTGAAAGCGCTTCCAGAGAAGATTCTAACGAGAGACACCATTTGATGCTAGCAACTTCCCGGCAGTACTTGTGCTCAACGCTTTCAAATCTTCCAGTGAAGCCTCACTAGCCATGCTGATGTTACCGTTCACTAGCCTAGACGGAAAGTTCATAAATCTTGGTTTGCGGTGATTGCGCTCTAAGAGAAGATATCCACAAGCAGAAGCATTCCATGCTAACATCTTCCCTGCTGGAGATATTCTCTTTTCCTAAAGAGCGTTATTAAGTCGCTAATAACTAGCCTACGTGAAAACGTTGCGTTTTTCGTGCTTTGCGGCTGGCAGTGACAGCGCTTCATGAAAGGATCCTAACGAGAGCCAAAATTTGATGGTAGCAGCTTCCCTGGGGTACTTGTGCTGAACGCTCTGAAATTTTGAAGTGACACTGTACTAGCTGATGATATACTTCAGAAGCCTAGAATGAAACTTCTAGAAGTCGTACTTTGCAGTGAAAGTGCTGTAAGAGAAGACATTCAGAAGCAGCAGCATTCCATACTATCATCTTTCCTGCAGCCAATGTTCACTATTCCTAAAGCGCGTTATTCGGCGAAGCAAAGGAACTGTTCTGTGCCCTATACTAAAACTTTGTGTTGGTCGTGCTTTGCAGCTTGCAGTGAAAGCGCTTCAAGAGAAGATTCTAACGAGAGCTGACATTTGATCGTAGCAGCGCCACTGCGGTACTTCTTCTAAACGCTCTGAAATTTTGAAGTGACGCTGTAATAGTCATTCTGATGTTGCAGAACACAAGCCTAGACTGAAAGTTCTACATGTCTCGCTTTGCAGTGAAAGCGCTCTAAGAGAAGAAATTCGGAAGTATCAGTATTCTTTGCTAGCATCTTCCATGTGGGCGTTATTCTGTTTTCCTAAACGCCTTAATTGGCGCAGTGAAATCACTATTGAGGATCCTATAGGAAAGCTTTCTCTAAGTCGTGCTTTTTCACTTTCAGTGAAAGCGCTTCCAAGGAAGACTCAAATAAAGCCAGCATTTGATAGAAGCAGCTTCCCTGCCTTACTTGTTCTGAGCGCTCTGACATTTTGAAGTGACGCTTTAATAGCCATTCTGATGTTACAGAAGACAAGACTAGACTGAAAGCTCTACACGTATTGCTTTGCAGTAAAAGAGCTATAAGAGAAGAGATTCAGCAACAGCAGCATTCCATGCTAGCATCCTGCCTGCGGGAGTTGCTCACTTGTCCTAGAGCACCTTAATAGGAGCACTAAAGACACAATTCAGTACCCTATACTAAAACGGTCCATCAATCGTTCTTTGCTGCTTGTATTGAAATCGTTTCCACAGAAGACTCTAAGGAGAGCCAACATTTGATCGTAACAGCTTCCCTTCCTTACTTGTTCTGAACGCTCTGACATTTGGAAGTGACGCTTTAATAGCCATACGAACGTTGCAGTACGCAAGCCTAGACTGAAAGCTCTACAAGTCTTCTTTTGCAGTGAAAGCACTATAAGAGAGCACATCCAGAAGCATCAGCATTCCATTCTAGCATCTTCCATGTGGGAATTACTCACTTTTCCTAAAGAGCCTTCATAGGCGAAGATAAGTCACAATTCAGTACCCTATACTAAAACGGTCCTTAAGTCTTGCTTAGCCGCTTGCAGTGAAAGCGCTTCCAGAGAAGACTCAAATGCTAAAGCCAGCATTTGATGGTAGCAACTTCTCTAGGTTACTCGTTCTGAACGATCTGAAAATATTGAAGTGACGCCTTAATAGCAATTCTGAAGTTACAGTATACAAGCCCAGACTGAAATTTCTACGAGTCTTGCTTTGTAATAAAAGCGCTCTTAGGGAGGACATTCTGAAGTAGCAGCATTCCATGCTAGCAACTTCCCTGCGGCCATAATTTAATTTTCCTAAAGCGGGTTAATAGACGCAGTTAAGTCACTATTCAGTACCCTATACTAAAACGGTCCTTAAGCCGTGCTTTGCTGCTTGCAGTGAAATCGCTCCACAAAAGTCTCTTACGAGAGCCAGCATTTAATCGTAGCATGTTTCCCTCAGGTGCGTGTGTTAAATGCTCTGAAATCTTGAAGTGACGCTTGAATAGCATGATGTTACAGTACGCCAGTCTACACTGAAAGCTCTACAAGTCTTGCTTTAGAGAAAAAGCGCTCTAAGAGAAGACCTTTAGAAGAAGCAGCTTTCCATGCTAGCGTCTTCCCGGCGGGCGTATTTCCTTTTTCCTAAAGCGCCGTAATAAGAGAAGTTAAGTCACAATTCAGTACCCTACACTAAATCGTACTGTTAGTCGTGCTTTCCACGTTGCAATGAAAGAGCTTCCACAGATGACTCTAACGAGAGCCAGCATTTGATCGTGGCAGCTTCCCTGCGGTTCTTGTTCTGAACGATCTGAAAATATCGAAGTGACTCCTTAATAGCAATTCTGAAGTTACAGTATACAAGACTAGATTGAAAGGTCTACACGTCTTGCTTTACAGAGAAAGTACTCTAAGAGAAGACATTCCGAAGTTCCAGAATTCCATGCTAGCATCTTTCCTTCAGGAGTTAGTCACTTTTCCTAAAGCGCCTTCTTAGGCGAAGTTAAGTCACAATTCAGTACCCTGGTACGAAAACGGTCCATAAGAAATGCTTTTCAGCTTGCAGTGAATGCTCTTTCACAGAAGACTCTTAACGAGTGCTAGCATTTGATCCTAACAGCTTTCCTGCCGTACTTGTGCTGAACGCTCTGAAATTTTGAAGTGACGCTGTAATAGTCATTCTGATGTTGCAGAACACAAGCCTAGACTGAAAGTTCTGCACGTCTCGCTTTGCAGTGAAAGCGCTCTAAGAGAAGAAATTCGGAAGTATCAGTATTCTCTGCTAGCATCTTCCATGTGGGCGATATTCTGTTTTCCTAAACGCCTTAATTGGCGCAGTGAAATCACTATTAAGGATCCTATACGAAAACTTTCTCTAAGTCGTGCTTTTTCACTTTCAGTGAAAGCGCTTCCAATGAAGACTCAAATAAAGCCAGCATTTGATAGAAGCAGCTTCCCTGCCTTACTTGTTCTGAACGCTCTGACATTTTGAAGTGACGCTTTAATAGCCATTCTGATGTTGCAGTATACAATGTCTTCTCTAAGAGAAGACATTCAGAAGCAGAAGCATTCCATGCTAACATCTTCCCTGCTGGAGATATTCCCTTTTCCTAAAGCGCCTTAGTAGGCGCTATTAAGTCTCTATTCATTTGCCAACACAAGAACGTTGCTTTTGTCGTTCTCTGCATCTTGCAGAGAAACCGCTTCCATAGAAGACGCTAACGAAAGCCAGCTTTTGATGGTAACACCTTTCCTGTGTTACTTGCTCTGAACGCTCTGAAATTTTGAAGTAACGCCTTCGTAGCAATTCTGGTCTTACAGTACACAAGACTCGACTGAAAGTTCTACAAGTCGCTCTCTGCAGGGAAAGTGCTCTAAGAGACTACATCCACAAACAGAAGCATTCCATGCTAAAATCTTCCCTGCTGGAGATATGAATTTTTACTAAAACGCCGTAATAGACAGTGTTAAGTCCCTATTCACTAGCTTATGCTAATACGTTCTTTTAGTCGTGTTTGCAGCTTGCAGTGAAAGCGCTTCCAGAGAAGATTCTAACGAGAGACACCATTTGATGCTAGCAACTTCTCGGCAGTACTTGTGCTTAACGCTTTCAAATCTTCCAGTGAAGCCTCACTAGCCATGCTGATGTTACCGTTCACTAGCCTAGACGGAAAGTTCATAAATCTTGGTTTGCAGTGATTGTACTCTAAGAGAAGATATCCACAAGCAGAAGCATTCCATGCTAACATCTTCCCTGCTGGAGATATTCTCCTTTCCCAAAAAGTGTTATAAGCCGTTATTAAGTCGCTAATTACTAGACTACGCGAAAACGTTGCGGTTTTCGTGCTTTGCGGCTGGCAGTGACAGCGCTTCATGAAAGGATCCTAACGAGAGCCAAAATTTGATGGTTGAAGCTTCCCTGCGGTATTTGTGCAGAAATCTCTGAAATCTTGACGCGATGCTTCAATAGCCATGCTGATCTTACATTTCACAAGCCTAGACTGAAAGTTCGACAAGTCGAACTTTGTAGTTGAAGCTCTTTAAGAGAACACGTTCATAAGCAGAATCATTCCATGTTAGCATAGTCCTTGCTGGAGATATTAATTCCAACTTTAGATACGTTATTAGGCGTTTTAAAGTCACTATTAACAAGCCTACACTAAAAACGTTCTTTTAGTCGTATTTGCAACTTGCGGTGAAAGCCTTTCCAGGAAGCTTCTAACGAGAGTCAGCATTGGATGGTAGCAGCTTTCCTGCGGTACTTATGCTGAATGCTCTGAAATTTGGAAGTGACGCCTTCATAGTTATTTTGATGTTACAGTTCACAAACCGAGACTGAAAGTTCTACAAGTCTCGCTTTGCAGCGAAAGCACTATAAGAGACGACATTCAGAAGCAGCAGCATTCTGTTCTAACATATTCACTGTTAGAGATATTCGCTTTTCCTAAAGCTAGTTAATAGTTGCTATTATGTTACTATTCTTTAACCTTCACTGAAATGCAGTGTAAGTCGTGTTTTGCACCTCTCAGTGAAAGCGCTTCCAGAGAAGATTCTAACGAGAGACACCATTTGATGCTAGCAACTTCCCGGCAGTACTTGTGCTCAACGCTTTCAAATCTTCCAGTGAAGCCTCACTAGCCATGCTGATGTTACCGTTCACTAGCCTAGACGGAAAGTTCATAAATCTTGGTTTGCGGTGATTGCGCTCTAAGAGAAGATATCCACAAGCAGAAGCATTCCATGCTAACATCTTCCCTGCTGGAGATATTCTCTTTTCCTAAAGAGCGTTATTAAGTCGCTAATAACTAGCCTACGTGAAAACGTTGCGTTTTTCGTGCTTTGCGGCTGGCAGTGACAGCGCTTCATGAAAGGATCCTAACGAGAGCCAAAATTTGATGGTTGAAGCTTCCCTGCGGTACTTGTGCTGAACGATCGCAAATCTTGAAATGAGGCTTTAATAGCCATTTTGATCTTACCGTTTGTAAGCCTAGAGTGAAAGTTCTACAAGTCGTCTTTTGCAGTAACAGAGCTATAGGAGAAAACATTAATAAGCGGTGTAATTTCATGCCAGCATCTGCACTGCCTGAAATACTTCCTTTCCATAAGAGCCTTAACAGGCTCAGTTAAGTCACAATTCATTACCCTAAACTAAAATATGTTAGCAGTGCTTCACAGCTTGCAGTGAAAGTGCTAGAAGAGAAGACTCTAACGAGAACTATCATTTGATGGTTGAAGCTTCCCTGCGGTACTTGTGCTGAACGCTCTGAAATTTTGAAGTGACACTGTACTAGCTGATGATATACTTCAGAAGCCTAGAATGAAACTTCTAGAAGTCGTACTTTGCAGTGAAAGTGCTGTAAGAGAAGACATTCAGAAGCAGCAGCATTCCATACTATCATCTTTCCTGCAGCCAATGTTCACTATTCCTAAAGCGCGTTATTCGGCGAAGCAAAGGAACTGTTCTGTGCCCTATACTAAAACTTTGTGTTGGTCGTGCTTTGCAGCTTGCAGTGAAAGCGCTTCAAGAGAAGATTCTAACGAGAGCTGACATTTGATCGTAGCAGCGCCACTGCGGTACTTCTTCTAAACGCTCTGAAATTTTGAAGTGACGCTGTAATAGTCATTCTGATGTTGCAGAACACAAGCCTAGACTGAAAGTTCTACATGTCTCGCTTTGCAGTGAAAGCGCTCTAAGAGAAGAAATTCGGAAGTATCAGTATTCTTTGCTAGCATCTTCCATGTGGGCGTTATTCTGTTTTCCTAAACGCCTTAATTGGCGCAGTGAAATCACTATTGAGGATCCTATAGGAAAGCTTTCTCTAAGTCGTGCTTTTTCACTTTCAGTGAAAGCGCTTCCAATGAAGACTCAAATAAAGCCAGCATTTGATAGAAGCAGCTTCCCTGCCTTACTTGTTCTGAGCGCTCTGACATTTTGAAGTGACGCTTTAATAGCCATTCTGATGTTACAGAAGACAAGACTAGACTGAAAGCTCTACACGTATTGCTTTGCAGTAAAAGAGCTATAAGAGAAGAGATTCAGCAACAGCAGCATTCCATGCTAGCATCCTGCCTGCGGGAGTTGCTCACTTGTCCTAGAGCACCTTAATAGGAGCACTAAAGACACAATTCAGTACCCTATACTAAAACGGTCCATCAATCGTTCTTTGCTGCTTGTATTGAAATCGTTTCCACAGAAGACTCTAAGGAGAGCCAACATTTGATCGTAACAGCTTCCCTTCCTTACTTGTTCTGAACATTTGGAAGTGACGCTTTAATAGCCATACGAACGTTGCAGTACGCAAGCCTAGACTGAAAGCTCTACAAGTCTTCTTTTGCAGTGAAAGCACTATAAGAGAGCACATCCAGAAGCATCAGCATTCCATTCTAGCATCTTCCATGTGGGAATTACTCACTTTTCCTAAAGAGCCTTCATAGGCGAAGATAAGTCACAATTCAGTACCCTATACTAAAACGGTCCTTAAGTCTTGCTTAGCCGCTTGCAGTGAAAGCGCTTCCAGAGAAGACTCAAATGCTAAAGCCAGCATTTGATGGTAGCAACTTCTCTAGGTTACTCGTTCTGAACGATCTGAAAATATTGAAGTGACGCCTTAATAGCAATTCTGAAGTTACAGTATACAAGCCCAGACTGAAATTTCTACGAGTCTTGCTTTGTAATAAAAGCGCTCTTAGGGAGGACATTCTGAAGTAGCAGCATTCCATGCTAGCAACTTCCCTGCGGCCATAATTTAATTTTCCTAAAGCGGGTTAATAGACGCAGTTAAGTCACTATTCAGTACCCTATACTAAAACGGTCCTTAAGCCGTGCTTTGCTGCTTGCAGTGAAATCGCTCCACAAAAGTCTCTTACGAGAGCCAGCATTTAATCGTAGCATGTTTCCCTCAGGTGCGTGTGTTAAATGCTCTGAAATCTTGAAGTGACGCTTGAATAGCATGATGTTACAGTACGCCAGTCTACACTGAAAGCTCTACAAGTCTTGCTTTAGAGAAAAAGCGCTCTAAGAGAAGACCTTTAGAAGAAGCAGCTTTCCATGCTAGCGTCTTCCCGGCGGGCGTATTTCCTTTTTCCTAAAGCGCCGTAATAAGAGAAGTTAAGTCACAATTCAGTACCCTACACTAAATCGTACTGTTAGTCGTGCTTTCCACGTTGCAATGAAAGAGCTTCCACAGATGACTCTAACGAGAGCCAGCATTTGATCGTAGCAGCTTCCCTGCGGTTCTTGTTCTGAACGATCTGAAAATATCGAAGTGACTCCTTAATAGCAATTCTGAAGTTACAGTATACAAGACTAGATTGAAAGGTCTACACGTCTTGCTTTACAGAGAAAGTACTCTAAGAGAAGACATTCCGAAGTTCCAGAATTCCATGCTAGCATCTTTCCTTCAGGAGTTAGTCACTTTTCCTAAAGCGCCTTCTTAGGCGAAGTTAAGTCACAATTCAGTACCCTGGTACGAAAACGGTCCATAAGAAATGCTTTTCAGCTTGCAGTGAATGCTCTTTCACAGAAGACTCTTAACGAGTGCTAGCATTTGATCCTAACAGCTTTCCTGCCGTACTTGTGCTGAACGCTCTGAAATTTTGAAGTGACGCTGTAATAGTCATTCTGATGTTGCAGAACACAAGCCTAGACTGAAAGTTCTGCACGTCTCGCTTTGCAGTGAAAGCGCTCTAAGAGAAGAAATTCGGAAGTATCAGTATTCTCTGCTAGCATCTTCCATGTGGGCGATATTCTGTTTTCCTAAACGCCTTAATTGGCGCAGTGAAATCACTATTAAGGATCCTATACGAAAACTTTCTCTAAGTCGTGCTTTTTCACTTTCAGTGAAAGCGCTTCCAATGAAGACTCAAATAAAGCCAGCATTTGATAGAAGCAGCTTCCCTGCCTTACTTGTTCTGAACGCTCTGACATTTTGAAGTGACGCTTTAATAGCCATTCTGATGTTGCAGTATACAATGTCTTCTCTAAGAGAAGACATTCAGAAGCAGAAGCATTCCATGCTAACATCTTCCCTGCTGGAGATATTCCCTTTTCCTAAAGCGCCTTAGTAGGCGCTATTAAGTCTCTATTCATTTGCCAACACAAGAACGTTGCTTTTGTCGTTCTCTGCATCTTGCAGAGAAACCGCTTCCATAGAAGACGCTAACGAAAGCCAGCTTTTGATGGTAACACCTTTCCTGTGTTACTTGCTCTGAACGCTCTGAAATTTTGAAGTAACGCCTTCGTAGCAATTCTGGTCTTACAGTACACAAGACTCGACTGAAAGTTCTACAAGTCGCTCTCTGCAGGGAAAGTGCTCTAAGAGACTACATCCACAAACAGAAGCAGTCCATGCTAAAATCTTCCCTGCTGGAGATATGAATTTTTACTAAAACGCCGTAATAGACAGTGTTAAGTCCCTATTCACTAGCTTATGCTAATACGTTCTTTTAGTCGTGTTTGCAGCTTGCAGTGAAAGCGCTTCCAGAGAAGATTCTAACGAGAGACACCATTTGATGCTAGCAACTTCTCGGCAGTACTTGTGCTTAACGCTTTCAAATCTTCCAGTGAAGCCTCACTAGCCATGCTGATGTTACCGTTCACTAGCCTAGACGGAAAGTTCATAAATCTTGGTTTGCATTGATTGCGCTCTAAGAGAAGATATCCACAAGCAGAAGCATTCCATGCTAACATCTTCCCTGCTGGAGATATTCTCCTTTCCCAAAAAGTGTTATAAGCCGTTATTAAGTCGCTAATTACTAGACTACGCGAAAACGTTGCGGTTTTCGTGCTTTGCGGCTGGCAGTGACAGCGCTTCATGAAAGGATCCTAACGAGAGCCAAAATTTGATGGTTGAAGCTTCCCTGCGGTATTTGTGCAGAAATCTCTGAAATCTTGACGCGATGCTTCAATAGCCATGCTGATCTTACATTTCACAAGCCTAGACTGAAAGTTCGACAAGTCGAACTTTGTAGTTGAAGCTCTTTAAGAGAACACGTTCATAAGCAGAATCATTCCATGTTAGCATAGTCCTTGCTGGAGATATTAATTCCAACTTTAGATACGTTATTAGGCGTTTTAAAGTCACTATTAACAAGCCTACACTAAAAACGTTCTTTTAGTCGTATTTGCAACTTGCAGTGAAAGCCTTTCCAGGAAGCTTCTAACGAGAGTCAGCATTGGATGGTAGCAGCTTTCCTGCGGTACTTATGCTGAATGCTCTGAAATTTGGAAGTGACGCCTTCATAGTTATTTTGATGTTACAGTTCACAAACCGAGACTGAAAGTTCTACAAGTCTCGCTTTGCAGCGAAAGCACTATAAGAGACGACATTCAGAAGCAGCAGCATTCTGTTCTAACATATTCACTGTTAGAGATATTCGCTTTTCCTAAAGCTAGTTAATAGTTGCTATTATGTTACTATTCTTTAACCTTCACTGAAATGCAGTGTAAGTCGTGTTTTGCACCTCTCAGTGAAAGCGCTTCCAGAGAAGATTCTAACGAGAGACACCATTTGATGCTAGCAACTTCCCGGCAGTACTTGTGCTCAACGCTTTCAAATCTTCCAGTGAAGCCTCACTAGCCATGCTGATGTTACCGTTCACTAGCCTAGACGGAAAGTTCATAAATCTTGGTTTGCGGTGATTGCGCTCTAAGAGAAGATATCCACAAGCAGAAGCATTCCATGCTAACATCTTCCCTGCTGGAGATATTCTCTTTTCCTAAAGAGCGTTATTAAGTCGCTAATAACTAGCCTACGTGAAAACGTTGCGTTTTTCGTGCTTTGCGGCTGGCAGTGACAGCGCTTCATGAAAGGATCCTAACGAGAGCCAAAATTTGATGGTTGAAGCTTCCCTGCGGTACTTGTGCTGAACGATCGCAAATCTTGAAATGAGGCTTTAATAGCCATTTTGATCTTACCGTTTGTAAGCCTAGAGTGAAAGTTCTACAAGTCGTCTTTTGCAGTAACAGAGCTATAGGAGAAAACATTAATAAGCGGTGTAATTTCATGCCAGCATCTGCACTGCCTGAAATACTTCCTTTCCATAAGAGCCTTAACAGGCTCAGTTAAGTCACAATTCATTACCCTAAACTAAAATATGTTAGCAGTGCTTCACAGCTTGCAGTGAAAGTGCTAGAAGAGAAGACTCTAACGAGAACTATCATTTGATGGTTGAAGCTTCCCTGCGGTACTTGTGCTGAACGCTCTGAAATTTTGAAGTGACACTGTACTAGCTGATGATATACTTCAGAAGCCTAGAATGAAACTTCTAGAAGTCGTACTTTGCAGTGAAAGTGCTGTAAGAGAAGACATTCAGAAGCAGCAGCATTCCACACTATCATCTTTCCTGCAGCCAATGTTCACTATTCCTAAAGCGCGTTATTCGGCGAAGCAAAGGAACTGTTCTGTACCCTATACTAAAACTTTGTGTTGGTCGTGCTTTGCAGCTTGCAGTGAAAGCGCTTCAAGAGAAGATTCTAACGAGAGCTGACATTTGATGGTAGCAGCGCCATTGCGGTACTTCTTCTAAACGTTTTCAAATTTTGCAGTGACGCTTTAATAGCCATTCTGATGTTACAGTACAGGAGCCTAGACTGAAAGTTCTACAAGTCTTTCTTTGCAGTGAAAGCGCACCCAGAGAAGAATTATAAGAATTTCAATATTTGATCGTAGAATCTTCCCTGCGGTATTTGCGCTGAAAGCTCTGATATTTTGCAGCGACGCTTCTGATGTTGAAGTACATAAGCCCAGACTAAAAGTTCAAAAAGACTTGCCTTGAAGTGAAAGCGCTAAAGATTTTGAAGTGATGCTTTAATAGCCATTCTGATGTTGCAGTGTATAAGCCCAGACTGAAACTTCTACAAGTTTTGCTTTGCAGTGAAACCGCTCTAAGAGAAGACATTCAGTGGCAGCAGTATTCCACGCTAGCATCTTCACTGCCTTAGTTAGTCACTTATCAGAAAGCACCTTCATAAGTCACAATTCAGTACCCTATAGTAAAATGTTCTGTTAGTCATGCTTTGCAGCTTGCAGTGAAAGCGTTTCCAGAGAAGACTCTAACGAGAGCCAGCATTTGATCGTAGCAGCTTCCCTGCAGTACTTGTTCTGAACGCTCTGAAATTTTGAAGTGACGCTTTAATAGCCGTTCTGATGTTACAGTACACAAGCGTATACTCAAAGTTCTACAAGTCTCGCTTTGCAGTGAAAGCGCTTTAAGAGAAGACATTCAGAAGCAGCAGCATTTCATGCTAGCATCTTCCCTGTGGGCGTTATTCGATTTCCCTAAAGCGCCTCAATAGTGGAGTCATAATGAGATGAAGCAGGAGATGCAATACCAGAAGATGCTGCAGCAGATGCAGCAGTAGGAGATGCAGCAGCAGGAAATACAACAGGAATAGATGCAGAAGGTACCGTAGCAGCAGGAGTTGAAGCAGAATATGCATCAGCAGGAAATGCACACCAAGAGATTCAGACGGAGATGCAGCAGGAGATGCAGCAGCAGGAGATGCAAAAGCAGGAGATGCAAAAGCAGATGTTGCAGCAGGTGCAGCAACAGCAGATTCAGCAGCAGGTGCAGCAACAGCAGATGCAGCAGAGGATATGCAGCAGAAGGAGATGCTGCAGCAGCA
>JAUNZM010000326.1:4130000-4296163 GCA_033459285.1 Clamator glandarius | reverse complement strand
CACAGCATTACAGCAAAGTCAAACACAAGACAATATACAAACTTGGGGCACAATACAACAAAGTCAAACAGAAAATATACAAAGTTGAGGCGCAATACAACAAAGTCAAACACAGAGCAATATACAAAGTTGGGGCACAATACAAAGTCAAACACAGCATTACAGCAAAGTCAAACACAAGACAATATACAAACTTGGGGCACAATACAACAAAGTCAAACAGAAAATATACAAAGTTGAGGCGCAATACAACAAAGTCAAACACAGAGCAATATACAAAGTTGGGGCACAATACAAAGTCAAACACAGCATTACAGCAAAGTCAAACACAAGACAATATACAAACTTGGGGCACAATACAAAGTCAAACACAGCATTACAGCAAAGTCAAACACAAGACAATATACAAAGTTGGGGCACAATACAACAAAGTCAAACACAGAGCATTACAGCAAAGTCAAACGCAAGACAATATACAAAGTCAAACACAGAGCAATATACAAAGTTGGGGCACAATACAAAGTCAAACAGAGCATTACAGCAAAGTCAAACACAAGACAATATACAAACTTTGGACACAATACAACAAAGTCAAACAGAGCATTACAGCAAAGTCAAACACAACACAACATACAAAGTTGGGGCAAAATACAACAAAGTCAAACACAGAGCATTACAGCAAAGTCAAACACAGCAATATACAAAGTTGGGACACAATACAACAAAGTCAAACACAGAGCAATATACAAAGTTGGGGCACAATACAACAAAGTCAAACACAGAGCAATATACAAAGTTGGGGCACAATACAAAGTCAAACACAAGACAATATACAAACTTGGGGCACAATACCACAAAGTCAAACACAGAGCATTACAGCAAAGTCAAACATAGCAATATACAAAGTTGGGGCACAATACAAAGTCAAACACAAGACAAAATACAATGTTAGGGCACAATACAAAGTCAAACAGAGCATTACAGCAAGGTCAAACACAGGACAATATACAATGTTAGGGCACAATACAAAGTCAAACACAGGGCAATATACAAAGTTGGGGCACAATACATCAAAGTCAAACACAGAGCATTACAACAATGTTAGGGGACAATACAAATTCAAACAGTGCATTACAGCAAAGTCAAACACAGCAATATACACAAAGTTAGGGCACAATACAGCACAGTCAAACACAGGGCAATACACAAAGTTAGGGCACAATACAGCACAGTCAAACACAGGGCATAACAACAAAATTAGGGCAAGATACAACAAAGTCAAACACAGTGCATTACAAAGTCAGGGCACAACACAACGGTACAAGATCAAACACAGTGCACTAGAACACAGTCAAGCACAGTGCATTACAGCAAAGTCAGGGCACAACACAATAGCACAAGGTCAAACGCAGGGCATTAGAACACAAATAGTGTATTACAACACAGTCAACAGCAAGGTCAAACCTTGCAATACAGCAATACAGCAAAGGCAAACAGGGCACTACAACAAAGTCTAACACGGTGCAATACGGCACAGGCAACACCAAAGTCAAACACCATGCAACATACAAATTCAAGGACTATGCAATACTACAAAGTTCAGGCACGGCACATGAGTACAGAGTTAGGGAACGACACGGCAGTACAAACTCAGATGTAATGCAAGACAGTGGTAGAAACTGAAACAGAGCAATACTACACTTTTACAGCATAATACAACAGTACACAGTTAAACACACTGCAAGACAACAAAGTCAGGAGCACAACATCAGAGTACAGAGTTAAGGCACAATACAACACCACAGCACTGAGTTAAACATACCACAACAGAAAACAGAGTTAAAGACAACCCAACACTACAGAGTTAAACACAATGAAAGACTACAGAGGTACATATGGCATAACACTACACATTCAGACACAATGACCACTATATTCTTTTAGAGACTCTTCTGGCCGTCCCGAGGCGCAGCTCCGCAGTGACTCCGCTGGCCGTCCCGAGGCGCAGCTCCGCAGAGACTCCGCTGGCCGTCCCGAGGCGCAGCTCCGCAGAGACTCCTCTGGCCGTCCCGAGGCGCAGCTCCGCAGCGACTCCGCTGGCCGTCCCGAGGCGCAGCTCCGCAGCGACTCCGCTGGCCGTCCCGAGGCGCAGCTCCGCAGCGACTCCGCTGGCCGTCCCGAGGCGCAGCTCCGCAGCGACTCCGCTGGCCGTCCCAAACTCTTCTTATTTTAGCTTTAAACTAACTGGCTGCAAAGCAAAAAATTACACACAGAACATTACACATACAACCTCAAAAAGAAACCCCACCACCCCCAAACTGCATACACAAACCCTCACCCAGAAAACCCAAACCCAAAACCCTCCTCTGGCCATCCCAAACTCTTCTTACTTTTAGCTTTAAACTAACTGGCTGCAAAGCAAAAAATTACACACACAACCTCAAAAAGCAACCCCACCACCCCCGAACAACATACACAAACCCTCACCCAGAAAACCCAAAACCCTCCTCATTCTCCACCCAAGCATTCAACCTCCTGCCGGCCACAACAGGCCATCCTTCCTAGGACCCTTGGCTCCCCAGGAACGGCGTTCCCAGGGGCCCCAAAAGTTAATCCTGCCTCAAGAAAACCCGGTCCCAGGTCAGTCTGCACCCAAACCTTGGCGATGAACATCGCCTCGCAGACTGGCCGGGACCGGGGAAAAAAAACCCAGCTGGGGGAAAAAAAAAAAATCCCCCAGCTGGGGTTTTTTTATTCTATTATCATTTTTTAAAAAGCTAAGTACCTGCAAAGCAAAATATCACACACACAACACCTCTAAAAGCAACCCCACCACCCCCAAACCGCATACACAAACCCTCACCCAGAAAACCCAAAACCTTCCTCATTCTCCATTCCAAGCATTCAACCTCCTGCCGGCCACAACAGGCCATCCTTCCTAGGACCCTTGGCTCCCCAGGAACGGCATTCCCAGGGGCCCCAAAAGTTAATCCTGCCTCAAGAAAACCCGGTCCCAGGTCAGTCTGCACCCAAACCTTGGCGATGAACATCGCCTCGCAGACTGGCCGGGACCGGGGAAAAAAAACCCAGCTGGGGGAAAAAAAAAAAAATCCCCCAGCTGGGATTTTTTTATTCTATTATCATTTTTTAAAAAGCTAAGTACCTGCAAAGCAAAATATCACACACACACAACCTCTAAAAGCAACCCCGCCACTCCCAAACCGCATACACAAACCCTCACCCAGAAAACCCTCCTCATTCTCCACCCAAGCATTCAACCTCCTGCCGGCCACAACAGGCCAGTGCCCTGCACCTCACAGCTCCCCAGGAACAGCGTTCCAAGTCACCTCCAAATTGAGCCCTGCCTCAAAGAAAGCTGGCCCCGGCTCAGACTGCATCCAAAACTTGGTGATCGACCACACTTTGCAAACTGCCCGAGACCAGAGGAAAAAAAACCCAGCTGGGGGAAAACATAACAAACTCCAGCAGGACTTTCTTTATTCTATTTTCAATCTTGGGTCCTGACTGCCTCCAAAGGACAACACTCCATTCCACACACAAATTCTATGGAGACCCACCTCCATATAAATGACACCCACCTCCACACACCCAGATGCTAATACACCTCCGCAAACACACCTCCGTGCATCCAAACCCTCAACCCTAGACACAGTCAGACACATCAAATTCTAAGTCCCACATATGTAATCATAAGTACCGCACAGGCTGTAATGAACATACTTGGTTTTGAGGTACTTAGGTCCTGCTTCAATAGCTCAGGCCCCAGAGCCTTGATCGTCGCTCCTGCGGCTGCATAGCCAGGAGGGTTCTACTCTCCTCACTTGCCTGACTTATGGGTACTTGTTCAGCAGTGTAGTATATGACCCTAGGCAAGTACTCTGCATATCAGCATATTACCCACACAATATTTCTGCTGCGCTTCTGTTAATGTCTCTAACTTCATTGCCCTGGGCAGAGCAGTTCCAGCCAGACAAACACATAGAGCAGCACCACACATGATGAACCAATAGCAATCCAGATAGAAAAAGAAAACTAAGGAGGATGACACCCAGACCAGAGATGCCATGGGCAGGAAGACCTAAGGACTGCAAGAACAAGTCAATGACAGTTCTGGAAAAGTGACCCTTACAAAGGCATATGGCCACAAGTGAAAGATGGACATACAAGAATCTGTGCCTAAATACTTTAAATGTAGGGAACAGATAAAAGAAGTCCCAGAAGAGGGGAAGAGGGACGCAAAAAGTCCCAGAAGAGGGGAAGAGGGACGCAAAAAGTCCCAGAAGAGGGGAAGAGGGACGCAAAAAGTCCCAGAAGAGGGGAAGAGGGACGCAAAAAGTCCCAGAAGGGGGGAAGAGGGACGCAAAAAGTCCCAGAAGGGGGGAAGAGGGACGCAAAAAGTCCCAGAAGGGGGGAAGAGGGACGCAAAAAGTCCCAGAAGGGGGGAAGAGGGACGCAAAAAGTCCCAGAAGGGGGGAAGAGGGACGCAAAAAGTCCCAGAAGGGGGGGGGAGGGACGCAAAAAGTCCCAGAAGGGGGGGGGAGGGACGCAAAAAGTCCCGGGGGGGGGGGGGGGGGAGGGACGCAAAAAGTCCCAGAAGGGCAGAGGGGAAAGGAACACAAAAAAGTCCCAGAAGGGGGGGAGGGGGAGGGACACAAAGAGAGACCCTAGAAATGAAGGCCAAGCATGGCATAAGCATAGAGAACATCAAGACCTGCAGAACACCCAAAGCACAGTACACATACTACATCAACAACACAACAACAGACAGGCTGGAACCACACTGTCCAGGACATGCTATCTTTGGCCTGAGAAGTAGGCCCTTTGCCTTAACCTGTCCCAGCACAGTACTCTTTCTACACTACTGCTACAACCCCTCCCTGCTACAACAAAACACCTCCCTTCTTCCCAACATAACATCAGCCCCGATCCCTCAACTTAACTTTCAGAGGTCCGAGAGCCGGAAGCCACGCCTCACAGAAGCAGCCCAAATCGCATTCGCTGTCAAGGATGGTCCTGCGGTCACCAGGTTCCTCTACATCTGCAAGAAAACAGAACAAAAAATACAGTATCAACAGTCAGCTCCACGCTACACAGGGCCCCACCTGTAGCAAATCCACAGGCCCGCGCTCCACCTCCCTGCTACCCGACTGACCTCAAACACTCTTCCCGGTCCAAAAGCAGCCCAAGTGGCACCTACAAAACAAAAGAGAAACACTCAGCTGAGTTGCTCTGTAAAACTTGCCTCTTAGACATCTGTATAGACAACAACCTCCTCACATCTCAGACCATTTGTCTACACAAAGCTTCACCCCTCTAGGCTGCATGTGGGTCCCACAGAAGGGCGCAACGCTACAAAGTTAGGGCGCAACGCTACAAAGTTAGGGCGCAACGCTACAAAGTTAGGGCGCAACGCTACAAAGTTAGGGCGCAACGCTACAAAGTTAGGGCGCAACGCTACAAAGTTAGGACGCAAAGCAGTGCATTGCAGCAAAGGCAAGTCAAGAACAGTGCATTGCGGCAAAGTTAGGGCACAACACAGCAAAGCCAAGTCAGGCACAGTGCATTGCAGCAAAGTTAGGGCACAACACTACAAAGCCAAGTCAAGCACAGTGCATTACAGCAAAGCCAGGGTGCAACACTACAAAGCCAAGTCAAGCACAGCACATTGCAGCAAAGCCAGGGCACAACACTACAAATCCAACTCAGGCACAGTGCATTGCAGCATAGTTAGGGCGCAACACTACAAAGCCAAGTCAAGCACAGTGCATTGCAGCAAAGCCAGGGCGCAACACTACAAAGCCAACTCAGGCACAGTGCATTGCAGCAAAGCCAGGGCGCAACACTACAAAGCCAAGTCAAGCAGAGTGCACTGCAGCAAGGTTAGGGCACAACACTACAAAGCCAGGGCGCAACACCACAAAGCCAAGTCAGGCACAGTGCATTGCATTGCAGCAAAGCCAAGTCAGGCACAGTGCATTGCAGCAAAGCCAAGTCAGGCACAGTGTATTCCAGCAAGGTTAGGGCGCAACACCGCAAAGCCAAGTCAGGCACAGTGTATTCCAGCAAGGTTAGGGCGCAACACCGCAAAGCCAAGTCAGGCACAGTGCATTGCAGCATAGTTAGGGCACAACACCACAAAGCCAAGTCAAGCACAGTGCATTGCAGCAAAGCCAGGGCGCAACACTACAAAGCCAAGTCAGGCACAGTGCATTGCAGCAAGGTTAGGGCACAACACTACAAAGCCAAGTCAAGCACAGTGCATTGCAGCATAGTTAGGGCACAACACCACAAAGCCAAGTCAAGCACAGTGCAGTGCAGCAAAGCCAGGGCGCAACACTACAAAGCAAAGTCAGGCACAGTGCATTGCAGCAAGGTTAGGGCGCAACACTACAAAGCCAAGTCAGGCACAGTGCATTGCAGCAAGGTTAGGGCACAACACTACAAAGCCAAGTCAGGCACAGTGCATTGCAGCAAGGTTACGGCACAACACTACAAAGCCAAGTCAAGCACAGTGCATTGCAGCAAAGCCAGGGCGCAACACTACAAAGCCAAGTCAGGCACAGTGCATTGCAGCAAGGTTAGGGCGCAACACTACAAAGCCAAGTCAAGCACAGTGCATTGCAGCAAAGCCAGGGCGCAACACTACAAAGCCAAGTCAGGCACAGTGCATTGCAGCAAAGCCAGGGCGCAACACTACAAAGCCAAGTCAGGCACAGTGCATTGCAGCAAAGCCAGGGCGCAACACTACAAAGCCAAGTCAGGCACAGTGCATTGCAGCAAGGTTAGGGCACAACACTACAAAGCCAAGTCAAGCAGAGTGCATTGCAGCATAGTTAGGGCGCAACACTACAAAGCCAAGTCAAGCACAGTGCATTGCAGCATATTTAGGGCGCAACACTACAAAGCCAAGTCAAGCACAGTGCAGTGCAGCAAAGCCAGGGCGCAACACTACAAAGCCAAGTCAAGCACAGTGCAGTGCAGCAAGCTTAGGGCACAACACTACAAAGCCAAGTCAAGCACAGTGTATTGCAGCAAAGCCAAGTCAGGCACAGTGCATTTCAGCAAAGCCAAGTCAAGCACAGTGCATTGCAGCAAGGTTAGGGCGCAACACTGCAAAGCCAAGTCAGGCACAGTGCATTGCAGCAAAGACAAGTCAAGCACAGTGCATTGCAGCAAAGCCAAGTCAAGCACAATGCATTACAGCAGGGTTAGGGCACAACACTACAAAGCCAAGTCAAGCACAGTGCATTGCAGCAAAGCCAGGGCACAACACTACAAAGCCAACTCAGGCACAGTGCATTGCAGCATAGTTAGGGCGCAATACTACAAAGCCAAGTCAGGCACAGTGCATTGCAGCATAGTTAGGGCGCAATACTACAAAGCCAAGTCAGGCACAGTGCATTGCAGCAAGGTTAGGGCACAACACTACAAAGCCAAGTCAAGCACAGTGCATTGCAGCAAAGCCAGGGCGCAACACTACAAAGCCAAGTCAAGCACAGTACATAGCAGCGAAGTTAGGGCACAACACTACAAAGTTAGGGCGCAACACTACAAAGCAAAGTCAAGCACAGTGCATTGCAGCAAAGTTAGGGCGCAATACTACAAAGCCAAGTCAGGCACAGTGCATTGCAGCATAGTTAGGGCGCAATACTACAAAGCCAAGTCAGGCACAGTGCATTGCAGCAAGGTTAGGGCGCAACACTACAAAGCCAAGTCAAGCACAGTGCATTGCAGCAAAGCCAGGGCGCAACACTACAAAGCCAAGTCAAGCACAGTACATAGCAGCGAAGTTAGGGCACAACACTACAAAGTTAGGGCGCAACACTACAAAGCCAAGTCAAGCACAGTGCATTGCAGCAGGATTAGGGAGCAACACTACAAAGCCAAGTCAAGCACAGTGCATTGCAGCAAACCAAGTCAAGCACAGTGCATTGCAGCAAAGCCAGGGCACAACACAACAGTACAAAGCCAGGCACAGGACACCACAGCAAACTCAAAGGCAAAGTCAAAGACAGTGCTATACAACAAACTCAAACGCCAAGTCAAACAGTGCAATACAACACTGCAATACAACCCCTCCCTGCTATGACAAAACACCTCCCTTCTTCCCAACATAACATCAGCCCCGATCCCTCAACTTAACTTTCAGAGGTCCGAGAGCCGGAAGCCACGCCTCACAGAAGCAGCCCAAATCGCATTCGCTGTCGAGGATGGTCCTGCGGTCACCAGGTTCCTCTACATCTGCAAGAAAACAGAACCAAAAAATACAGTATCAACAGTCAGCTCCACGCTACACAGGGCCCCGCCTGTGGCAAATCCACAGGCCCGCGCTCCACCTCCCTGCTACCCGACTGACCTCAAACACTCTTCCTGGTCCAAAAGCAGCCCAAGTGGCACCTACAAAACAAAAGAGAAATGCTCGGCTGAGTTGCTCTGTAATACTTGCCTCTTAGACATCTGTATAGACAACAACCTCCTCACCTCTCAGACCATTTGTCTACACAAAGCTTCACCCCTCTAGGCTGCGTGTGGCTCCTGCAGAAGAGAAAGCAAAAACACACATGCTCAGATACTACCCTAAAACTAAGATGGCCCACAGTCTTTATTCCCCTGGTCCCGCTCCTTTACCTCAACTGCTGCCCACCTTGGGCACTGCCATCTTCTCCTTGTGCTTTGAGGCTTACGTGCCACCTGTAACACACAAACAGCAAGGAACGCTTGTGACTCCGTGAACTGAGACATGTGAGCTATAACTGCTTCTTCATGTAACTCACCATTGCTGTCCTTTGCCGACACGGCTCCCGTACCGGTATTCCATTTTGGTCATTGCTCTGTATCTCAAAAGAGAAAAAAACACCCAAAACACAATTACTAGCTGTGTAGGTACAAGTTGTAGTTAACTGCTGACTCGGCAGCCTACCCCCTTGGCTATTTGAATCTACCCCTGATCCAATTGCTGCACCTCGCTGCCGGACCCGATGCCTCTGCACCTGTAAAACTCAACATTCGATAACTCACCCCCAAACTCGACAATAACTAAACAATTCCACATGCCGTTTTGATTCAGGAATACCGACTCTTCTTCAGGCAATAGCCAGGCAGAAAAAGAAAAAAAGTTAAAATCCAATCTTAACAACCGCACGCACCAGATTTATTGCCCTGAGAATTTAAACTGCTCTACTGACGCTCCGGCAGCATATCTGAGATGGCTTTGGTCATTCCCTCTGTGGCCACATAACCGACCAAAAATGATTCTCTTCGCCCCATATATCTATGGCTACTTGCTCTATAATGCATCGTATCGCCTTGCCCTTCAAAATCCATACAGGAATATCTAAACATAGAATTTCACTGCTATCCTTCTGCTGACTACCGTTTCTTTAGCTCAGGCAGAGCAGCTCCAGCCGCATACAAACGTGCGCGGACCGACTCTGCGCAGAAAACCGATGATGGGAAATAAAAAGGAAACTCAGTAAGAATGACTTTCTACAGAGAGCTGGAGTTGACCAATATGATGTAGGGAGTTGCAAGAAAGATTATGTTGGCCCTTGCAAAATGGAAGACTGGGCCCCTTAAGGAGACGTAGCCGCAACTAGAAGGATGCGAGGCTGAGCCCTGCTTAAAGACCTCAAAACAGAACACATATGGAAGAAGTCCCACAACGGGGATTTAAGAAAATGGAACGATAAAGGCTTAGGATGCCAACGTGTCCCGTGATGCCTATGCGATAGGCGACTGACCGCAAACTGCCAAAAGGCAAGACCTATCTACGCTTTAAGATTGCGATGCGAGAAGAGCGGTGCCCGATCGGCACCTTACTAAGAACAGACATCCGAGAGTCTAGAGATGACATGTGGCTCAAACGCAAAGATGACATCGAGACCTGCAGAAGATTTAAGATGCGGCAGAGTCTACCTACTCTAAAGAACGAGACAGATATGGGCTGGAACTGCCCTGCCTGGCACACGCTAGCTCAGGGCTGAAAATTAAAGCCCTCTCCAAACCTGCAATGAGGCGTACTCTTCCCACACAACCGTCTACCCTATGCTAAACCTGCCGTTCTCAACATTCTGACCTCTTCACGGCCAAAATCTCAGCCCCCTTAACTTCCTGAGGACTACGGGCCTGAAGCCGTCCTTGGCAGAAAAACTCAAACTGCATCGACTAACTGGAAAAATCCCACACTGTCACATTGTCCTGGACTATAATCTGCCAAAAAAATCCAGACAGAAAACACAGTGCCAAGTCAGCATCGCACCACGAGCTGCCGACATCTTGTACTAAACCCGCTGCAAAACCGCCGAGGCGTTCCGCTCACCCGTTCGGTGCCAATTCAAACATTGGACACTGCGGTCATCACCCGGGGTGCTTCGGTCCATCCTCCTCTCCTTCTCCCTACCATCCGGCTCATCTAAAGTGTTCTTCCTGTTGCCACCGTAGTCCACAGAGTACCTGCCAAACCAACGTTAAATACATAACTGAGATGCCAAATACTACTTGACTCTTTGAGACGTACTTAATTTCCTCCTCCCTGTCAAAGCCACGATAGTGAGAAGAAGCCAGACTACCTCACCGGCGCCACAAAATCCTGTGCCGTCTGCTTATCTTTCCTCTCCGCCGCTCCCATTGTAGGGACATAACGGCGTCGATACCCAGAACAAAAGAAAGATGAGCCATGGAGATCCAAATTCTAGGAACTTACCAGACTTTAGTCGCAGGAGGGAATGATGAGAACTTGAAAAATTATAACCTTTACTAGTTTTCAAAAAGAATAAACACGGAACACCTAAGAACACAGGACGCTCACAGCACAGCAATGGAGACTGGAATTATGGAGGCACTCAGCCAATTAAAAATTCACAACGGTGGGATTTAACTGCTCTAAGACCTAAATTGGAAACTCAACAAACAGGAAAAAACCACGATGGATAACAGGGACAAGGCAGCAACTGCTGCGAGCGATAATAGAGCGAATCTCACCGGTAAGTTCAGGAAAAATCCAAAACTCCACTGAATAAGGGAAGATTGTGCGCCCACAGACCAGATGAAGAAGAGTTGCTCAGCTGCAAACAGTTACAAACCAAAACAAAAACCATCCTCTTACCTGAGAAAGGCCAGAGAAGACAGGGACAAAATCCTGTGCTGCAAATAGGCAGCGAGTCTGTACCTTTAAGTAGCGAGCTCTCTGACATTTGGAAGGAAGGAGACAGGAAAGAGGCAAAGAAGTCAGTCGAGGAACACAATAAGTAGAAGGTACGAGGGAGCAGAGATCTCAGAGTCCTAGAGATCGCATTTTTTAGGACAACTAAGACGTCTGAAGAGCAAATTCCTCTGATATGTGAACCAGACAATTGCTGCACGAAGGTCCAGATGATCCACGCCCCGTGTCTCGACCTCATCGCTGCCTCCCATCGGCTGAAGAGAGACTAGAACGACAGAAACCTGAATAGCGCTCGCATCGGATGCCCCAACTGACCCGAGAAACATTAATGAACCCATCTCCCTTTCCCCGGTTCCAAATTGTTAAAGCCCTTTTCCACCCCTGAAAAGTCAAAGAAAGAACCCTGCATTTTCCTAACACAACCCGTGCTGTATTTTAGCTCCTTGACCCTTATGCGTTGATGTTCCTTGGGAGCTGTGCTCCGGAGCTTTTCTCAAGGTTCCCCCGGTCCCTTCTCTCTTATACCAGCCCACAGAATCGACTTACTCCCCTAGGCTAAAGTACTGAAATCTAAATTATTATCCCCCATGAGGTGCCTGCTATAAACTATAGAGACTCAAGGATAAGTGTGTTATCCCCCATAGAATGAGGAACAGCAACAAGTTGTTGGGTAACTGGAAATCCTAGATAAAAACAAAGTACTCAGGAAAAGAAACCAACTGACCAACCAAAAAAAAAACAAAACAAAAACCAAGCACCCTCTAAAACATCTTGCCCCCTCAAACACCTAATTGAAAAGTACTGACCCAAAACCAAACGCACATCTACATACAAACAAAAAAAAAAAAACAACAAACAAATGCAGTCATAGCCGTATGTGCTGCAAAAAAAAAAAAAAAAAAAAAAAAAAAAAAAAAAAAAAAAAAGCTTACCCATCTAGCAGACCCTCATCAAGAGCTGCACTGAGTCAAAACAGCAGCTAACCTCTGATCTCAAGGAAAACCAGAGGCTGAATGACCTCCCGAGGCAAGGCCGGGGGCTTATATACCCCCTGGGCCTTCACACACATCACCTGTGACTGAGGTGTGGTGACCTCCCTCAAAGGTATAAATAGGGTCTGCGGAACAGCTGTGTTTTATTGACTCTACCTTAGATTTTCAGAGAGAGTGATGCTGTTACTCTGCCTGAAAGGATCCTTATAAGAAATAAAGGTATGTGCGCTTTTGCTGCGACGCTGCTTGTTGTGATGGTCACAGGACCAGGTAGCAAACTTGTTAGAGCTGGATGTTTGGCTTCCTTTCATTTACCATGCTGCAATACAATTTTTGTTCCTTGGCATCCCCTTATCCCTACTCTTTTTCTTTCTGTGCTGTTTTCTCTGTCATTTTTTCCTTCCAGTTTTTAGTATCTGTCTGGTGTCTGTAGTTTGTTTTTTTCTTGTCTATCTTTGTCTCAATCGGCATTTTTTTCTTTTTCCTCATGATGTTACTGCTCTGTCCCTGGAGTTTGCTTGTTCTTTCGCTACACCTGCGAGTGCCTTGCCTTCCTGTCTCTTTTTCCTGTGCCTCTCTTTCTTTTTCTATTTTTTTGTATTGCTCACTGTTGCTGTTCCAGCTTCTCCGTTCGCTTGGTATTGTGATACTCCCCTTTACTGCTCCTCTTGCTGTTTCTGAATTTTTGTGCTAGTCCCTGCACTTTTCTACAATCCTCTATCTGTCTGTAGGACTCCTAGTTCCTCTCAAATGAATGGGCTCTTCTTTATGTACGCGTGTGGCTTTATAAGAGCCCTAGCTGAAATATTCCTCTTAGCTTCTGCTCAGACAAGCGCTGCTGAAAATATTCGTGTGTGGATATCTTGAGGATGACCAAAGCGGCAGAACTTCAGGGTATTTTCTTCCCTCTTCCCCGCCCCCACACCCTGTAACTTAGAGGCACGAGACCCTAACGGACTTGCTCTTGGTACGTGCCTGAGATTCACAGGCCCCTGTGACTGCAGCCTGACTAACGATGTTGTGACAGTGATATATTGATTTAGTTCTGCGAGAGGAAAGGCCACGACTTTTGATAAAAGCACAGGCTGTCTCTGTCTTGGATGTACGTGTAGAAATTTCACAGCCTTTTCTCATATGTCTAAAGTCCGTTATTATGGTTAGCTGTTCTGTGACAGCTTTATTGTTTTTCTCAGCCTGGAAGTTTTAGCCTGATGACTACGCAAAAGATGCGGCTGTATGCTATGGTAAGGCTGGTATGAGAAAGGCCAGTGGAGGATCGATGACAGAGTTGAAAATGCCATTTAGAGTTTGCAGCTTTGTTAGCTGCTGAGAAATTATCTAGTCTCTGTGATTTTGCTACCGTATCAGACAGATCAATGGTGTTTAAGCAATGCTCAGTGCTATCTAAATGGTGCATTAGTGTATTATTATTGTAGGTGCAATTAACTTATGTAATTTAAATCAAGCTTCGTTATGCTACTTATTTAAAAACTCTCATTAAACTGCCAACATATTTTATTTAAGTTACCCGGTGACAGCAGAGAGCTTGGCTCTCTCGCTCTGCCATGCGTGCAGGGCACCCGGGCAGCGGTAGTACTGTTGGAAGATGATGGAAAGGGGTTTGGCCAGCACATCCGCCGGTACCCTCAAAACTTCCACCCAACAGCTTTGAGGGAACTGGCAGGTGTGCTGGCCGAACCCCTTTCCATCATCTTCCAACAGTCCTGGATGACTGGGGAGGTTCCGCTGGATTTGAGGCTGGCTGATGTCGTGCGCATCTATAAGAACAAGCACAGGGAGGATTCGGGGAACTACAGGCCTGTCACTCTGACCTCGGTACCGGGGAAAGTCATGGAGCAGATGATCTTGAGTGCCATCAAGAAGCACTTGCAAGAGAAGCGGGGAATCAGGCCCAGTCAACACGGGTTCATGAAAGGCAGGTCTTGCCAGAGTAATCTGATCACCTTCTATGACCGAGTGAGACTAGACTCTTGGACAAAGAAAAGGCTGCGGAAGTGGTCTTCCTGGATTTGAGTAAAGCCTTTGATACAGTTTCTCATAGCATTCTGCTTCGGAAACTGTCCGCCTCTGGCCTGGAGGGGCGCACGCTCTCCTGGGTGAAAAACTGGTTGAATGACCGGGCCCAGAGGGTGATGGTAAATGGAGTTAAATCCAGCTGGAGGCCAGTGACAAGTGGGGTTCCCCAGGGCTCGGCCCTGAGTCCAGTCCTGTTTAATGACTTTATCAACGACCTGGACAAAGGCATTGAGTGCTCCATTAGGAAGTTTGCAGATGACACCCAGCTGCGTGGAAGTGTCCATCTGCTGGAGAGTAGGGAGGCTCTGCAAAGGGAACTGAACGGGCTGGACTGCCGGGCTGAGACCAACAGCAGGAGGTTTAACGAGGCCAAATGCCGGGTCCTGCACTTGGGGCACAACAACCCTAAGCAGAAGTACAGACTAGGAGAATCCTGGCTGGAAAGCTGCCAGGAGGAGAAGGACCTAGGGGTGTTGGTTCACAGCCGACTGAACATGAGCCCAGCAGTGTGCCCAGGTGGCCAAGAAGGCCAATGGCATCTGGGCCTGCATCAGAAAAGGTGTGACCGGCAGGTCCAGGGAGGTTCTTCTCCCTCCGTACTCCGCACTGGGGAGACCGCACCTCGAGTACTGTGTTCATTTCTGGTCCCCTCACCATGAAAAGGATGTTGAGGCTCTGGAGCGAGTCCAGAGAAGGGCAACGAAGCTGGTGAAGGAGCTGGAGAACAAATCTTATGAGAAGCGGCTGAGAGAGCTGGGGTTGTTCAGCCTGGAGAAGAGGAGGCTGAGGGGAGACCTTATTACTCCCTACAACTACCTGAAGGGAGGTTGTGGAGAGGAGGGTGCTGGCCTCTTCTCCCAAGTGACAGGGGACAGGACGAGAGGGAATGGCCTCGAGCCTCCACCAGGGGAGATTTAGGCTTGAGATAAGGAAAAAGTTCTTCACGGAGAGCGTGGTTAGGCATTGGAACGGTCTGCCCAGGGAGGTGGGTGACTCACCATCCCTGGAGGTGTTTAAGGTGATGGTGGATGAGGTACTTAGGGGCATGGTTTAGGGATTGATGGGAATGGTTAGACTCGATGGTCTGGTGGGTCTCTTCCAACCTGGTTATTCTGTGATTCTGGGAAAATAAACAAATTCTGGCACGAGGGGCGGGTAAATAATGAGGAGTACAAAGATGAAGTGGAATCGCGTAGAGAAAAGAATTGGAAGGGCTAAAGGCTCAGATTGGCTCATTGTCTGAACAATAACAAAGAAATCCTTCTAAAATATATCAGTGACAAAGGAAGGACTGAGGAGATTCGTCATCCTTTGCTGAATGCAGAGGGAAACATAGCGACAAAGGATGAGAATAAGGTGAAAAGGCCACCTTTGCCTCAGTCTCTAATAGTAAAGGAAGACGTTCCCTGGATACTCCACCTCACGAGGCTGCGGGCAGAATGGAATGACACTCCCTTGAACTGAGAGGAAGTGGCCGTTGGGTCCGGAAGAGAGGACGTTCCTCTTTTGCCCGTTTTCCCTTCTCTGTCCTGCGGTTTCCCCCCGTCTTGGGCTGTGACCCATTTGAATGAAGATGAGAAGAAAAACCTAATTCTATTTACTGTCAAAAGTTGTCGCTTGTGCCCCTGAATGGAAACCGCGTGGAAATTTAGTAATTGCGAGACTCTAAACAGCATGGCTGGACTAAGTTTTATAAATGATTGAGACAAAGTAACTTAAGCTTAATAGTTTTATTTAACCATTAACACGGGTGTAGTTTAGATGGCACAGGAGAAGACCCAGGAATGGTCCTCAGAGTGCTTCTGCCGATCCATCGTTTCGGAGACATTTATATACGCAGAACTGGTTTTGTATCTGTATTTTTCCCCAAAACGATAAGTATGCTTCACCTGGAACATCATCTCGTGTCACGGGAAAGGGGCGCGTGAGTCATTAAGGTATGACCGTATCCGAGCAGTCAATCTCAACGACTCTGAGTGACAAGAAAAGAAGAGTAGTTACTGTTCCATCCCACCGTTTACAAATAACGGTTTCGTAACTGGGGAGAATCTAAATGAAGTATTTATTCTGTTATTTGTACGTGGTTAACAATCGTTACATTCCTAAATACTCGATGGCATTATAGTACATGATTAGACGTTATTTAAGCCATAGGATCTCAACAAATATAAAGGCGATATGCTAAGGTATTCTCAATCACATTCATGTGAACGTTTGCCACGGAAAAGCAGCCCAGACACCCTCTTACTGTTGAAGCACGCTATCTCTAGCAATGTTTACGGAAAGGTGTAGTGAGAGGAATAATTTTGTTCAAAATTATTCTGCTCAAAATGCTTGTATGGACAGATGGTGCTGCGGTGAACGCACGTGCTCTGGGCTTGTTTTAGGGGTAAACGGGGCTAGCGCCGGGGTCTCTGGGCTAATTGGGGGGACCGCTATACTTATTTTAGGGTGGCTTTGCTCATTGTGAGGGGGGCTCTTGTCACGTTGGGGGAGGCTGAGGCTTCTTTTTGGACTCTATGCCCCTTTGAGGGGCTTGTTTTTCTTGGGATCTCTGAGCCCATTTTGAGATTCTCTGTGTGCATTTTAGGGGGCCTTAGGTTTGGATCTCCAACTTGGTTTCAGTGTTTCTGTGCCCGTTGTTGTTGTGTCTGACCTTGTTTTGTGAGCGTCTGTGCTCTTCCTGTGTGTCGCTGCTCCTATTTTTGTGCTCTCTGTGCGTGCCACCCTAGGTACTCTATTAATTGTAGGATCTTAGTTTTTCAAATTGGTAATGAGGAAATAGAACGTAGAAGGCCTAAAGCCATTAAAAGGGACTTCAAGGCACTTGGGAGAATGATTGAGGGCTCTGGGGCACAGGTAATATTCAACTCCATCCCACTACTAAGGAACCAGGAGCAGGAAATGAGGAATAAGAAACGGGTTAATGAATGGCTTAGGGACTGGTGTGAGAAGAGGGGCTTTGGGTTCTTTAATCATGGGGAGGCCCACGCGCCCCCAGGCTTTCTTACCAGGGATGGGACATGCCTGTCTCCTAGGGGGACAAAAGCCCTCACCAAAAACCTAGTTAAGCTCACGTATCGAGCTTTAAACTAGATGTGAGGGGGGAGGGGATGGTGGCCAGGCAGGATGGGAGTGAGACTGCAGGTGAGACTTCAGTGGCAAACGGGTGGTGTGCTGACGACACCTGCCGGTATATCACCACTAAGAAAGAGGGGGTGAGTCCGGCTGAGGATGGTAGGCAGCAAACTGGCACTGTGGCCTTAGTTAAGTCAAGGACCGCTCGGTTGGGGAGAAGCCCTATTACGAAGGCCTTAGCTACGCCTGCCCAGCTGAAGTGCATTTACACCAATGCACGCAGCATGAGAAATAAGAAGGAGGAGCTGGAAGCTGTGGTAGGGCAAGGAGACTACGATGTCGTTGCCATTGCGGTGACGTGCTAGGATTGTAGGAAATATAATCCATGTTTTTGTTCACTGATTAAAGTTTTAGTTTTAAGTCTCTAAGTATTTAGGTATAGCTATCCGCTGACACAGCTGTTTACTGAAGAACCAGGACGCAGTGAAAACAGCTGCCGAACCAGGAGTGTATCGTACCAAAACACCACCTGCATTGCAACGAAGGTCGAAGGCCCATGGCAACAAGATAAGCAGGCGCAGAGAACTAACGAAAAAAAGCCGCACAGCAGGGAACAGAACTGTATAATGAAGGAAACCGAGACCTGGGATGTTGTGGCAGTTTGAGGAGCAATAGACTCCCCTGTCGCCCAGCACTGTTTTTGTCTTTGCCTTGATTGCTATAATTCAATAAATTCTAATTGAACCCATACTCTTGTCCACAGTCTATTACAATTTGGTGCCGTGATTCGGATACCACCTGCACGATAGAGTTCCGGTTTTACCTGGGGAGGTGCCCCGCCGATCAATCGGCGGCCCTGGTAATTCCGGCTTCTATCTCGGGCGCACCGACGAACCTAAATTCGAGGCAGTTGGCAAAGGGAAGCCGGCAGATCCTATAAATTTCGTGCACGAAAGTCCGGACAAAGACGCAGGACACGTGAGTATCTGTGGGGAATCCGTTCGGTCTGGGTCAGGTTATCCTGGAGTGTTGCGAATGTGTGAATGCCTGAGAGGGGAACCGGCAGCTCGGATTCCCTAAGCGAGTGCGGACCCTTTAGTAGTGCGGTTCTCACTATCCGCGAGGGTGTAAGCCACGAATAAGGAGAAGCGGTTGTGTTCGCGTCACAGAACGAGTGAGTGCAGTCCAGAAGATGGGACAGGGGAAAAGCGGGCCCCCTAATTCCATAAAACTCCCTCCGGTTCCTAAGGATAGCCCGTTGGGATTTATGTTGGATCATTGGAAAAATTACCCTACCACAGGAGGTAAAGATAAGGCTAAAGAAACAGATAAAGATGATGCTGGCAGCGGTGAGGGAGATGAGGGAGACTAATGTCTCTCCCAGGGGAGGTACTATGATCCAGAGAAATGGGGGAAGGGTTCCCCGGATAGAGAAGAAAGAAGCACAAAAAAAAAAAAAAAAAATAGAAAGTGATTCCATTCGTTTGGGGGTAGGTTTCCTGGAGTGTGAAGGCACTCCGGAAGATGGGACAGAAGAAGAGTAAGCCTTCTGATCTCATGGGGAAGGGACCCGAGGAGAGGTTACCAGATATTCCCCGAGATTCCCCCAATTGGGCCTTATGCTCAAAAATTGGGAAGGTGCGTCTAGCGCACAAAACAAAAGTAAGGAGAGGATGGTTTATTATTGTATGCATGTCTGGGGAAACCAGCAGATTAGACCAGATCATTTATTTTGGCCAATTTTTGGGATTGGATTTGCCAAGCCCTAAATCTTTATGTGAACGATAAGGACCCCCCCTTAATCCTGAGGAAACGTATACAGGACAAAAAAGATGTATCACGCAGAGTAGGAGTGTCAGGGGCTCCATCTGCTGGGGACTTCTAAAACAACAGAGCCCTTGATAAAATTAAGGTTAGGTCCCCAGCGTCAAGAAATAGAATTCTTAATAGATTCGGGGGCAGAAAGATCTACTGTCCAAACTGTGCCCCGGGGATGCACCCCCTCCTCGGAGAAAATAGAAGTAATAGGAGCAAAGGAGAACCCTTATAACCTAATGAGCCAGTTAACCCCAGAATTGTCCTGGTATAGTGTAATTGACTTGAAGGATGCCTTCTGGGCCTGTCCTTTGAGGGAAGAATGCAGAAACACACAGAAGGCAGCAATTGTGATGGACTGTCCTTCCACAAGGATTTACGGAATCCCCAAATCTGTTTGGACAGGCCTTGGAGCGGATCCTGCAGGAGTATCAAACAGAGGAGGGGGTGGTACTTATCCAATATGTAGACGACCTTTTAATCGCGGGGGAAACAGAGGACAAGGTGCAGGTGGAAAGTATGAAATTACTTAACTTTTTAAGTACTAAAGGGCTCAAGGTATCCAGGGCAAAACTGCAACTTGTAGAAGAGGAAGTAAGGTATCTTGGGCATTATTTAAAAAAGGGTGAGAAGAAATTAGACCCCGAAAGGGTGAAAGGGATATTATCCATGCCACCGCCAAGAAATAAAAGACAAATTCGGCAACTGTTGGGCCTCACAGGGTAGTGTAGACAGTGGATTGAAAACTATAGCACTAAGGTTAAGTTTTTATACGAAAAATTGGGCCAGGAAGGGCTAGTAAAATGGGATAAGGAAGACGATAAACGACTACACGCCTTACAACAGGATCTGGCCAGCGCTCGGGTGTTGAGTTTGCCTGATTTAAAAAGACTCTTTTATTTATTCGTGAACACCGATGCTGGGTCAGCCTATGGGGTTCTAACTCAGGATTGGGCAGGAAAGAAGAAACCCGTTGAATACCTTTCAAAATTATTAGATCCCGTAAGCAGAGGTTGGCCCGCTTGTTTGCAAGCCCTAGTGGCCTGCGCTTTATTAGTGGAAGAAGCTAACAAGATCGCTTTTAATACAGAGTTGAAAGTATTATCCCCCCATAATATTTGGGAAATCCTGCAGCAAAAAGCAGATAAATGGATAACAGATGCCAGGCTTTTAAAGTACGAAGGGATCCTTTTGGATTCTCCAAAATTGACCCCAGAAGTAACAAATTTGCAAAAACCCGGCCCAATTCTTATACGGGAAGCCTGTTGAGGAAGAGTTGACTCATGAATGCCTATCTACAATAGAAACACAAACCAAAATACGACCAGATTAAACGAAGAAGAACTGGAGGAAGGAGACAGGTTGTTTGTGGACGGATCTTCACGAGTAGTAGATGGAAAAAGGGCTTCAGGTTATGCAATAGTTGGAGGAGAAAGGCTGACAGTCATCGAATCTGGTCCGCTAAGTAAGACATGGTCAGCACAGGCCTGCGAGTTGTATGCTGTATTATGGGCATTGCAACTATTAAAAGATAAAGTGGGAACCATTTATATGGATTTGAAATATGTGTACGGAATCATACATACCTTTGGGAAAATATGGGAGGAGCGTGGATTAATTAATTCCCAAGGAAAAGACTTGGTTCACCGGGAATTAATCGAGAGAATATTGAAGGCTCTGAGAGGGCCTAAGAAAATTGCGGTAGTCCATCTGAGGGGGCATCAAAGGGGACTAGACTTTAGGAGTAGAGGAAACAATGCAGCTGATCAGGAGGCTAAGAAAGCTGCACTGTTAACATTACAACACGTGTCCTCCAAACACAGAAACCCAATGGTTGAAAGGAGAAAATGTGAGATTTGTGGGGAAGGTCTGCAGAATCTTCCTTGCTATATCTGTTGGAAGGACTGGGGCGTTGATGCTGTAGAATGTGCCTGTCACGATCCACAGGCAGACCATTGTATACACCACGGAAAAATATGGAGGGTATATAGTTTTATTGCACAAGAGAAAGAGAAGATGAGGAAAATGGGCTTAAAAAAAGATACCAAAGGGGACTGGCGACTTCCAGAGGATAACAGGACTGTATTGCCCAAGTCTGTGGCTGCAGACATTATGAAGAGAATACATAGCAAAACACATTAGAGAGCACAAGTGTTAGTAGACCGATTCGTGACGAAACACATGTGTATTGGTATGAACGATTTGGCTAAGCAAATAGTGAGAGGATGTGTCACTTGTTTAAAAGTAAATAGGGCAAATCTGAGGAAGCCACTAATGGGAGGGCGGCCCACGGCCCACCGACCCTTTGCGAATATCCAGCTAGACTTTACAGAATTACCAAAAGTCGGGAGGTATAAATATGTATTAGTAATGGTGGATCATCTAACCCATTATGTAGAGGCATTCCCTACGGCAAGGGCGACAGCACAAATAGTGGTCAAGACTCTCTTAGAACAGATAATTCCCAGATATGGGGTTGTGGAAACCATCGACTCAGACAGAGGACCTCATTTTGCCTCCAAAATAGTAAAGGAAACTATGATAACAATGGGGATACAATGGAACTACCATACCCCGTGGCATCCCCAAAGTTCTGGCAGGGTAGAAAGAATGAATGGAGAGATTAAAAAACAATTGACTAAACTCATGATCGAAACCAAACTATCGTGGGTAAAATGCCTACCGTTAGCGTTGTTGAATATTTGGACACGACCTAGATCCGATCTAAGGGTATCTCCTTTCGAGATGTTGTACGGGATGCCCTACGATATAGAAAAGCCTCCGGACCATCCGCAATTGAGAGACCATGAGATAAATGCTTATATCACTAGTTTAATGAAATATAGAGAGGAATAATGGAAAAAAGGGAGGCTGGCCCAGAGACCCACATTAGACCTAAAGCTGCATCAGATACGACCTGGGGATTGGGGAATGATAAAGTCTTGGAAGGAGACAACCTTGGCTCCACAATGGGAAGGACCTTACCTTGTATTACTTACCACAGAAACTGCAATTAGAACCACAGAAAAGGGATGGACCCACGCTAGCAGAATCAAAGGACCGGTATGTGAGCCAGTCCCCGAGTGGAAAGTAACTAGCAAACCTGGAGACCTAAGACTGCGAATTCAGAGGGGGATTCATCAATGAACAAATATTGTGTGGAGTATAAAGCAGAGCAGCCACGTTATATGGAGGAAGGATTAATCCGTAATTCTGAGTGCGATTGTTATCCTCTTGTACGATATATTTGTAAAATCTGTACAGATCGGTGGTGGACTCATTGCAGGCAGAGAACTGCTCCTAAGGGAGTTTGTGACCCTTGTTGGGAACTGTACCGTGGCATAACCGATTGGATCCTAAAGTATAAAGTTCCGTTTATAGCCAAAATTGTAGATTGTATCTGCTGTATTCGCTTGAAGGGAATTTGGTGTGACGCCCACCCAATTAAACACCAAAACTGGGATTCCTACGTCAAAAGGCAACAGAATAGCCCACGGGGTCCTCCTGAAGAATATCCTTGCTGCCAAGAATATGGTACCCCTCGTGGCCCGAGGCAACCGGGTTGACGAGCGAGGCAGAGGGGTAAGAAAGGTGGAGGCAAGAGACCCTGGGAGGAAACAGCAAAAGAAATACTTGAAGAATTGCCCCAAGGGTGGGAATAAAAAAGGGGATTCCGGGCAGGAGGGCACGTCACAGGCTGTAAATGAAAATCAACAGAGAAATTCCTATGCCTCTAATAAGGTTCACCACTTGATCCGACAGGTTGTTTTGTTTATGCTATTTTTAGAGGAAATCAATGCAACAAGCGCGCCATCCCATCAACCGTTTAAATGGTCATTGATACGATGGGATGATCAGCATGTAATCGAGACAATCATAACTCCTGGGGGCCCATCTTTTGAAGTCTATTTAACGGAGCTCACCGCTATAGACAGGGGAGATAATCCTCGCGACCTTCTCAATCCATACAAGAGATATAGGGCGTTTTATAGGTGCCCTGCTGCAAACCCCGGGAAAGAATATTGTAATTGGCCTGGATATAATTATTGTGCATATTGGGGTTGCGAGACAATAGCCTGGACTTGGACTAGGAAAGGGGAAGACAAATTCCTAGCTGTGGGAAGGGGGCCTCCAGGGTGTATTCATCCCCGATACGACTATAGTGGCGGGGTGAAAAGGGGACACGGCAGTTGGTGCCAATATCTCTATTTGAATGTTACGAACCCAAAAGATACAAGATGGTTCATTGGGAAAACATAGGAAATTCAGTTTTGGGAGCCAGGAAGGGATATAGGAGGACTAATCCTCATAAAGAAAGAACCAATTGCCTCGTTAATCAATCAGCAAAAGGAATTCAGCATGCTAAGAATTTCTGTGAATGAAGATTTGAGCAAAATAGAAAAGGCAATTGACGGTCTAGTGAAATCAATCAGATCATTATCAGAAGTAGTACTACAAAATCGATGAGGGTTAGATTTGCTATTTTTACAGCAGGGAGGCTTGCGTGTGGTATTAGGAGAAGAATGCTGCTCTTATGCAGACCACACAGGAGTAGTGATTAACACCATGAGCGAATTAAGGAGACAGAGCAACAGAAAAAAAAGGAAAGAGAAGCACATCAGAGTTGGTATGAAAGTTGGTTTAGCCACTCTCCTTGGCTGACAACCCTGCTTTCCACAATTACAGGGCCAGTAATCTTGTTGGTGTTCGGACTTACCTTTGGCCCATGTATATTTAATAGATTAATCAGCAAAGTAAAAAGTAGGTTAGAAGCAGCGCACCTCATGCTTCTTAGAACCAAGTATGAACGAATATCCGAAGAAAAAGATATAGGGATGTTAGAATTAGCAAGACAAGAATTGCAAAGATACAGTGAACAAAAATACAGAAAAAGAGAAATGGGGGAATTGTGGGAAATATAATCCATGTTTTTGTTCACTGATTAAAGTTTGTTTTAGTTTTAAGTCTCTAAGTATTTAGGTATAGCTATCCGCTGACACAGCTGTTTACTGAAGAACCAGGATGCAGTCAAAACAGCTGCCGAACCAGGAGTGTATCGTACCAAAACACCACCTGCATTGCAACGAAGGTCGAAGGCCCATGGCAACAAGATAAGCAGGCACAGAGAACTAACGAAAAAAAGCCATATAGCAGGGAACAGAACTGTATAATGAAGGAAACCGAGACCTGGGATGTTGTGGCAGTTTGAGGAGCAATAGACTCCCCTGTTGCCCAGCGCTGTTTTTGCCTTTGCCTTACCTGCTATAATTCAATAAATTCTAATTGAACCCATACTTTTGTCTGCAGTCTATCACAGGATGACTCGTACAACTGGAGCGTACCCATGGTGGGGTATAAACTCTTTAGGAAGGGCAGAAGAGGAGGCGGGGTAGCCCTCTATGTTAGAGAGGGCTTTGATACCCTCAAACTGGACTACGGTCAGGATGGGACTGAGTGCCTGTGGGTGAAAATCAGAGGAGCCCATGGGCAGGAAGGGATTGTGATGGGAGTCTGCTATAGACCACCCAGCCAAGAAGAAGCAGCTGATGAGCTCTTCTACCAACAACTGAGTGTAGTCTCAAAATAGCTACCTCTAGTCCTTGTGGGAGACTTCAATTTCCCAGATATAGGCTGGGAGTATAATACAGCAGAAAGGAAGCAGTCCCAGAGGTTCCTGGAGTGTGTGGAAGACAACTTCCTCACACAGCTGGTGAGCGAACCGACAAGGGACGGTGCCCTCCTGGACCTGCTGTTGGTGAACAGAGAAGAACTAGTAGGGGATGTGAGGGTTGGAGGATGCCTGGGGCAAAGCGATCATGAGATGATAGAGTTCTCAGTGCAGGGTAAAATGAAGAAGGTGGAGGTTAACAGAACAGTTGCCCTCAACTTTCAGAGAGCAGACTTTGGGCTCTTCAGAAGGCTGGTCGGAAAAGTCCCTTGGGAGGCGCTCCTTGAGGGCAAAGGTGTCCAGGAGGAATGGGCGCTCTTCAAGAAGGAACTCCTAGCAGCTCAGGAGAAAGCCGTCCCCAAGTTCCAGAAAAGTAGCCGGTGGGGTAAGAAACCAGCATGGTTGAGTAGGGAGGTCCAAAGAGACATCAATAGGAAGAGGAGGGTCTACAACCTCTGGAGGAAGGAGCAGGCATCCTGGGAGGACTATAGGGAGGAAGTGAGAATGTGCAGGGAAAAAGTCAGGAGGGCTAAGGCCCAACTAGAAATGCGACTGGCCAAGACTGTGAAAGACAACAAAAAGTCTTTCTACAAATACATCAGGAGCAAAAGGAGGGCTAGGGAGAATCTCCAGTCCCTAGTAGATGCAGAGGGAGCAAGAGTAACAGGGGACAAAGACAAGGCTGAAGTACTCAATGCCTAATTTGCCTCAGGCTTTAACAGCAAGGAAAATTATTCCCTCTGTGCACAACCCCAGGGGTTGTAAGAGAAGTATGAGACTCCCAAGGTCCAAGAGGAGGTGGTAAGAGACTTGCTTGCCCAGCTAGACGCCCACAAGTCTATGGGGCCGGATGGAGTCCACACAAGAGTTTTGAAGGAACTGGCGGATGTGCTGGCCAAAACCCTTTCCATCATCTTCCAACAGTCTTGGATGACTGGGGAGGTTCCGCTAGACGGGAGGCTGGCTGATGTCGTGCGCATCTATAAGAACGGGCACAGGGAGGATCCGGGGAACTACAGGCCTGTCACTCTGACCTCGGTACCGGGGAAAGTCATGGAGCGGGTGACCTTGAGTGCCATCAAGAAGCACTTGCAAGAGAAGCGGGGGATCAGGCCCAGTCAACACGGGTTCATGAAAGGCAGGTCTTGCCAGAGTAATCTGATCATCTTCTATGACCGAGTGAGACTAGACTCTTGGACAAAGAAAAGGCTGCGGAAGTGGTCTTCCTGGATTTGAGTAAAGCCTTTGATACAGTTTCTCATAGCATTCTGCTTCGGAAACTGTCCGCCTCTGGCCTGGAGGGGCGCACACTCTCCTGGGTGAAAAACTGGTTGAATGACCGGGCCCAGAGGGTGATGGTAAATGGAGTTAAATCCAGCTGGAGGCCAGTGACAAGTGGAGTTCCCCAGGGTTCAGTCCTGGGTCTAGTCCTGTTTAATGACTTTATCAATCACCTGGATGAAGGCATTGAGTCCTCCCTTAGGAAGTTCGCAGATGACACCCAGCTGCGTGGAAGTGTCCATCTGCTGGAGAGTAGGGAGGCTCTGCAAAGGGAACTGAACGGGCTGGACTGCTGGGCTGAGACCAACGGCAGGAGGTTTAACGAGGCCAAATGCCGGGTCCCGCACATGGGGCACAACAACCCTAAGCAGAGGTACAGACTAGGAGAACCCTGGCTGGAAAGCTGCCAGGAGGAGAAGGACCTAGGGGTGTTGGTTGACAGCCGACTGAACATGAGCCAGCAGTGTGCCCAGGTGGCAAAAAAGGCCAATGGCATCCGGTCCTGTATCAGGAACGGCTTGAACAGCAGGTGCAGGGAGGTTCTTCTCCCTCCGCACTCAGCACGGGGGAGACCGCACTCGAGTACTGTGTTCATTTCTGGGCCCCTCACCACAAGAAGGATGTTGAGGCTCTGGAGCGAGTCCAGAGAAGAGCAACAAAGCTGGTAAAGGGGCTGGAGAAGAGGAGGATCAGCTGAGAGAGCTGGGGTTGTTCAGCCTGGAGAAGAGGAGGCTGAGGGGAGACCTCATTGCTCTTTGTAACTCCCTGAGAGGAGGTTGTGGAGACCAGGTTGCTGGCCTCTTCTGCCAAGTGACAGGGGGCACGACAAGAGGGAATGGCCTCGAGCTCCGGCAAGGGAAATTTAGGCTTGAGATAAGGAAAAAGTTCTTCACAGAGAGAATTCTTAGGCATTGGAACGGTCTGCCCAGGGAGGTGGTTGAGTCACTGTCCCTGGAGGTGTTTAAGGTGATGGTGGATGAGGTACTTAGGGGCACGATTTAGTGATTGGTGGGAATGCTTGGACTTGATGACCTGCTGGGTCTGTTACAACGGCACCTGCCAAAACAAAAAACACTCAGCTGAATCGCTACAGAGTACTTGGCTCTTGGACAACCACCTCACCTTCTCACAGCGTTTATTGACAAGAAGCTTGGCCTCTCGGAGTCCGCATGCCGAACCTGCAAGAAGAGATGCGCTTAGACACAATTCAAATACACGGGCAGCTCACAGCGAATCCCATCCTCCGATTCCTTACCTCGACCGCTCGGCCACCTAGCCTCCTCCGTCACCTTGGGCCGCAACGTCAAGGATGCGCTCCACCTGGAAACCACAAGCAGTAAAGGACGGCCGTACCTTCGCTGACTTGAAGACACGTGCACGACAAGCGTTGCTTCCCACAACTCGCCACCGGCGCTCTCCTCACCCAAGCCAGCTCCTCTGACACTCTACCGCTTCGCCCATTGCCCCGTGCCTTCAAAGCAAAACCAAAACCCATTACCTAGTCGTATAGCCACCGGTCCCCCCTTCCCGCCTGCACCACAGCGGACCCACCTCACCAGGGCACTCTACCTGCACGCAGCTCCGTCCCTGCCCCTCAGCGCGCAGTTCACTCCTATACCTCTGAAAAACACAACAACAAAGTAGTCACCCGGACGCTCGGCAACGACCTGAGAATTCCAAGCCTCTGGCCTGCTTTCACCGAGACCACCTCCACTGCCTATTACAGCCAGGCAAAGATATTCCACAACCAAACCCGAACGGTAAGTACCGCTCCCTTGCCATTCCAACTCCCTCACTACTGCTCCCACTGGCTCTGCCACGAAGTTTGGGTCTTCCCCCACCGTGGCGACAGGGACCAGCAGAAACTACCCTCCGCACCCACCACACCTAGGGCTGCTACTTCTGCAAAGTAATGCACGCACCTAGACTGCGACATCTAGTCACGTGTTAAGCACACAATCGAGCCACTATACCTCTGCTGACTCTCATCACCTCCTCTACGCACCGGGCAGAGCAGCTCCAACCAGACACAAATACACGCACAACACCAACACACAAGACCCACATCGTCAATCGGGGACAACAGAAAATTCGCGGTCAGCAAGGAGGACTCCTGGGTCACGAATGCCAATGGGCAAGACGCAACAGACAGGGCTCTGAGGGAGAACCTCCGGCAGCCCTGGAAAAGCAAAGAACCGTGCATGGTTCCCACGACACGTGGACTCAACGGGCAAGATGAAGGGGCAAGAAGCCCCTTGTAAAGACGTAAAGATGTGGAGGATGCGCGGAACAAGTCCCGGAACAGGGAGCCAAGAAAACGGAAGATGGCTATCCTGGACGGCGAGGCAGGCTGCAAGGCCGCATCAAAAGATGACTGACTGGATGCTTCCAAAGCACGAGAGCTATCCACACTTGAGAAAAGCTAAGGAAGAAAAGCTGCACCCATCGACGCTGCCTTGATCAGCACGAGCATTTGGCACCCTAGACACGGCGCCCAAGGCGCGTCCGGCATGCCCCGAGCACAAAAGAGGACATCAAGACCCGCAGAGCATTTCAGACTCGGCACGGGGACTGCACAAACTAGACAACAACAGATACAGGCTGGAACTGCCCTGCCCACGCAGGGTTTGGGCTCCGAAGCGGGCCCCTCTGCCTTCACCCGCCCAAGGAGGACTCTCTCCGCACGGCCTAGGCTACCCTCAAAACCCCTCCCTGCTATCATCCCCAACCCGCCTCCCGCTTCCCAACTCTGGTCCCTCAACTTAGCTTTCAGAGGGCCACCATTGAAGCCGTCCTTGGCCAAAGCAGCTCAAATCACATCGGACAACGGAAATAATCCGGCAGTCACTGGCTTCCTCTTCAGCATCTGCAAGAGAAAAAACAAACAGAAAAACACGGTGCCAACCGGAGGCACCACACTGCTCGCTGCCGACATCTTGTACTACGCCACCTCACCCACTGCAAAACTGCCAGTGCATCCTGCTCACCTGGCCCTCGCTCGCTCAAACATCAGGAGCGGCAGCTGTCACGGCCTGGGGCACCAGCAGTGCCAAGAGGCAGAATTGCTCAGGTGCCGACGACAAATAGGGCGTCCCACACACTCCTCCTCATCATGAGCCAGTCTCGCCTCACACCGCCACCCTCTTCCAGAGGCTCCCCGAACAGCACCTGCCAAAACAAAAAACACTCAGCTGAGTCGCTACAGAGTACTTGGCTCTTGGACAACCACCTCACCTTCTCAAAGCTTTTGTTGACGAGAAGCTTGGCCTCTCGGAGTCCGCATGCCGAACCTGCAAGAAGAGATGTGCTTAGACACAATTCAAATACACGGGCAGCTCACAGCGAATCCCATCCTCCGATTCCTTACCTCGACCGCTCGGCCACCTAGCCTCCTCCGTCACTTTGGGCCGCCACGTCGAGGATGCGCTCCAACTGGAAGCCACAAGCAGTAAAGCACGGCCGTACCTTCGCTGACTTGAAGACACGTGCACGACAAGCGGTGCTTCACACAACTCACCACCGGCGTTCTCTCCTCACCCAAGCCAGCTCCTCTGACACTCTACCGCTTTGCCCATTGCCCCGTGCCTTCAAAGCAAAAACAAAACCCATGACCTAGTCGTATAGACACCGGTCACCTCTTCCCGCCTGCACCACAGCGGACCCATCTCACCAGGGCACTCTACCTGCACGCAGCTCCGTCCGTGCCCCTCGGCGCGCAGTTCAGTCCTCTACATCTGGAAAAACACAACAGCAAAGTAGTCACCCGGACGCTCGGCAACGACCTGAGAATTCCAAGCCTCTGGCCTACTTCCACCGAGACCACCTCCACTGCGTATTACAGCCAGGGAAAGATACTCCACAACTTAACCCGAACGTCAAGTACCGCTCCCTTGCCATTCCAACTCCTTCGCTACTGCTCCCACTGGCTCCGCCACGCAGTTTGGGTCGTCCCCCACCGTGGCTACAGGGACCAGCAGAAACTACCCTCCGCACCCACCACACCTAGGGCTGCTACTTCTGCAAAGTAACGCACGCACCTAGACTGCGACATCTAGTCACGTGTTAAGCACACAATCGGGCCACTATACCTCTGCTGACTCTCATCACCTCCTCTACGCACCGGGCAGAGCAGCTCCAACCAGACACAAATACACGCACAACACCGACACACAAGACCCACATCGGGAACCGGGGACAACAGAAAATTCGCGGTCAACCAGGAGGACTCCTGGATCACGCATGCCAATGGGCAAGACGCAACGGACAGGGCTCCGAGGGAGAACCTCCGGCAGCCCTGGAAAAGCAAAGAACCGTGCATGGTTCCCAAGACACGTGGACTCAACGGGCAAGATGAAGGGGCAAGAAGCCCCTTGTAAAGACGTAAAGATGTGGAGGATGCGCGGAACAAGTCCCGGAACAGGGAGCCAAGAAAACGGAAGATGGCTATCCTGGACGGCGAGGCAGGCTGCAACGCCGCGAGGCCGCGTCAAAAGATGACTGACTGGATGCTTCCAAAGCACGAGAGCTATCCACACTGGAGAAAAGCTAAGGAAGAAAAGCTGCACCCCATCGACGCTGCCTTGATCAGCACGAGCATTTGGCACCCTAGACACGGCGCCCAAGGCGCGTCCGGCATGCCCCGAGCACAAAAGAGGACATCAAGACCCGCAGAACATTTCAGACTCGGCACGGGGACTGCACAAACCAGACAACAACAGATACAGGCTGGAACTGCCCTGCCCACGCAGGGTTTGGGCTCCGAAGCGGGCCCCTCTGCCTTCACCCGCCCAAGGAGGACTCTCTCCGCACAGCCTAGGCTACCCTCAAAACCCCTCCCTGCTATCATCCCCAACCCGCCTCCCGCTTCCCAACTCTGGTCCCTCAACTTAGCTTTCAGAGGGCCACCATTGAAGCCGTCCTTGGCCAAAGCAGCTCAAATCACATCGGACAACGGAAATAATCCGGCAGTCACTGGCTTCCTCTTCAGCATCTGCAAGAGAAAAAACAAACAGAAAAACACGGTGCCAACCGGAGGCACCACACTGCTCGCTGCCGACATCTTGTACTACGCCACCTCACCCACTGCAAAACTGCCAGTGCATCCTGCTCACCTGGCCCTCGCTCGCTCAAACATCAGGAGCGGCAGCTGTCACGGCCTGGGGCACCAGCAGTGCCAAGAGGCAGAATTGCTCAGGTGCCGACGACAAATAGGGCGTCCCACACACTCCTCCTCATCATGAGCCAGTCTCGCCTCACACCGCCACCCTCTTCCAGAGGCTCCCCGAACAGCACCTGCCAAAACAAAAAACACTCAGCTGAGTCGCTACAGAGTACTTGGCTCTTGGACAACCACCTCACCTTCTCAAAGCTTTTGTTGACGAGAAGCTTGGCCTCTCGGAGTCCGCATGCCGAACCTGCAAGAAGAGATGTGCTTAGACACAATTCAAATACACGGGCAGCTCACAGCGAATCCCATCCTCCGATTCCTTACCTCGACCGCTCGGCCACCTAGCCTCCTCCGTCACTTTGGGCCGCCACGTCGAGGATGCGCTCCAACTGGAAGCCACAAGCAGTAAAGCACGGCCGTACCTTCGCTGACTTGAAGACACGTGCACGACAAGCGGTGCTTCACACAACTCACCACCGGCGTTCTCTCCTCACCCAAGCCAGCTCCTCTGACACTCTACCGCTTTGCCCATTGCCCCGTGCCTTCAAAGCAAAAACAAAACCCATGACCTAGTCGTATAGACACCGGTCACCTCTTCCCGCCTGCACCACAGCGGACCCATCTCACCAGGGCACTCTACCTGCACGCAGCTCCGTCCGTGCCCCTCGGCGCGCAGTTCAGTCCTCTACATCTGGAAAAACACAACAGCAAAGTAGTCACCCGGACGCTCGGCAACGACCTGAGAATTCCAAGCCTCTGGCCTACTTCCACCGAGACCACCTCCACTGCGTATTACAGCCAGGGAAAGATACTCCACAACTTAACCCGAACGTCAAGTACCGCTCCCTTGCCATTCCAACTCCTTCGCTACTGCTCCCACTGGCTCCGCCACGCAGTTTGGGTCGTCCCCCACCGTGGCTACAGGGACCAGCAGAAACTACCCTCCGCACCCACCACACCTAGGGCTGCTACTTCTGCAAAGTAACGCACGCACCTAGACTGCGACATCTAGTCACGTGTTAAGCACACAATCGGGCCACTATACCTCTGCTGACTCTCATCACCTCCTCTACGCACCGGGCAGAGCAGCTCCAACCAGACACAAATACACGCACAACACCGACACACAAGACCCACATCGGGAACCGGGGACAACAGAAAATTCGCGGTCAACCAGGAGGACTCCTGGATCACGCATGCCAATGGGCAAGACGCAACGGACAGGGCTCCGAGGGAGAACCTCCGGCAGCCCTGGAAAAGCAAAGAACCGTGCATGGTTCCCAAGACACGTGGACTCAACGGGCAAGATGAAGGGGCAAGAAGCCCCTTGTAAAGACGTAAAGATGTGGAGGATGCGCGGAACAAGTCCCGGAACAGGGAGCCAAGAAAACGGAAGATGGCTATCCTGGACGGCGAGGCAGGCTGCAACGCCGCGAGGCCGCGTCAAAAGATGACTGACTGGATGCTTCCAAAGCACGAGAGCTATCCACACTGGAGAAAAGCTAAGGAAGAAAAGCTGCACCCCATCGACGCTGCCTTGATCAGCACGAGCATTTGGCACCCTAGACACGGCGCCCAAGGCGCGTCCGGCATGCCCCGAGCACAAAAGAGGACATCAAGACCCGCAGAACATTTCAGACTCGGCACGGGGACTGCACAAACTAGACAACAACAGATACAGGCTGGAACTGCCCTGCCCACGCAGGGTTTGGGCTCCGAAGCGGGCCCCTCTGCCTTCACCCGCCCAAGGAGGACTCTCTCCGCACGGCCTAGGCTACCCTCAAAACCCCTCCCTGCTATCATCCCCAACCCGCCTCCCGCTTCCCAACTCTGGTCCCTCAACTTAGCTTTCAGAGGGCCACCATTGAAGCCGTCCTTGGCCAAAGCAGCTCAAATCACATCGGACAACGGAAATAATCCGGCAGTCACTGGCTTCCTCTTCAGCATCTGCAAGAGAAAAAACAAACAGAAAAACACGGTGCCAACCGGAGGCACCACACTGCTCGCTGCCGACATCTTGTACTACGCCACCTCACCCACTGCAAAACTGCCAGTGCATCCTGCTCACCTGGCCCTCGCTCGCTCAAACATCAGGAGCGGCAGCTGTCACGGCCTGGGGCACCAGCAGTGCCAAGAGGCAGAATTGCTCAGGTGCCGACGACAAATAGGGCGTCCCACACACTCCTCCTCATCATGAGCCAGTCTCGCCTCACACCGCCACCCTCTTCCAGAGGCTCCCCGAACAGCACCTGCCAAAACAAAAAACACTCAGCTGAGTCGCTACAGAGTACTTGGCTCTTGGACAACCACCTCACCTTCTCAAAGCTTTTGTTGACGAGAAGCTTGGCCTCTCGGAGTCCGCATGCCGAACCTGCAAGAAGAGATGTGCTTAGACACAATTCAAATACACGGGCAGCTCACAGCGAATCCCATCCTCCGATTCCTTACCTCGACCGCTCGGCCACCTAGCCTCCTCCGTCACTTTGGGCCGCCACGTCGAGGATGCGCTCCAACTGGAAGCCACAAGCAGTAAAGCACGGCCGTACCTTCGCTGACTTGAAGACACGTGCACGACAAGCGGTGCTTCACACAACTCACCACCGGCGTTCTCTCCTCACCCAAGCCAGCTCCTCTGACACTCTACCGCTTTGCCCATTGCCCCGTGCCTTCAAAGCAAAAACAAAACCCATGACCTAGTCGTATAGACACCGGTCACCTCTTCCCGCCTGCACCACAGCGGACCCACCTCACCAGGGCACTCTACCTGCACGCAGCTCCGTCCGTGCCCCTCGGCGCGCAGTTCAGTCCTCTACATCTGGAAAAACACAACAGCAAAGTAGTCACCCGGACGCTCGGCAACGACCTGAGAATTCCAAGCCTCTGGCCTACTTCCACCGAGACCACCTCCACTGCGTATTACAGCCAGGGAAAGATACTCCACAACTTAACCCGAACGTTAAGTACCGCTCCCTTGCCATTCCAACTCCTTCGCTACTGCTCCCACTGGCTCCGCCACGCAGTTTGGGTCGTCCCCCACCGTGGCTACAGGGACCAGCAGAAACTACCCTCCGCACCCACCACACCTAGGGCTGCTACTTCTGCAAAGTAACGCACGCACCTAGACTGCGACATCTAGTCACGTGTTAAGCACACAATCGGGCCACTATACCTCTGCTGACTCTCATCACCTCCTCTACGCACCGGGCAGAGCAGCTCCAACCAGACACAAATACACGCACAACACCGACACACAAGACCCACATCGGGAACCGGGGACAACAGAAAATTCGCGGTCAACCAGGAGGACTCCTGGATCACGCATGCCAATGGGCAAGACGCAACGGACAGGGCTCCGAGGGAGAACCTCCGGCAGCCCTGGAAAAGCAAAGAACCGTGCATGGTTCCCAAGACACGTGGACTCAACGGGCAAGATGAAGGGGCAAGAAGCCCCTTGTAAAGACGTAAAGATGTGGAGGATGCGCGGAACAAGTCCCGGAACAGGGAGCCAAGAAAACGGAAGATGGCTATCCTGGACGGCGAGGCAGGCTGCAACGCCGCGAGGCCGCGTCAAAAGATGACTGACTGGATGCTTCCAAAGCACGAGAGCTATCCACACTGGAGAAAAGCTAAGGAAGAAAAGCTGCACCCCATCGACGCTGCCTTGATCAGCACGAGCATTTGGCACCCTAGACACGGCGCCCAAGGCGCGTCCAGCATGCCCCGAGCACAAAAGAGGGCATCAAGACCCGCAGAACATTTCAGACTCGGCACGGGGACTGCACAAACTAGACAACAACAGATACAGGCTGGAACTGCCCTGCCCACGCAGGGTTTGGGCTCCGAAGCGGGCCCCTCTGCCTTCACCCGCCCAAGGAGGACTCTCTCCGCACAGCCTAGGCTACCCTCAAAACCCCTCCCTGCTATCATCCCCAACCCGCCTCCCGCTTCCCAACTCTGGTCCCTCAACTTAGCTTTCAGAGGGCCACCATTGAAGCCGTCCTTGGCCAAAGCAGCTCAAATCACATCGGACAACGGAAATAATCCGGCAGTCACTGGCTTCCTCTTCAGCATCTGCAAGAGAAAAAACAAACAGAAAAACACGGTGCCAACCGGAGGCACCACACTGCTCGCTGCCGACATCTTGTACTACGCCACCTCACCCACTGCAAAACTGCCAGTGCATCCTGCTCACCTGGCCCTCGCTCGCTCAAACATCAGGAGCGGCAGCTGTCACGGCCTGGGGCACCAGCAGTGCCAAGAGGCAGAATTGCTCAGGTGCCGACGACAAATAGGGCGTCCCACACACTCCTCCTCATCATGAGCCAGTCTCGCCTCACACCGCCACCCTCTTCCAGAGGCTCCCCGAACAGCACCTGCCAAAACAAAAAACACTCAGCTGAGTCGCTACAGAGTACTTGGCTCTTGGACAACCACCTCACCTTCTCAAAGCTTTTGTTGACGAGAAGCTTGGCCTCTCGGAGTCCGCATGCCGAACCTGCAAGAAGAGATGTGCTTAGACACAATTCAAATACACGGGCAGCTCACAGCGAATCCCATCCTCCGATTCCTTACCTCGACCGCTCGGCCACCTAGCCTCCTCCGTCACCTTGGGCCGCCACGTCGAGGATGCGCTCCAACTGGAAACCACAAGCAGTAAAGCACGGCCGTACCTTCGCTGACTTGAAGGCACGTGCACGACAAGCGGTGCTTCACACAACTCACCACCGGCGTTCTCTCCTCACCCAAGCCAGCTCCTCTGACACTCTACCGCTTTGCCCATTGCCCCGTGCCTTCAAAGCAAAAACAAAACCCATGACCTAGTCGTATAGACACCGGTCACCTCTTCCCGCCTGCACCACAGCGGACCCACCTCACCAGGGCACTCTACCTGCACGCAGCTCCGTCCGTGCCCCTCGGCGCGCAGTTCACTCCTCTACATCTGAAAAACACAACAGCAAAGTAGTCACCCGGACGCTCGGCAACGACCTGAGAATTCCAAGCCTCTGGCCTACTTCCACCGAGACCACCTCCACTGCGTATTACAGCCAGGGAAAGATACTCCACAACTTAACCCGAACGTCAAGTACCGCTCCCTTGCCATTCCAACTCCTTCGCTACTGCTCCCACTGGCTCCGCCACGCAGTTTGGGTCGTCCCCCACCGTGGCTACAGGGACCAGCAGAAACTACCCTCCGCACCCACCACACCTAGGGCTGCTACTTCTGCAAAGTAACGCACGCACCTAGACTGCGACATCTAGTCACGTGTTAAGCACACAATCGGGCCACTATACCTCTGCTGACTCTCATCACCTCCTCTACGCACCGGGCAGAGCAGCTCCAACCAGACACAAATACACGCACAACACCGACACACAAGACCCACATCGGGAACCGGGGACAACAGAAAATTCGCGGTCAACCAGGAGGACTCCTGGATCACGCATGCCAATGGGCAAGACGCAACGGACAGGGCTCCGAGGGAGAACCTCCGGCAGCCCTGGAAAAGCAAAGAACCGTGCATGGTTCCCAAGACACGTGGACTCAACGGGCAAGATGAAGGGGCAAGAAGCCCCTTGTAAAGACGTAAAGATGTGGAGGATGCGCGGAACAAGTCCCGGAACAGGGAGCCAAGAAAACGGAAGATGGCTATCCTGGACGGCGAGGCAGGCTGCAACGCCGCGAGGCCGCGTCAAAAGATGACTGACTGGATGCTTCCAAAGCACGAGAGCTATCCACACTGGAGAAAAGCTAAGGAAGAAAAGCTGCACCCCATCGACGCTGCCTTGATCAGCACGAGCATTTGGCACCCTAGACACGGCGCCCAAGGCGCGTCCGGCATGCCCCGAGCACAAAAGAGGACATCAAGACCCGCAGAGCATTTCAGACTCGGCACGGGGACTGCACAAACTAGACAACAACAGATACAGGCTGGAACTGCCCTGCCCACGCAGGGTTTGGGCTCCGAAGCGGGCCCCTCTGCCTTCACCCGCCCAAGGAGGACTCTCTCCGCACAGCCTAGGCTACCCTCAAAACCCCTCCCTGCTATCATCCCCAACCCGCCTCCCGCTTCCCAACTCTGGTCCCTCAACTTAGCTTTCAGAGGGCCACCATTGAAGCCGTCCTTGGCCAAAGCAGCTCAAATCACATCGGACAACGGAAATAATCCGGCAGTCACTGGCTTCCTCTTCAGCATCTGCAAGAGAAAAAACAAACAGAAAAACACGGTGTCAACCGGAGGCACCACACTGCTCGCTGCCGACATCTTGTACTACGCCACCTCACCCACTGCAAAACTGCCAGTGCATCCTGCTCACCTGGCCCTCGCTCGCTCAAACATCAGGAGCGGCAGCTGTCACGGCCTGGGGCACCAGCAGTGCCAAGAGGCAGAATTGCTCAGGTGCCGACGACAAATAGGGCGTCCCACACACTCCTCCTCATCATGAGCCAGTCTCGCCTCACACCGCCACCCTCTTCCAGAGGCTCCCCGAACAGCACCTGCCAAAACAAAAAACACTCAGCTGAGTCGCTACAGAGTACTTGGCTCTTGGACAACCACCTCACCTTCTCAAAGCTTTTGTTGACGAGAAGCTTGGCCTCTCGGAGTCCGCATGCCGAACCTGCAAGAAGAGATGTGCTTAGACACAATTCAAATACACGGGCAGCTCACAGCGAATCCCATCCTCCGATTCCTTACCTCGACCGCTCGGCCACCTAGCCTCCTCCGTCACTTTGGGCCGCCACGTCGAGGATGCGCTCCAACTGGAAGCCACAAGCAGTAAAGCACGGCCGTACCTTCGCTGACTTGAAGACACGTGCACGACAAGCGGTGCTTCACACAACTCACCACCGGCGTTCTCTCCTCACCCAAGCCAGCTCCTCTGACACTCTACCGCTTTGCCCATTGCCCCGTGCCTTCAAAGCAAAAACAAAACCCATGACCTAGTCGTATAGACACCGGTCACCTCTTCCCGCCTGCACCACAGCGGACCCATCTCACCAGGGCACTCTACCTGCACGCAGCTCCGTCCGTGCCCCTCGGCGCGCAGTTCAGTCCTCTACATCTGGAAAAACACAACAGCAAAGTAGTCACCCGGACGCTCGGCAACGACCTGAGAATTCCAAGCCTCTGGCCTACTTCCACCGAGACCACCTCCACTGCGTATTACAGCCAGGGAAAGATACTCCACAACTTAACCCGAACGTTAAGTACCGCTCCCTTGCCATTCCAACTCCTTCGCTACTGCTCCCACTGGCTCCGCCACGCAGTTTGGGTCGTCCCCCACCGTGGCTACAGGGACCAGCAGAAACTACCCTCCGCACCCACCACACCTAGGGCTGCTACTTCTGCAAAGTAACGCACGCACCTAGACTGCGACATCTAGTCACGTGTTAAGCACACAATCGGGCCACTATACCTCTGCTGACTCTCATCACCTCCTCTACGCACCGGGCAGAGCAGCTCCAACCAGACACAAATACACGCACAACACCGACACACAAGACCCACATCGGGAACCGGGGACAACAGAAAATTCGCGGTCAACCAGGAGGACTCCTGGATCACGCATGCCAATGGGCAAGACGCAACGGACAGGGCTCCGAGGGAGAACCTCCGGCAGCCCTGGAAAAGCAAAGAACCGTGCATGGTTCCCAAGACACGTGGACTCAACGGGCAAGATGAAGGGGCAAGAAGCCCCTTGTAAAGACGTAAAGATGTGGAGGATGCGCGGAACAAGTCCCGGAACAGGGAGCCAAGAAAACGGAAGATGGCTATCCTGGACGGCGAGGCAGGCTGCAACGCCGCGAGGCCGCGTCAAAAGATGACTGACTGGATGCTTCCAAAGCACGAGAGCTATCCACACTGGAGAAAAGCTAAGGAAGAAAAGCTGCACCCCATCGACGCTGCCTTGATCAGCACGAGCATTTGGCACCCTAGACACGGCGCCCAAGGCGCGTCCGGCATGCCCCGAGCACAAAAGAGGACATCAAGACCCGCAGAGCATTTCAGACTCGGCACGGGGACTGCACAAACTAGACAACAACAGATACAGGCTGGAACTGCCCTGCCCACGCAGGGTTTGGGCTCCGAAGCGGGCCCCTCTGCCTTCACCCGCCCAAGGAGGACTCTCTCCGCACAGCCTAGGCTACCCTCAAAACCCCTCCCTGCTATCATCCCCAACCCGCCTCCCGCTTCCCAACTCTGGTCCCTCAACTTAGCTTTCAGAGGGCCACCATTGAAGCCGTCCTTGGCCAAAGCAGCTCAAATCACATCGGACAACGGAAATAATCCGGCAGTCACTGGCTTCCTCTTCAGCATCTGCAAGAGAAAAAACAAACAGAAAAACACGGTGCCAACCGGAGGCACCACACTGCTCGCTGCCGACATCTTGTACTACGCCACCTCACCCACTGCAAAACTGCCAGTGCATCCTGCTCACCTGGCCCTCGCTCGCTCAAACATCAGGAGCGGCAGCTGTCACGGCCTGGGGCACCAGCAGTGCCAAGAGGCAGAATTGCTCAGGTGCCGACGACAAATAGGGCGTCCCACACACTCCTCCTCATCATGAGCCAGTCTCGCCTCACACCGCCACCCTCTTCCAGAGGCTCCCCGAACAGCACCTGCCAAAACAAAAAACACTCAGCTGAGTCGCTACAGAGTACTTGGCTCTTGGACAACCACCTCACCTTCTCAAAGCTTTTGTTGACGAGAAGCTTGGCCTCTCGGAGTCCGCATGCCGAACCTGCAAGAAGAGATGTGCTTAGACACAATTCAAATACACGGGCAGCTCACAGCGAATCCCATCCTCCGATTCCTTACCTTGACCGCTCGGCCACCTAGCCTCCTCCGTCACCTTGGGCCGCCACGTCGAGGATGCGCTCCAACTGGAAACCACAAGCAGTAAAGCACGGCCGTACCTTCGCTGACTTGAAGGCACGTGCACGACAAGCGGTGCTTCACACAACTCACCACCGGCGTTCTCTCCTCACCCAAGCCAGCTCCTCTGACACTCTACCGCTTTGCCCATTGCCCCGTGCCTTCAAAGCAAAAACAAAACCCATGACCTAGTCGTATAGACACCGGTCACCTCTTCCCGCCTGCACCACAGCGGACCCATCTCACCAGGGCACTCTACCTGCACGCAGCTCCGTCCGTGCCCCTCGGCGCGCAGTTCAGTCCTCTACATCTGGAAAAACACAACAGCAAAGTAGTCACCCGGACGCTCGGCAACGACCTGAGAATTCCAAGCCTCTGGCCTACTTCCACCGAGACCACCTCCACTGCGTATTACAGCCAGGGAAAGATACTCCACAACTTAACCCGAACGTCAAGTACCGCTCCCTTGCCATTCCAACTCCTTCGCTACTGCTCCCACTGGCTCCGCCACGCAGTTTGGGTCGTCCCCCACCGTGGCTACAGGGACCAGCAGAAACTACCCTCCGCACCCACCACACCTAGGGCTGCTACTTCTGCAAAGTAACGCACGCACCTAGACTGCGACATCTAGTCACGTGTTAAGCACACAATCGGGCCACTATACCTCTGCTGACTCTCATCACCTCCTCTACGCACCGGGCAGAGCAGCTCCAACCAGACACAAATACACGCACAACACCGACACACAAGACCCACATCGGGAACCGGGGACAACAGAAAATTCGCGGTCAACCAGGAGGACTCCTGGATCACGCATGCCAATGGGCAAGACGCAACGGACAGGGCTCCGAGGGAGAACCTCCGGCAGCCCTGGAAAAGCAAAGAACCGTGCATGGTTCCCAAGACACGTGGACTCAACGGGCAAGATGAAGGGGCAAGAAGCCCCTTGTAAAGACGTAAAGATGTGGAGGATGCGCGGAACAAGTCCCGGAACAGGGAGCCAAGAAAACGGAAGATGGCTATCCTGGACGGCGAGGCAGGCTGCAACGCCGCGAGGCCGCGTCAAAAGATGACTGACTGGATGCTTCCAAAGCACGAGAGCTATCCACACTGGAGAAAAGCTAAGGAAGAAAAGCTGCACCCCATCGACGCTGCCTTGATCAGCACGAGCATTTGGCACCCTAGACACGGCGCCCAAGGCGCGTCCGGCATGCCCCGAGCACAAAAGAGGACATCAAGACCCGCAGAGCATTTCAGACTCGGCACGGGGACTGCACAAACTAGACAACAACAGATACAGGCTGGAACTGCCCTGCCCACGCAGGGTTTGGGCTCCGAAGCGGGCCCCTCTGCCTTCACCCGCCCAAGGAGGACTCTCTCCGCACGGCCTAGGCTACCCTCAAAACCCCTCCCTGCTATCATCCCCAACCCGCCTCCCGCTTCCCAACTCTGGTCCCTCAACTTAGCTTTCAGAGGGCCACCATTGAAGCCGTCCTTGGCCAAAGCAGCTCATATCACATCGGACAACGGAAATAATCCGGCAGTCACTGGCTTCCTCTTCAGCATCTGCAAGAGAAAAAACAAACAGAAAAACACGGTGCCAACCGGAGGCACCACACTGCTCGCTGCCGACATCTTGTACTACGCCACCTCACCCACTGCAAAACTGCCAGTGCATCCTGCTCACCTGGCCCTCGCTCGCTCAAACATCAGGAGCGGCAGCTGTCACGGCCTGGGGCACCAGCAGTGCCAAGAGGCAGAATTGCTCAGGTGCCGACGACAAATAGGGCGTCCCACACACTCCTCCTCATCATGAGCCAGTCTCGCCTCACACCGCCACCCTCTTCCAGAGGCTCCCCGAACAGCACCTGCCAAAACAAAAAACACTCAGCTGAGTCGCTACAGAGTACTTGGCTCTTGGACAACCACCTCACCTTCTCAAAGCTTTTGTTGACGAGAAGCTTGGCCTCTCGGAGTCCGCATGCCGAACCTGCAAGAAGAGATGTGCTTAGACACAATTCAAATACACGGGCAGCTCACAGCGAATCCCATCCTCCGATTCCTTACCTCGACCGCTCGGCCACCTAGCCTCCTCCGTCACTTTGGGCCGCCACGTCGAGGATGCGCTCCAACTGGAAGCCACAAGCAGTAAAGCACGGCCGTACCTTCGCTGACTTGAAGACACGTGCACGACAAGCGGTGCTTCACACAACTCACCACCGGCGTTCTCTCCTCACCCAAGCCAGCTCCTCTGACACTCTACCGCTTTGCCCATTGCCCCGTGCCTTCAAAGCAAAAACAAAACCCATGACCTAGTCGTATAGACACCGGTCACCTCTTCCCGCCTGCACCACAGCGGACCCATCTCACCAGGGCACTCTACCTGCACGCAGCTCCGTCCGTGCCCCTCGGCGCGCAGTTCAGTCCTCTACATCTGGAAAAACACAACAGCAAAGTAGTCACCCGGACGCTCGGCAACGACCTGAGAATTCCAAGCCTCTGGCCTACTTCCACCGAGACCACCTCCACTGCGTATTACAGCCAGGGAAAGATACTCCACAACTTAACCCGAACGTCAAGTACCGCTCCCTTGCCATTCCAACTCCTTCGCTACTGCTCCCACTGGCTCCGCCACGCAGTTTGGGTCGTCCCCCACCGTGGCTACAGGGACCAGCAGAAACTACCCTCCGCACCCACCACACCTAGGGCTGCTACTTCTGCAAAGTAACGCACGCACCTAGACTGCGACATCTAGTCACGTGTTAAGCACACAATCGGGCCACTATACCTCTGCTGACTCTCATCACCTCCTCTACGCACCGGGCAGAGCAGCTCCAACCAGACACAAATACACGCACAACACCGACACACAAGACCCACATCGGGAACCGGGGACAACAGAAAATTCGCGGTCAACCAGGAGGACTCCTGGATCACGCATGCCAATGGGCAAGACGCAACGGACAGGGCTCCGAGGGAGAACCTCCGGCAGCCCTGGAAAAGCAAAGAACCGTGCATGGTTCCCAAGACACGTGGACTCAACGGGCAAGATGAAGGGGCAAGAAGCCCCTTGTAAAGACGTAAAGATGTGGAGGATGCGCGGAACAAGTCCCGGAACAGGGAGCCAAGAAAACGGAAGATGGCTATCCTGGACGGCGAGGCAGGCTGCAACGCCGCGAGGCCGCGTCAAAAGATGACTGACTGGATGCTTCCAAAGCACGAGAGCTATCCACACTGGAGAAAAGCTAAGGAAGAAAAGCTGCACCCCATCGACGCTGCCTTGATCAGCACGAGCATTTGGCACCCTAGACACGGCGCCCAAGGCGCGTCCGGCATGCCCCGAGCACAAAAGAGGGCATCAAGACCCGCAGAACATTTCAGACTCGGCACGGGGACTGCACAAACTAGACAACAACAGATACAGGCTGGAACTGCCCTGCCCACGCAGGGTTTGGGCTCCGAAGCGGGCCCCTCTGCCTTCACCCGCCCAAGGAGGACTCTCTCCGCACAGCCTAGGCTACCCTCAAAACCCCTCCCTGCTATCATCCCCAACCCGCCTCCCGCTTCCCAACTCTGGTCCCTCAACTTAGCTTTCAGAGGGCCACCATTGAAGCCGTCCTTGGCCAAAGCAGCTCAAATCACATCGGACAACGGAAATAATCCGGCAGTCACTGGCTTCCTCTTCAGCATCTGCAAGAGAAAAAACAAACAGAAAAACACGGTGCCAACCGGAGGCACCACACTGCTCGCTGCCGACATCTTGTACTACGCCACCTCACCCACTGCAAAACTGCCAGTGCATCCTGCTCACCTGGCCCTCGCTCGCTCAAACATCAGGAGCGGCAGCTGTCACGGCCTGGGGCACCAGCAGTGCCAAGAGGCAGAATTGCTCAGGTGCCGACGACAAATAGGGCGTCCCACACACTCCTCCTCATCATGAGCCAGTCTCGCCTCACACCGCCACCCTCTTCCAGAGGCTCCCCGAACAGCACCTGCCAAAACAAAAAACACTCAGCTGAGTCGCTACAGAGTACTTGGCTCTTGGACAACCACCTCACCTTCTCAAAGCTTTTGTTGACGAGAAGCTTGGCCTCTCGGAGTCCGCATGCCGAACCTGCAAGAAGAGATGTGCTTAGACACAATTCAAATACACGGGCAGCTCACAGCGAATCCCATCCTCCGATTCCTTACCTTGACCGCTCGGCCACCTAGCCTCCTCCGTCACCTTGGGCCGCCACGTCGAGGATGCGCTCCAACTGGAAACCACAAGCAGTAAAGCACGGCCGTACCTTCGCTGACTTGAAGGCACGTGCACGACAAGCGGTGCTTCACACAACTCACCACCGGCGTTCTCTCCTCACCCAAGCCAGCTCCTCTGACACTCTACCGCTTTGCCCATTGCCCCGTGCCTTCAAAGCAAAAACAAAACCCATGACCTAGTCGTATAGACACCGGTCACCTCTTCCCGCCTGCACCACAGCGGACCCACCTCACCAGGGCACTCTACCTGCACGCAGCTCCGTCCGTGCCCCTCGGCGCGCAGTTCACTCCTCTACTTCTGAAAAACACAACAGCAAAGTAGTCACCCGGACGCTCGGCAACGACCTGAGAATTCCAAGCCTCTGGCCTACTTCCACCGAGACCACCTCCACTGCGTATTACAGCCAGGGAAAGATACTCCACAACTTAACCCGAACGTCAAGTACCGCTCCCTTGCCATTCCAACTCCTTCGCTACTGCTCCCACTGGCTCCGCCACGCAGTTTGGGTCGTCCCCCACCGTGGCTACAGGGACCAGCAGAAACTACCCTCCGCACCCACCACACCTAGGGCTGCTACTTCTGCAAAGTAACGCACGCACCTAGACTGCGACATCTAGTCACGTGTTAAGCACACAATCGGGCCACTATACCTCTGCTGACTCTCATCACCTCCTCTACGCACCGGGCAGAGCAGCTCCAACCAGACACAAATACACGCACAACACCGACACACAAGACCCACATCGGGAACCGGGGACAACAGAAAATTCGCGGTCAACCAGGAGGACTCCTGGATCACGCATGCCAATGGGCAAGACGCAACGGACAGGGCTCCGAGGGAGAACCTCCGGCAGCCCTGGAAAAGCAAAGAACCGTGCATGGTTCCCAAGACACGTGGACTCAACGGGCAAGATGAAGGGGCAAGAAGCCCCTTGTAAAGACGTAAAGATGTGGAGGATGCGCGGAACAAGTCCCGGAACAGGGAGCCAAGAAAACGGAAGATGGCTATCCTGGACGGCGAGGCAGGCTGCAACGCCGCGAGGCCGCGTCAAAAGATGACTGACTGGATGCTTCCAAAGCACGAGAGCTATCCACACTGGAGAAAAGCTAAGGAAGAAAAGCTGCACCCCATCGACGCTGCCTTGATCAGCACGAGCATTTGGCACCCTAGACACGGCGCCCAAGGCGCGTCCGGCATGCCCCGAGCACAAAAGAGGACATCAAGACCCGCAGAGCATTTCAGACTCGGCACGGGGACTGCACAAACTAGACAACAACAGATACAGGCTGGAACTGCCCTGCCCACGCAGGGTTTGGGCTCCGAAGCGGGCCCCTCTGCCTTCACCCGCCCAAGGAGGACTCTCTCCGCACAGCCTAGGCTACCCTCAAAACCCCTCCCTGCTATCATCCCCAACCCGCCTCCCGCTTCCCAACTCTGGTCCCTCAACTTAGCTTTCAGAGGGCCACCATTGAAGCCGTCCTTGGCCAAAGCAGCTCAAATCACATCGGACAACGGAAATAATCCGGCAGTCACTGGCTTCCTCTTCAGCATCTGCAAGAGAAAAAACAAACAGAAAAACACGGTGTCAACCGGAGGCACCACACTGCTCGCTGCCGACATCTTGTACTACGCCACCTCACCCACTGCAAAACTGCCAGTGCATCCTGCTCACCTGGCCCTCGCTCGCTCAAACATCAGGAGCGGCAGCTGTCACGGCCTGGGGCACCAGCAGTGCCAAGAGGCAGAATTGCTCAGGTGCCGACGACAAATAGGGCGTCCCACACACTCCTCCTCATCATGAGCCAGTCTCGCCTCACACCGCCACCCTCTTCCAGAGGCTCCCCGAACAGCACCTGCCAAAACAAAAAACACTCAGCTGAGTCGCTACAGAGTACTTGGCTCTTGGACAACCACCTCACCTTCTCAAAGCTTTTGTTGACGAGAAGCTTGGCCTCTCGGAGTCCGCATGCCGAACCTGCAAGAAGAGATGTGCTTAGACACAATTCAAATACACGGGCAGCTCACAGCGAATCCCATCCTCCGATTCCTTACCTCGACCGCTCGGCCACCTAGCCTCCTCCGTCACTTTGGGCCGCCACGTCGAGGATGCGCTCCAACTGGAAGCCACAAGCAGTAAAGCACGGCCGTACCTTCGCTGACTTGAAGACACGTGCACGACAAGCGGTGCTTCACACAACTCACCACCGGCGTTCTCTCCTCACCCAAGCCAGCTCCTCTGACACTCTACCGCTTTGCCCATTGCCCCGTGCCTTCAAAGCAAAAACAAAACCCATGACCTAGTCGTATAGACACCGGTCACCTCTTCCCGCCTGCACCACAGCGGACCCATCTCACCAGGGCACTCTACCTGCACGCAGCTCCGTCCGTGCCCCTCGGCGCGCAGTTCAGTCCTCTACATCTGGAAAAACACAACAGCAAAGTAGTCACCCGGACGCTCGGCAACGACCTGAGAATTCCAAGCCTCTGGCCTACTTCCACCGAGACCACCTCCACTGCGTATTACAGCCAGGGAAAGATACTCCACAACTTAACCCGAACGTTAAGTACCGCTCCCTTGCCATTCCAACTCCTTCGCTACTGCTCCCACTGGCTCCGCCACGCAGTTTGGGTCGTCCCCCACCGTGGCTACAGGGACCAGCAGAAACTACCCTCCGCACCCACCACACCTAGGGCTGCTACTTCTGCAAAGTAACGCACGCACCTAGACTGCGACATCTAGTCACGTGTTAAGCACACAATCGGGCCACTATACCTCTGCTGACTCTCATCACCTCCTCTACGCACCGGGCAGAGCAGCTCCAACCAGACACAAATACACGCACAACACCGACACACAAGACCCACATCGGGAACCGGGGACAACAGAAAATTCGCGGTCAACCAGGAGGACTCCTGGATCACGCATGCCAATGGGCAAGACGCAACGGACAGGGCTCCGAGGGAGAACCTCCGGCAGCCCTGGAAAAGCAAAGAACCGTGCATGGTTCCCAAGACACGTGGACTCAACGGGCAAGATGAAGGGGCAAGAAGCCCCTTGTAAAGACGTAAAGATGTGGAGGATGCGCGGAACAAGTCCCGGAACAGGGAGCCAAGAAAACGGAAGATGGCTATCCTGGACGGCGAGGCAGGCTGCAACGCCGCGAGGCCGCGTCAAAAGATGACTGACTGGATGCTTCCAAAGCACGAGAGCTATCCACACTGGAGAAAAGCTAAGGAAGAAAAGCTGCACCCCATCGACGCTGCCTTGATCAGCACGAGCATTTGGCACCCTAGACACGGCGCCCAAGGCGCGTCCGGCATGCCCCGAGCACAAAAGAGGACATCAAGACCCGCAGAGCATTTCAGACTCGGCACGGGGACTGCACAAACTAGACAACAACAGATACAGGCTGGAACTGCCCTGCCCACGCAGGGTTTGGGCTCCGAAGCGGGCCCCTCTGCCTTCACCCGCCCAAGGAGGACTCTCTCCGCACAGCCTAGGCTACCCTCAAAACCCCTCCCTGCTATCATCCCCAACCCGCCTCCCGCTTCCCAACTCTGGTCCCTCAACTTAGCTTTCAGAGGGCCACCATTGAAGCCGTCCTTGGCCAAAGCAGCTCAAATCACATCGGACAACGGAAATAATCCGGCAGTCACTGGCTTCCTCTTCAGCATCTGCAAGAGAAAAAACAAACAGAAAAACACGGTGCCAACCGGAGGCACCACACTGCTCGCTGCCGACATCTTGTACTACGCCACCTCACCCACTGCAAAACTGCCAGTGCATCCTGCTCACCTGGCCCTCGCTCGCTCAAACATCAGGAGCGGCAGCTGTCACGGCCTGGGGCACCAGCAGTGCCAAGAGGCAGAATTGCTCAGGTGCCGACGACAAATAGGGCGTCCCACACACTCCTCCTCATCATGAGCCAGTCTCGCCTCACACCGCCACCCTCTTCCAGAGGCTCCCCGAACAGCACCTGCCAAAACAAAAAACACTCAGCTGAGTCGCTACAGAGTACTTGGCTCTTGGACAACCACCTCACCTTCTCAAAGCTTTTGTTGACGAGAAGCTTGGCCTCTCGGAGTCCGCATGCCGAACCTGCAAGAAGAGATGTGCTTAGACACAATTCAAATACACGGGCAGCTCACAGCGAATCCCATCCTCCGATTCCTTACCTCGACCGCTCGGCCACCTAGCCTCCTCCGTCACTTTGGGCCGCCACGTCGAGGATGCGCTCCAACTGGAAGCCACAAGCAGTAAAGCACGGCCGTACCTTCGCTGACTTGAAGACACGTGCACGACAAGCGGTGCTTCACACAACTCACCACCGGCGTTCTCTCCTCACCCAAGCCAGCTCCTCTGACACTCTACCGCTTTGCCCATTGCCCCGTGCCTTCAAAGCAAAAACAAAACCCATGACCTAGTCGTATAGACACCGGTCACCTCTTCCCGCCTGCACCACAGCGGACCCATCTCACCAGGGCACTCTACCTGCACGCAGCTCCGTCCGTGCCCCTCGGCGCGCAGTTCAGTCCTCTACATCTGGAAAAACACAACAGCAAAGTAGTCACCCGGACGCTCGGCAACGACCTGAGAATTCCAAGCCTCTGGCCTACTTCCACCGAGACCACCTCCACTGCGTATTACAGCCAGGGAAAGATACTCCACAACTTAACCCGAACGTCAAGTACCGCTCCCTTGCCATTCCAACTCCTTCGCTACTGCTCCCACTGGCTCCGCCACGCAGTTTGGGTCGTCCCCCACCGTGGCTACAGGGACCAGCAGAAACTACCCTCCGCACCCACCACACCTAGGGCTGCTACTTCTGCAAAGTAACGCACGCACCTAGACTGCGACATCTAGTCACGTGTTAAGCACACAATCGGGCCACTATACCTCTGCTGACTCTCATCACCTCCTCTACGCACCGGGCAGAGCAGCTCCAACCAGACACAAATACACGCACAACACCGACACACAAGACCCACATCGGGAACCGGGGACAACAGAAAATTCGCGGTCAACCAGGAGGACTCCTGGATCACGCATGCCAATGGGCAAGACGCAACGGACAGGGCTCCGAGGGAGAACCTCCGGCAGCCCTGGAAAAGCAAAGAACCGTGCATGGTTCCCAAGACACGTGGACTCAACGGGCAAGATGAAGGGGCAAGAAGCCCCTTGTAAAGACGTAAAGATGTGGAGGATGCGCGGAACAAGTCCCGGAACAGGGAGCCAAGAAAACGGAAGATGGCTATCCTGGACGGCGAGGCAGGCTGCAACGCCGCGAGGCCGCGTCAAAAGATGACTGACTGGATGCTTCCAAAGCACGAGAGCTATCCACACTGGAGAAAAGCTAAGGAAGAAAAGCTGCACCCCATCGACGCTGCCTTGATCAGCACGAGCATTTGGCACCCTAGACACGGCGCCCAAGGCGCGTCCGGCATGCCCCGAGCACAAAAGAGGACATCAAGACCCGCAGAACATTTCAGACTCGGCACGGGGACTGCACAAACTAGACAACAACAGATACAGGCTGGAACTGCCCTGCCCACGCAGGGTTTGGGCTCCGAAGCGGGCCCCTCTGCCTTCACCCGCCCAAGGAGGACTCTCTCCGCACAGCCTAGGCTACCCTCAAAACCCCTCCCTGCTATCATCCCCAACCCGCCTCCCGCTTCCCAACTCTGGTCCCTCAACTTAGCTTTCAGAGGGCCACCATTGAAGCCGTCCTTGGCCAAAGCAGCTCAAATCACATCGGACAACGGAAATAATCCGGCAGTCACTGGCTTCCTCTTCAGCATCTGCAAGAGAAAAAACAAACAGAAAAACACGGTGCCAACCGGAGGCACCACACTGCTCGCTGCCGACATCTTGTACTACGCCACCTCACCCACTGCAAAACTGCCAGTGCATCCTGCTCACCTGGCCCTCGCTCGCTCAAACATCAGGAGCGGCAGCTGTCACGGCCTGGGGCACCAGCAGTGCCAAGAGGCAGAATTGCTCAGGTGCCGACGACAAATAGGGCGTCCCACACACTCCTCCTCATCATGAGCCAGTCTCGCCTCACACCGCCACCCTCTTCCAGAGGCTCCCCGAACAGCACCTGCCAAAACAAAAAACACTCAGCTGAGTCGCTACAGAGTACTTGGCTCTTGGACAACCACCTCACCTTCTCAAAGCTTTTGTTGACGAGAAGCTTGGCCTCTCGGAGTCCGCATGCCGAACCTGCAAGAAGAGATGTGCTTAGACACAATTCAAATACACGGGCAGCTCACAGCGAATCCCATCCTCCGATTCCTTACCTTGACCGCTCGGCCACCTAGCCTCCTCCGTCACCTTGGGCCGCCACGTCGAGGATGCGCTCCAACTGGAAACCACAAGCAGTAAAGCACGGCCGTACCTTCGCTGACTTGAAGGCACGTGCACGACAAGCGGTGCTTCACACAACTCACCACCGGCGTTCTCTCCTCACCCAAGCCAGCTCCTCTGACACTCTACCGCTTTGCCCATTGCCCCGTGCCTTCAAAGCAAAAACAAAACCCATGACCTAGTCGTATAGACACCGGTCACCTCTTCCCGCCTGCACCACAGCGGACCCACCTCACCAGGGCACTCTACCTGCACGCAGCTCCGTCCGTGCCCCTCGGCGCGCAGTTCACTCCTCTACTTCTGAAAAACACAACAGCAAAGTAGTCACCCGGACGCTCGGCAACGACCTGAGAATTCCAAGCCTCTGGCCTACTTCCACCGAGACCACCTCCACTGCGTATTACAGCCAGGGAAAGATACTCCACAACTTAACCCGAACGTCAAGTACCGCTCCCTTGCCATTCCAACTCCTTCGCTACTGCTCCCACTGGCTCCGCCACGCAGTTTGGGTCGTCCCCCACCGTGGCTACAGGGACCAGCAGAAACTACCCTCCGCACCCACCACACCTAGGGCTGCTACTTCTGCAAAGTAACGCACGCACCTAGACTGCGACATCTAGTCACGTGTTAAGCACACAATCGGGCCACTATACCTCTGCTGACTCTCATCACCTCCTCTACGCACCGGGCAGAGCAGCTCCAACCAGACACAAATACACGCACAACACCGACACACAAGACCCACATCGGGAACCGGGGACAACAGAAAATTCGCGGTCAACCAGGAGGACTCCTGGATCACGCATGCCAATGGGCAAGACGCAACGGACAGGGCTCCGAGGGAGAACCTCCGGCAGCCCTGGAAAAGCAAAGAACCGTGCATGGTTCCCAAGACACGTGGACTCAACGGGCAAGATGAAGGGGCAAGAAGCCCCTTGTAAAGACGTAAAGATGTGGAGGATGCGCGGAACAAGTCCCGGAACAGGGAGCCAAGAAAACGGAAGATGGCTATCCTGGACGGCGAGGCAGGCTGCAACGCCGCGAGGCCGCGTCAAAAGATGACTGACTGGATGCTTCCAAAGCACGAGAGCTATCCACACTGGAGAAAAGCTAAGGAAGAAAAGCTGCACCCCATCGACGCTGCCTTGATCAGCACGAGCATTTGGCACCCTAGACACGGCGCCCAAGGCGCGTCCGGCATGCCCCGAGCACAAAAGAGGACATCAAGACCCGCAGAGCATTTCAGACTCGGCACGGGGACTGCACAAACTAGACAACAACAGATACAGGCTGGAACTGCCCTGCCCACGCAGGGTTTGGGCTCCGAAGCGGGCCCCTCTGCCTTCACCCGCCCAAGGAGGACTCTCTCCGCACGGCCTAGGCTACCCTCAAAACCCCTCCCTGCTATCATCCCCAACCCGCCTCCCGCTTCCCAACTCTGGTCCCTCAACTTAGCTTTCAGAGGGCCACCATTGAAGCCGTCCTTGGCCAAAGCAGCTCAAATCACATCGGACAACGGAAATAATCCGGCAGTCACTGGCTTCCTCTTCAGCATCTGCAAGAGAAAAAACAAACAGAAAAACACGGTGTCAACCGGAGGCACCACACTGCTCGCTGCCGACATCTTGTACTACGCCACCTCACCCACTGCAAAACTGCCAGTGCATCCTGCTCACCTGGCCCTCGCTCGCTCAAACATCAGGAGCGGCAGCTGTCACGGCCTGGGGCACCAGCAGTGCCAAGAGGCAGAATTGCTCAGGTGCCGACGACAAATAGGGCGTCCCACACACTCCTCCTCATCATGAGCCAGTCTCGCCTCACACCGCCACCCTCTTCCAGAGGCTCCCCGAACAGCACCTGCCAAAACAAAAAACACTCAGCTGAGTCGCTACAGAGTACTTGGCTCTTGGACAACCACCTCACCTTCTCAAAGCTTTTGTTGACGAGAAGCTTGGCCTCTCGGAGTCCGCATGCCGAACCTGCAAGAAGAGATGTGCTTAGACACAATTCAAATACACGGGCAGCTCACAGCGAATCCCATCCTCCGATTCCTTACCTCGACCGCTCGGCCACCTAGCCTCCTCCGTCACTTTGGGCCGCCACGTCGAGGATGCGCTCCAACTGGAAGCCACAAGCAGTAAAGCACGGCCGTACCTTCGCTGACTTGAAGACACGTGCACGACAAGCGGTGCTTCACACAACTCACCACCGGCGTTCTCTCCTCACCCAAGCCAGCTCCTCTGACACTCTACCGCTTTGCCCATTGCCCCGTGCCTTCAAAGCAAAAACAAAACCCATGACCTAGTCGTATAGACACCGGTCACCTCTTCCCGCCTGCACCACAGCGGACCCATCTCACCAGGGCACTCTACCTGCACGCAGCTCCGTCCGTGCCCCTCGGCGCGCAGTTCAGTCCTCTACATCTGGAAAAACACAACAGCAAAGTAGTCACCCGGACGCTCGGCAACGACCTGAGAATTCCAAGCCTCTGGCCTACTTCCACCGAGACCACCTCCACTGCGTATTACAGCCAGGGAAAGATACTCCACAACTTAACCCGAACGTTAAGTACCGCTCCCTTGCCATTCCAACTCCTTCGCTACTGCTCCCACTGGCTCCGCCACGCAGTTTGGGTCGTCCCCCACCGTGGCTACAGGGACCAGCAGAAACTACCCTCCGCACCCACCACACCTAGGGCTGCTACTTCTGCAAAGTAACGCACGCACCTAGACTGCGACATCTAGTCACGTGTTAAGCACACAATCGGGCCACTATACCTCTGCTGACTCTCATCACCTCCTCTACGCACCGGGCAGAGCAGCTCCAACCAGACACAAATACACGCACAACACCGACACACAAGACCCACATCGGGAACCGGGGACAACAGAAAATTCGCGGTCAACCAGGAGGACTCCTGGATCACGCATGCCAATGGGCAAGACGCAACGGACAGGGCTCCGAGGGAGAACCTCCGGCAGCCCTGGAAAAGCAAAGAACCGTGCATGGTTCCCAAGACACGTGGACTCAACGGGCAAGATGAAGGGGCAAGAAGCCCCTTGTAAAGACGTAAAGATGTGGAGGATGCGCGGAACAAGTCCCGGAACAGGGAGCCAAGAAAACGGAAGATGGCTATCCTGGACGGCGAGGCAGGCTGCAACGCCGCGAGGCCGCGTCAAAAGATGACTGACTGGATGCTTCCAAAGCACGAGAGCTATCCACACTGGAGAAAAGCTAAGGAAGAAAAGCTGCACCCCATCGACGCTGCCTTGATCAGCACGAGCATTTGGCACCCTAGACACGGCGCCCAAGGCGCGTCCGGCATGCCCCGAGCACAAAAGAGGACATCAAGACCCGCAGAGCATTTCAGACTCGGCACGGGGACTGCACAAACTAGACAACAACAGATACAGGCTGGAACTGCCCTGCCCACGCAGGGTTTGGGCTCCGAAGCGGGCCCCTCTGCCTTCACCCGCCCAAGGAGGACTCTCTCCGCACAGCCTAGGCTACCCTCAAAACCCCTCCCTGCTATCATCCCCAACCCGCCTCCCGCTTCCCAACTCTGGTCCCTCAACTTAGCTTTCAGAGGGCCACCATTGAAGCCGTCCTTGGCCAAAGCAGCTCAAATCACATCGGACAACGGAAATAATCCGGCAGTCACTGGCTTCCTCTTCAGCATCTGCAAGAGAAAAAACAAACAGAAAAACACGGTGCCAACCGGAGGCACCACACTGCTCGCTGCCGACATCTTGTACTACGCCACCTCACCCACTGCAAAACTGCCAGTGCATCCTGCTCACCTGGCCCTCGCTCGCTCAAACATCAGGAGCGGCAGCTGTCACGGCCTGGGGCACCAGCAGTGCCAAGAGGCAGAATTGCTCAGGTGCCGACGACAAATAGGGCGTCCCACACACTCCTCCTCATCATGAGCCAGTCTCGCCTCACACCGCCACCCTCTTCCAGAGGCTCCCCGAACAGCACCTGCCAAAACAAAAAACACTCAGCTGAGTCGCTACAGAGTACTTGGCTCTTGGACAACCACCTCACCTTCTCAAAGCTTTTGTTGACGAGAAGCTTGGCCTCTCGGAGTCCGCATGCCGAACCTGCAAGAAGAGATGTGCTTAGACACAATTCAAATACACGGGCAGCTCACAGCGAATCCCATCCTCCGATTCCTTACCTTGACCGCTCGGCCACCTAGCCTCCTCCGTCACCTTGGGCCGCCACGTCGAGGATGCGCTCCAACTGGAAACCACAAGCAGTAAAGCACGGCCGTACCTTCGCTGACTTGAAGGCACGTGCACGACAAGCGGTGCTTCACACAACTCACCACCGGCGTTCTCTCCTCACCCAAGCCAGCTCCTCTGACACTCTACCGCTTTGCCCATTGCCCCGTGCCTTCAAAGCAAAAACAAAACCCATGACCTAGTCGTATAGACACCGGTCACCTCTTCCCGCCTGCACCACAGCGGACCCATCTCACCAGGGCACTCTACCTGCACGCAGCTCCGTCCGTGCCCCTCGGCGCGCAGTTCAGTCCTCTACATCTGGAAAAACACAACAGCAAAGTAGTCACCCGGACGCTCGGCAACGACCTGAGAATTCCAAGCCTCTGGCCTACTTCCACCGAGACCACCTCCACTGCGTATTACAGCCAGGGAAAGATACTCCACAACTTAACCCGAACGTCAAGTACCGCTCCCTTGCCATTCCAACTCCTTCGCTACTGCTCCCACTGGCTCCGCCACGCAGTTTGGGTCGTCCCCCACCGTGGCTACAGGGACCAGCAGAAACTACCCTCCGCACCCACCACACCTAGGGCTGCTACTTCTGCAAAGTAACGCACGCACCTAGACTGCGACATCTAGTCACGTGTTAAGCACACAATCGGGCCACTATACCTCTGCTGACTCTCATCACCTCCTCTACGCACCGGGCAGAGCAGCTCCAACCAGACACAAATACACGCACAACACCGACACACAAGACCCACATCGGGAACCGGGGACAACAGAAAATTCGCGGTCAACCAGGAGGACTCCTGGATCACGCATGCCAATGGGCAAGACGCAACGGACAGGGCTCCGAGGGAGAACCTCCGGCAGCCCTGGAAAAGCAAAGAACCGTGCATGGTTCCCAAGACACGTGGACTCAACGGGCAAGATGAAGGGGCAAGAAGCCCCTTGTAAAGACGTAAAGATGTGGAGGATGCGCGGAACAAGTCCCGGAACAGGGAGCCAAGAAAACGGAAGATGGCTATCCTGGACGGCGAGGCAGGCTGCAACGCCGCGAGGCCGCGTCAAAAGATGACTGACTGGATGCTTCCAAAGCACGAGAGCTATCCACACTGGAGAAAAGCTAAGGAAGAAAAGCTGCACCCCATCGACGCTGCCTTGATCAGCACGAGCATTTGGCACCCTAGACACGGCGCCCAAGGCGCGTCCGGCATGCCCCGAGCACAAAAGAGGACATCAAGACCCGCAGAGCATTTCAGACTCGGCACGGGGACTGCACAAACCAGACAACAACAGATACAGGCTGGAACTGCCCTGCCCACGCAGGGTTTGGGCTCCGAAGCGGGCCCCTCTGCCTTCACCCGCCCAAGGAGGACTCTCTCCGCACGGCCTAGGCTACCCTCAAAACCCCTCCCTGCTATCATCCCCAACCCGCCTCCCGCTTCCCAACTCTGGTCCCTCAACTTAGCTTTCAGAGGGCCACCATTGAAGCCGTCCTTGGCCAAAGCAGCTCATATCACATCGGACAACGGAAATAATCCGGCAGTCACTGGCTTCCTCTTCAGCATCTGCAAGAGAAAAAACAAACAGAAAAACACGGTGCCAACCGGAGGCACCACACTGCTCGCTGCCGACATCTTGTACTACGCCACCTCACCCACTGCAAAACTGCCAGTGCATCCTGCTCACCTGGCCCTCGCTCGCTCAAACATCAGGAGCGGCAGCTGTCACGGCCTGGGGCACCAGCAGTGCCAAGAGGCAGAATTGCTCAGGTGCCGACGACAAATAGGGCGTCCCACACACTCCTCCTCATCATGAGCCAGTCTCGCCTCACACCGCCACCCTCTTCCAGAGGCTCCCCGAACAGCACCTGCCAAAACAAAAAACACTCAGCTGAGTCGCTACAGAGTACTTGGCTCTTGGACAACCACCTCACCTTCTCAAAGCTTTTGTTGACGAGAAGCTTGGCCTCTCGGAGTCCGCATGCCGAACCTGCAAGAAGAGATGTGCTTAGACACAATTCAAATACACGGGCAGCTCACAGCGAATCCCATCCTCCGATTCCTTACCTCGACCGCTCGGCCACCTAGCCTCCTCCGTCACTTTGGGCCGCCACGTCGAGGATGCGCTCCAACTGGAAGCCACAAGCAGTAAAGCACGGCCGTACCTTCGCTGACTTGAAGACACGTGCACGACAAGCGGTGCTTCACACAACTCACCACCGGCGTTCTCTCCTCACCCAAGCCAGCTCCTCTGACACTCTACCGCTTTGCCCATTGCCCCGTGCCTTCAAAGCAAAAACAAAACCCATGACCTAGTCGTATAGACACCGGTCACCTCTTCCCGCCTGCACCACAGCGGACCCATCTCACCAGGGCACTCTACCTGCACGCAGCTCCGTCCGTGCCCCTCGGCGCGCAGTTCAGTCCTCTACATCTGGAAAAACACAACAGCAAAGTAGTCACCCGGACGCTCGGCAACGACCTGAGAATTCCAAGCCTCTGGCCTACTTCCACCGAGACCACCTCCACTGCGTATTACAGCCAGGGAAAGATACTCCACAACTTAACCCGAACGTCAAGTACCGCTCCCTTGCCATTCCAACTCCTTCGCTACTGCTCCCACTGGCTCCGCCACGCAGTTTGGGTCGTCCCCCACCGTGGCTACAGGGACCAGCAGAAACTACCCTCCGCACCCACCACACCTAGGGCTGCTACTTCTGCAAAGTAACGCACGCACCTAGACTGCGACATCTAGTCACGTGTTAAGCACACAATCGGGCCACTATACCTCTGCTGACTCTCATCACCTCCTCTACGCACCGGGCAGAGCAGCTCCAACCAGACACAAATACACGCACAACACCGACACACAAGACCCACATCGGGAACCGGGGACAACAGAAAATTCGCGGTCAACCAGGAGGACTCCTGGATCACGCATGCCAATGGGCAAGACGCAACGGACAGGGCTCCGAGGGAGAACCTCCGGCAGCCCTGGAAAAGCAAAGAACCGTGCATGGTTCCCAAGACACGTGGACTCAACGGGCAAGATGAAGGGGCAAGAAGCCCCTTGTAAAGACGTAAAGATGTGGAGGATGCGCGGAACAAGTCCCGGAACAGGGAGCCAAGAAAACGGAAGATGGCTATCCTGGACGGCGAGGCAGGCTGCAACGCCGCGAGGCCGCGTCAAAAGATGACTGACTGGATGCTTCCAAAGCACGAGAGCTATCCACACTGGAGAAAAGCTAAGGAAGAAAAGCTGCACCCCATCGACGCTGCCTTGATCAGCACGAGCATTTGGCACCCTAGACACGGCGCCCAAGGCGCGTCCGGCATGCCCCGAGCACAAAAGAGGGCATCAAGACCCGCAGAACATTTCAGACTCGGCACGGGGACTGCACAAACTAGACAACAACAGATACAGGCTGGAACTGCCCTGCCCACGCAGGGTTTGGGCTCCGAAGCGGGCCCCTCTGCCTTCACCCGCCCAAGGAGGACTCTCTCCGCACAGCCTAGGCTACCCTCAAAACCCCTCCCTGCTATCATCCCCAACCCGCCTCCCGCTTCCCAACTCTGGTCCCTCAACTTAGCTTTCAGAGGGCCACCATTGAAGCCGTCCTTGGCCAAAGCAGCTCAAATCACATCGGACAACGGAAATAATCCGGCAGTCACTGGCTTCCTCTTCAGCATCTGCAAGAGAAAAAACAAACAGAAAAACACGGTGCCAACCGGAGGCACCACACTGCTCGCTGCCGACATCTTGTACTACGCCACCTCACCCACTGCAAAACTGCCAGTGCATCCTGCTCACCTGGCCCTCGCTCGCTCAAACATCAGGAGCGGCAGCTGTCACGGCCTGGGGCACCAGCAGTGCCAAGAGGCAGAATTGCTCAGGTGCCGACGACAAATAGGGCGTCCCACACACTCCTCCTCATCATGAGCCAGTCTCGCCTCACACCGCCACCCTCTTCCAGAGGCTCCCCGAACAGCACCTGCCAAAACAAAAAACACTCAGCTGAGTCGCTACAGAGTACTTGGCTCTTGGACAACCACCTCACCTTCTCAAAGCTTTTGTTGACGAGAAGCTTGGCCTCTCGGAGTCCGCATGCCGAACCTGCAAGAAGAGATGTGCTTAGACACAATTCAAATACACGGGCAGCTCACAGCGAATCCCATCCTCCGATTCCTTACCTTGACCGCTCGGCCACCTAGCCTCCTCCGTCACCTTGGGCCGCCACGTCGAGGATGCGCTCCAACTGGAAACCACAAGCAGTAAAGCACGGCCGTACCTTCGCTGACTTGAAGGCACGTGCACGACAAGCGGTGCTTCACACAACTCACCACCGGCGTTCTCTCCTCACCCAAGCCAGCTCCTCTGACACTCTACCGCTTTGCCCATTGCCCCGTGCCTTCAAAGCAAAAACAAAACCCATGACCTAGTCGTATAGACACCGGTCACCTCTTCCCGCCTGCACCACAGCGGACCCACCTCACCAGGGCACTCTACCTGCACGCAGCTCCGTCCGTGCCCCTCGGCGCGCAGTTCACTCCTCTACTTCTGAAAAACACAACAGCAAAGTAGTCACCCGGACGCTCGGCAACGACCTGAGAATTCCAAGCCTCTGGCCTACTTCCACCGAGACCACCTCCACTGCGTATTACAGCCAGGGAAAGATACTCCACAACTTAACCCGAACGTCAAGTACCGCTCCCTTGCCATTCCAACTCCTTCGCTACTGCTCCCACTGGCTCCGCCACGCAGTTTGGGTCGTCCCCCACCGTGGCTACAGGGACCAGCAGAAACTACCCTCCGCACCCACCACACCTAGGGCTGCTACTTCTGCAAAGTAACGCACGCACCTAGACTGCGACATCTAGTCACGTGTTAAGCACACAATCGGGCCACTATACCTCTGCTGACTCTCATCACCTCCTCTACGCACCGGGCAGAGCAGCTCCAACCAGACACAAATACACGCACAACACCGACACACAAGACCCACATCGGGAACCGGGGACAACAGAAAATTCGCGGTCAACCAGGAGGACTCCTGGATCACGCATGCCAATGGGCAAGACGCAACGGACAGGGCTCCGAGGGAGAACCTCCGGCAGCCCTGGAAAAGCAAAGAACCGTGCATGGTTCCCAAGACACGTGGACTCAACGGGCAAGATGAAGGGGCAAGAAGCCCCTTGTAAAGACGTAAAGATGTGGAGGATGCGCGGAACAAGTCCCGGAACAGGGAGCCAAGAAAACGGAAGATGGCTATCCTGGACGGCGAGGCAGGCTGCAACGCCGCGAGGCCGCGTCAAAAGATGACTGACTGGATGCTTCCAAAGCACGAGAGCTATCCACACTTGAGAAAAGCTAAGGAAGAAAAGCTGCACCCCATCGACGCTGCCTTGATCAGCACGAGCATTTGGCACCCTAGACACGGCGCCCAAGGCGCGTCCGGCATGCCCCGAGCACAAAAGAGGACATCAAGACCCGCAGAGCATTTCAGACTCGGCACGGGGACTGCACAAACCAGACAACAACAGATACAGGCTGGAACTGCCCTGCCCACGCAGGGTTTGGGCTCCGAAGCGGGCCCCTCTGCCTTCACCCGCCCAAGGAGGACTCTCTCCGCACAGCCTAGGCTACCCTCAAAACCCCTCCCTGCTATCATCCCCAACCCGCCTCCCGCTTCCCAACTCTGGTCCCTCAACTTAGCTTTCAGAGGGCCACCATTGAAGCCGTCCTTGGCCAAAGCAGCTCAAATCACATCGGACAACGGAAATAATCCGGCAGTCACTGGCTTCCTCTTCAGCATCTGCAAGAGAAAAAACAAACAGAAAAACACGGTGTCAACCGGAGGCACCACACTGCTCGCTGCCGACATCTTGTACTACGCCACCTCACCCACTGCAAAACTGCCAGTGCATCCTGCTCACCTGGCCCTCGCTCGCTCAAACATCAGGAGCGGCAGCTGTCACGGCCTGGGGCACCAGCAGTGCCAAGAGGCAGAATTGCTCAGGTGCCGACGACAAATAGGGCGTCCCACACACTCCTCCTCATCATGAGCCAGTCTCGCCTCACACCGCCACCCTCTTCCAGAGGCTCCCCGAACAGCACCTGCCAAAACAAAAAACACTCAGCTGAGTCGCTACAGAGTACTTGGCTCTTGGACAACCACCTCACCTTCTCAAAGCTTTTGTTGACGAGAAGCTTGGCCTCTCGGAGTCCGCATGCCGAACCTGCAAGAAGAGATGTGCTTAGACACAATTCAAATACACGGGCAGCTCACAGCGAATCCCATCCTCCGATTCCTTACCTCGACCGCTCGGCCACCTAGCCTCCTCCGTCACTTTGGGCCGCCACGTCGAGGATGCGCTCCAACTGGAAGCCACAAGCAGTAAAGCACGGCCGTACCTTCGCTGACTTGAAGACACGTGCACGACAAGCGGTGCTTCACACAACTCACCACCGGCGTTCTCTCCTCACCCAAGCCAGCTCCTCTGACACTCTACCGCTTTGCCCATTGCCCCGTGCCTTCAAAGCAAAAACAAAACCCATGACCTAGTCGTATAGACACCGGTCACCTCTTCCCGCCTGCACCACAGCGGACCCATCTCACCAGGGCACTCTACCTGCACGCAGCTCCGTCCGTGCCCCTCGGCGCGCAGTTCAGTCCTCTACATCTGGAAAAACACAACAGCAAAGTAGTCACCCGGACGCTCGGCAACGACCTGAGAATTCCAAGCCTCTGGCCTACTTCCACCGAGACCACCTCCACTGCGTATTACAGCCAGGGAAAGATACTCCACAACTTAACCCGAACGTTAAGTACCGCTCCCTTGCCATTCCAACTCCTTCGCTACTGCTCCCACTGGCTCCGCCACGCAGTTTGGGTCGTCCCCCACCGTGGCTACAGGGACCAGCAGAAACTACCCTCCGCACCCACCACACCTAGGGCTGCTACTTCTGCAAAGTAACGCACGCACCTAGACTGCGACATCTAGTCACGTGTTAAGCACACAATCGGGCCACTATACCTCTGCTGACTCTCATCACCTCCTCTACGCACCGGGCAGAGCAGCTCCAACCAGACACAAATACACGCACAACACCGACACACAAGACCCACATCGGGAACCGGGGACAACAGAAAATTCGCGGTCAACCAGGAGGACTCCTGGATCACGCATGCCAATGGGCAAGACGCAACGGACAGGGCTCCGAGGGAGAACCTCCGGCAGCCCTGGAAAAGCAAAGAACCGTGCATGGTTCCCAAGACACGTGGACTCAACGGGCAAGATGAAGGGGCAAGAAGCCCCTTGTAAAGACGTAAAGATGTGGAGGATGCGCGGAACAAGTCCCGGAACAGGGAGCCAAGAAAACGGAAGATGGCTATCCTGGACGGCGAGGCAGGCTGCAACGCCGCGAGGCCGCGTCAAAAGATGACTGACTGGATGCTTCCAAAGCACGAGAGCTATCCACACTGGAGAAAAGCTAAGGAAGAAAAGCTGCACCCCATCGACGCTGCCTTGATCAGCACGAGCATTTGGCACCCTAGACACGGCGCCCAAGGCGCGTCCGGCATGCCCCGAGCACAAAAGAGGACATCAAGACCCGCAGAGCATTTCAGACTCGGCACGGGGACTGCACAAACTAGACAACAACAGATACAGGCTGGAACTGCCCTGCCCACGCAGGGTTTGGGCTCCGAAGCGGGCCCCTCTGCCTTCACCCGCCCAAGGAGGACTCTCTCCGCACAGCCTAGGCTACCCTCAAAACCCCTCCCTGCTATCATCCCCAACCCGCCTCCCGCTTCCCAACTCTGGTCCCTCAACTTAGCTTTCAGAGGGCCACCATTGAAGCCGTCCTTGGCCAAAGCAGCTCAAATCACATCGGACAACGGAAATAATCCGGCAGTCACTGGCTTCCTCTTCAGCATCTGCAAGAGAAAAAACAAACAGAAAAACACGGTGCCAACCGGAGGCACCACACTGCTCGCTGCCGACATCTTGTACTACGCCACCTCACCCACTGCAAAACTGCCAGTGCATCCTGCTCACCTGGCCCTCGCTCGCTCAAACATCAGGAGCGGCAGCTGTCACGGCCTGGGGCACCAGCAGTGCCAAGAGGCAGAATTGCTCAGGTGCCGACGACAAATAGGGCGTCCCACACACTCCTCCTCATCATGAGCCAGTCTCGCCTCACACCGCCACCCTCTTCCAGAGGCTCCCCGAACAGCACCTGCCAAAACAAAAAACACTCAGCTGAGTCGCTACAGAGTACTTGGCTCTTGGACAACCACCTCACCTTCTCAAAGCTTTTGTTGACGAGAAGCTTGGCCTCTCGGAGTCCGCATGCCGAACCTGCAAGAAGAGATGTGCTTAGACACAATTCAAATACACGGGCAGCTCACAGCGAATCCCATCCTCCGATTCCTTACCTCGACCGCTCGGCCACCTAGCCTCCTCCGTCACTTTGGGCCGCCACGTCGAGGATGCGCTCCAACTGGAAGCCACAAGCAGTAAAGCACGGCCGTACCTTCGCTGACTTGAAGACACGTGCACGACAAGCGGTGCTTCACACAACTCACCACCGGCGTTCTCTCCTCACCCAAGCCAGCTCCTCTGACACTCTACCGCTTTGCCCATTGCCCCGTGCCTTCAAAGCAAAAACAAAACCCATGACCTAGTCGTATAGACACCGGTCCCTCTTCCCGCCTGCACCACAGCGGACCCACCTCACCAGGGCACTCTACCTGCACGCAGCTCCGTCCGTGCCCCTCGGCGCGCAGTTCAGTCCTCTACATCTGAAAAACACAACAGCAAAGTAGTCACCCGGACGCTCGGCAACGACCTGAGAATTCCAAGCCTCTGGCCTACTTCCACCGAGACCACCTCCACTGCGTATTACAGCCAGGGAAAGATACTCCACAACTTAACCCGAACGTTAAGTACCGCTCCCTTGCCATTCCAACTCCTTCGCTACTGCTCCCACTGGCTCCGCCACGCAGTTTGGGTCGTCCCCCACCGTGGCTACAGGGACCAGCAGAAACTACCCTCCGCACCCACCACACCTAGGGCTGCTACTTCTGCAAAGTAACGCACGCACCTAGACTGCGACATCTAGTCACGTGTTAAGCACACAATCGGGCCACTATACCTCTGCTGACTCTCATCACCTCCTCTACGCACCGGGCAGAGCAGCTCCAACCAGACACAAATACACGCACAACACCGACACACAAGACCCACATCGGGAACCGGGGACAACAGAAAATTCGCGGTCAACCAGGAGGACTCCTGGATCACGCATGCCAATGGGCAAGACGCAACGGACAGGGCTCCGAGGGAGAACCTCCGGCAGCCCTGGAAAAGCAAAGAACCGTGCATGGTTCCCAAGACACGTGGACTCAACGGGCAAGATGAAGGGGCAAGAAGCCCCTTGTAAAGACGTAAAGATGTGGAGGATGCGCGGAACAAGTCCCGGAACAGGGAGCCAAGAAAACGGAAGATGGCTATCCTGGACGGCGAGGCAGGCTGCAACGCCGCGAGGCCGCGTCAAAAGATGACTGACTGGATGCTTCCAAAGCACGAGAGCTATCCACACTGGAGAAAAGCTAAGGAAGAAAAGCTGCACCCCATCGACGCTGCCTTGATCAGCACGAGCATTTGGCACCCTAGACACGGCGCCCAAGGCGCGTCCGGCATGCCCCGAGCACAAAAGAGGACATCAAGACCCGCAGAACATTTCAGACTCGGCACGGGGACTGCACAAACTAGACAACAACAGATACAGGCTGGAACTGCCCTGCCCACGCAGGGTTTGGGCTCCGAAGCGGGCCCCTCTGCCTTCACCCGCCCAAGGAGGACTCTCTCCGCACAGCCTAGGCTACCCTCAAAACCCCTCCCTGCTATCATCCCCAACCCGCCTCCCGCTTCCCAACTCTGGTCCCTCAACTTAGCTTTCAGAGGGCCACCATTGAAGCCGTCCTTGGCCAAAGCAGCTCAAATCACATCGGACAACGGAAATAATCCGGCAGTCACTGGCTTCCTCTTCAGCATCTGCAAGAGAAAAAACAAACAGAAAAACACGGTGCCAACCGGAGGCACCACACTGCTCGCTGCCGACATCTTGTACTACGCCACCTCACCCACTGCAAAACTGCCAGTGCATCCTGCTCACCTGGCCCTCGCTCGCTCAAACATCAGGAGCGGCAGCTGTCACGGCCTGGGGCACCAGCAGTGCCAAGAGGCAGAATTGCTCAGGTGCCGACGACAAATAGGGCGTCCCACACACTCCTCCTCATCATGAGCCAGTCTCGCCTCACACCGCCACCCTCTTCCAGAGGCTCCCCGAACAGCACCTGCCAAAACAAAAAACACTCAGCTGAGTCGCTACAGAGTACTTGGCTCTTGGACAACCACCTCACCTTCTCAAAGCTTTTGTTGACGAGAAGCTTGGCCTCTCGGAGTCCGCATGCCGAACCTGCAAGAAGAGATGTGCTTAGACACAATTCAAATACACGGGCAGCTCACAGCGAATCCCATCCTCCGATTCCTTACCTTGACCGCTCGGCCACCTAGCCTCCTCCGTCACCTTGGGCCGCCACGTCGAGGATGCGCTCCAACTGGAAACCACAAGCAGTAAAGCACGGCCGTACCTTCGCTGACTTGAAGGCACGTGCACGACAAGCGGTGCTTCACACAACTCACCACCGGCGTTCTCTCCTCACCCAAGCCAGCTCCTCTGACACTCTACCGCTTTGCCCATTGCCCCGTGCCTTCAAAGCAAAAACAAAACCCATGACCTAGTCGTATAGACACCGGTCACCTCTTCCCGCCTGCACCACAGCGGACCCACCTCACCAGGGCACTCTACCTGCACGCAGCTCCGTCCGTGCCCCTCGGCGCGCAGTTCAGTCCTCTACATCTGAAAAACACAACAGCAAAGTAGTCACCCGGACGCTCGGCAACGACCTGAGAATTCCAAGCCTCTGGCCTACTTCCACCGAGACCACCTCCACTGCGTATTACAGCCAGGGAAAGATACTCCACAACTTAACCCGAACGTTAAGTACCGCTCCCTTGCCATTCCAACTCCTTCGCTACTGCTCCCACTGGCTCCGCCACGCAGTTTGGGTCGTCCCCCACCGTGGCTACAGGGACCAACAGAAACTACCCTCCGCACCCACCACACCTAGGGCTGCTACTTCTGCAAAGTAACGCACGCACCTAGACTGCGACATCTAGTCACGTGTTAAGCACACAATCGGGCCACTATACCTCTGCTGACTCTCATCACCTCCTCTACGCACCGGGCAGAGCAGCTCCAACCAGACACAAATACACGCACAACACCGACACACAAGACCCACATCGGGAACCGGGGACAACAGAAAATTCGCGGTCAACCAGGAGGACTCCTGGATCACGCATGCCAATGGGCAAGACGCAACGGACAGGGCTCCGAGGGAGAACCTCCGGCAGCCCTGGAAAAGCAAAGAACCGTGCATGGTTCCCAAGACACGTGGACTCAACGGGCAAGATGAAGGGGCAAGAAGCCCCTTGTAAAGACGTAAAGATGTGGAGGATGCGCGGAACAAGTCCCGGAACAGGGAGCCAAGAAAACGGAAGATGGCTATCCTGGACGGCGAGGCAGGCTGCAACGCCGCGAGGCCGCGTCAAAAGATGACTGACTGGATGCTTCCAAAGCACGAGAGCTATCCACACTGGAGAAAAGCTAAGGAAGAAAAGCTGCACCCCATCGACGCTGCCTTGATCAGCACGAGCATTTGGCACCCTAGACACGGCGCCCAAGGCGCGTCCGGCATGCCCCGAGCACAAAAGAGGGCATCAAGACCCGCAGAACATTTCAGACTCGGCACGGGGACTGCACAAACTAGACAACAACAGATACAGGCTGGAACTGCCCTGCCCACGCAGGGTTTGGGCTCCGAAGCGGGCCCCTCTGCCTTCACCCGCCCAAGGAGGACTCTCTCCGCACAGCCTAGGCTACCCTCAAAACCCCTCCCTGCTATCATCCCCAACCCGCCTCCCGCTTCCCAACTCTGGTCCCTCAACTTAGCTTTCAGAGGGCCACCATTGAAGCCGTCCTTGGCCAAAGCAGCTCAAATCACATCGGACAACGGAAATAATCCGGCAGTCACTGGCTTCCTCTTCAGCATCTGCAAGAGAAAAAACAAACAGAAAAACACGGTGCCAACCGGAGGCACCACACTGCTCGCTGCCGACATCTTGTACTACGCCACCTCACCCACTGCAAAACTGCCAGTGCATCCTGCTCACCTGGCCCTCGCTCGCTCAAACATCAGGAGCGGCAGCTGTCACGGCCTGGGGCACCAGCAGTGCCAAGAGGCAGAATTGCTCAGGTGCCGACGACAAATAGGGCGTCCCACACACTCCTCCTCATCATGAGCCAGTCTCGCCTCACACCGCCACCCTCTTCCAGAGGCTCCCCGAACAGCACCTGCCAAAACAAAAAACACTCAGCTGAGTCGCTACAGAGTACTTGGCTCTTGGACAACCACCTCACCTTCTCAAAGCTTTTGTTGACGAGAAGCTTGGCCTCTCGGAGTCCGCATGCCGAACCTGCAAGAAGAGATGTGCTTAGACACAATTCAAATACACGGGCAGCTCACAGCGAATCCCATCCTCCGATTCCTTACCTTGACCGCTCGGCCACCTAGCCTCCTCCGTCACCTTGGGCCGCCACGTCGAGGATGCGCTCCAACTGGAAACCACAAGCAGTAAAGCACGGCCGTACCTTCGCTGACTTGAAGGCACGTGCACGACAAGCGGTGCTTCACACAACTCACCACCGGCGTTCTCTCCTCACCCAAGCCAGCTCCTCTGACACTCTACCGCTTTGCCCATTGCCCCGTGCCTTCAAAGCAAAAACAAAACCCATGACCTAGTCGTATAGACACCGGTCACCTCTTCCCGCCTGCACCACAGCGGACCCACCTCACCAGGGCACTCTACCTGCACGCAGCTCCGTCCGTGCCCCTCGGCGCGCAGTTCAGTCCTCTACATCTGAAAAACACAACAGCAAAGTAGTCACCCGGACGCTCGGCAACGACCTGAGAATTCCAAGCCTCTGGCCTACTTCCACCGAGACCACCTCCACTGCGTATTACAGCCAGGGAAAGATACTCCACAACTTAACCCGAACGTTAAGTACCGCTCCCTTGCCATTCCAACTCCTTCGCTACTGCTCCCACTGGCTCCGCCACGCAGTTTGGGTCGTCCCCCACCGTGGCTACAGGGACCAGCAGAAACTACCCTCCGCACCCACCACACCTAGGGCTGCTACTTCTGCAAAGTAACGCACGCACCTAGACTGCGACATCTAGTCACGTGTTAAGCACACAATCGGGCCACTATACCTCTGCTGACTCTCATCACCTCCTCTACGCACCGGGCAGAGCAGCTCCAACCAGACACAAATACACGCACAACACCGACACACAAGACCCACATCGGGAACCGGGGACAACAGAAAATTCGCGGTCAACCAGGAGGACTCCTGGATCACGCATGCCAATGGGCAAGACGCAACGGACAGGGCTCCGAGGGAGAACCTCCGGCAGCCCTGGAAAAGCAAAGAACCGTGCATGGTTCCCAAGACACGTGGACTCAACGGGCAAGATGAAGGGGCAAGAAGCCCCTTGTAAAGACGTAAAGATGTGGAGGATGCGCGGAACAAGTCCCGGAACAGGGAGCCAAGAAAACGGAAGATGGCTATCCTGGACGGCGAGGCAGGCTGCAACGCCGCGAGGCCGCGTCAAAAGATGACTGACTGGATGCTTCCAAAGCACGAGAGCTATCCACACTTGAGAAAAGCTAAGGAAGAAAAGCTGCACCCCATCGACGCTGCCTTGATCAGCACGAGCATTTGGCACCCTAGACACGGCGCCCAAGGCGCGTCCGGCATGCCCCGAGCACAAAAGAGGACATCAAGACCCGCAGAACATTTCAGACTCGGCACGGGGACTGCACAAACTAGACAACAACAGATACAGGCTGGAACTGCCCTGCCCACGCAGGGTTTGGGCTCCGAAGCGGGCCCCTCTGCCTTCACCCGCCCAAGGAGGACTCTCTCCGCACAGCCTAGGCTACCCTCAAAACCCCTCCCTGCTATCATCCCCAACCCGCCTCCCGCTTCCCAACTCTGGTCCCTCAACTTAGCTTTCAGAGGGCCACCATTGAAGCCGTCCTTGGCCAAAGCAGCTCAAATCACATCGGACAACGGAAATAATCCGGCAGTCACTGGCTTCCTCTTCAGCATCTGCAAGAGAAAAAACAAACAGAAAAACACGGTGCCAACCGGAGGCACCACACTGCTCGCTGCCGACATCTTGTACTACGCCACCTCACCCACTGCAAAACTGCCAGTGCATCCTGCTCACCTGGCCCTCGCTCGCTCAAACATCAGGAGCGGCAGCTGTCACGGCCTGGGGCACCAGCAGTGCCAAGAGGCAGAATTGCTCAGGTGCCGACGACAAATAGGGCGTCCCACACACTCCTCCTCATCATGAGCCAGTCTCGCCTCACACCGCCACCCTCTTCCAGAGGCTCCCCGAACAGCACCTGCCAAAACAAAAAACACTCAGCTGAGTCGCTACAGAGTACTTGGCTCTTGGACAACCACCTCACCTTCTCAAAGCTTTTGTTGACGAGAAGCTTGGCCTCTCGGAGTCCGCATGCCGAACCTGCAAGAAGAGATGTGCTTAGACACAATTCAAATACACGGGCAGCTCACAGCGAATCCCATCCTCCGATTCCTTACCTTGACCGCTCGGCCACCTAGCCTCCTCCGTCACCTTGGGCCGCCACGTCGAGGATGCGCTCCAACTGGAAACCACAAGCAGTAAAGCACGGCCGTACCTTCGCTGCCTTGAGGACATGTGCACGACAAGCGGTGCTTCACACAACTCACCACCGGCGCTCTCCTCACCCAAGCCAGCTCCTCTGACACTCTACCGCTTTGCCCATTGCCCCATGCCTTCAAAGCAAAACCAAAACCCATTATCTAGTCGTTTATCCGCCAGGTAGCCCCTTCCCACCTGCACCACAGCGGGACCACCTCGCCAGGGCACTCCACCTGCACGCAGCTCCGTCCGTGCCCCTCGGCGCGCAGTTCAGTCCTCTACATCTGAAAAACACAACAGCAAAGTAGTCACCCGGACGCTCGGCAACGACCTGAGAATTCCAAGCCTCTGGCCTACTTCCACCGAGGCCACCTCCACTGCGTATTACAGCCAGGCAAAGCTACTCCACAACCAAACCCGAACGGTAAGTACCGCTCCTTTGCCATTCCAACTCCTTCGCTACTGCTCCCACTGGCTCCGCCACGCAGTTTGGGTCGTCCCCCACCGTGGCTACAGGGACCAGCAGAAACTACCCTCCACACCCACCACACCTAGGCTTCCTAGTTCTGCAAAGTAATGCACGCACCTAGACTGCAACATCTAGTCACGTCAAAATGTAAAGAACAGAGTCGGGCCACTACACCTCTGCGGACTCTCATCACCTCCTCTACGCAGCGGGCAGAGCAGCTCCAACCAGACACAAATACACGCACAACACCAACACACAAGACCCACATCGTGAACCGGGGACAACAGAAAATTCGCAATCAACAAGGACGACTCCTGGATCACGCATACCACTGGCCAAGGCAACAGACAGGGCTCCGAGGGAGAACCTATGGCAGCCCTGGGAAAGCAAAGAATCATGCATGGTTCCAAAGAGATGCAGCCACAAGTGGAAGGATGAATGGTCAATAAGCCCCTTTTAAAGACTTAAAGATGCAGAGGATGCGCGGAACAAGTCCCAGAACATGGATCCAAGAAAACAGATGACTAACTCTCCTGGATGGCGAGGCAGGTTTCAAGGCTGCAGCAAGAGACGACTGACGGGATGCTTCCAAAACACAAGAGCAATCCACGCTTTCAAAATATAAAGAAAGAAAAGCCGTGCCCCATCAACGCTGCCTTGATGAGTACAAGCATTCGCGACCCTAGACAGGGTGCCCAAGGCACACCCGGTGTGCCCTGAGCACAAAGGAGGACATAAAGACCTACAGAAAATTTCAGACACAGCACGGTGACTACACAAACCAGTCAACTACACACACAGGCTGGAACTGCCCTGCCCACCATAGGGTTTGGGCCAAGAAGTAGGCCCCTCTGCCTTCACCTGACCAAGGAGAGCTCTCCTTGCACAGCCCTCTCCCCCTAGGCTACCCTCAAAACCCCTCCCTGCTATCCCCAACCTGCCTCCCGCTTCCCAACTTTTGTCCCACAACCCAGTTTTCAGAGGGCCATGACTGAAGCTGTCCTTGGCAAAGCAGCTCAAATCAAATCACATCGGCTAACAGAAACAATCCTGCAGTCACCGGGTTCCTCTTCAGCATCTGCAAGAGGAAACAAACAGAAAAACATAGTGCCAACTGTCGGCACCACACCGCTCTCTGCCAACATCTTGTTCTACGCCACCTGACCCACGGCAAAACTGCCAGGGCATTCTACTCACCTGCCCCTTGCTCCCTCAAACATCACGACCGGCAGCTGTCATGGCCTGGGGCACCTGCAGTTCCAAGGGTCAAGATTGCTTTAGCGCCAATGAGACATGTACAGTTCCACACTCCTCCTCACGACGACCCAGTCTCCCCTCAGATGCTCACCCTGTTCCAGAGGCTCCCCAAACAGCACCTGCCAAAACAAAACGCTCAGCTGAGTCGCTACCTAGTACTTGACTCTTAGACACCAATTCAGACTACCACCTCACCTTCTGACACCATTTGCTGACGTGAAGCTTGGACCTTCTGAATCCGCATGCTGAACCTGCAAGGAGAGACGTGCTTAAACACAACCCAAATACACAGGCAGCCCCCAGCAAATCCCATCTCCCGCTATGTTACCCTTACCGCCCAGCAACCTGGCCTCCATCCTCTTGGGCAGCCATGTTGAGGATGGGCTCCGCCTGAAATTCACAAGCAGTAAAGGATGGCTGTACCTTCACAGACTTGAAGACACAACCCAAATACACAGGCAGCTCCAAGCAAATGCCAGCTCCCGCTACATTACCTTGAGTGCTCCGCCACCTGGCCTCCATCCACTTGGGCTGCCATGTTGAGGATATGCTCCGCCTGGAATCCAGAAGCAGTAAAGGATGGCTGTACCTTCACAGACTTGAAGATACAACCAAAATAAACAGGCAGCTCCCAGCGAATGCCACCTCCCACTACGTTACCTTGAGCACTCGGCCACCTGGCCTACGTCAGCTTGGGCTGCCACATTGAGGATGTGCTCCACCTGTAATTTACAAGCAGTAAAGTATGACTGTACCTTCACCAGCTTGAAGACACATGACTCACAACTGCTGCTTCACGCAACTCACCGCTGCTCTCCTCATCCAAGCCAGCCCTCCTCGGCCACTCTACTGCTTTCCCCGTTGCCCTGTGCCTTCAAAGCAAAACATAAAAAAACCCATTATCTAATGGTATAACCACCAGTCACAACTTGCCACCAACACCACTGCCAACCCACCTTGCTATGGCACTCTACCCGCACGCAACTCCATCCGCGCCCCTCGGCGCACAGGTCAGCCCTCTACATCTGAAAAATACAAAAGCAAAGATGTCACCCTGACGCTCAGCAACACCCACAGAATTCAAAGTCTCTGGCTTGCCTTTACTGAGACCACCTCTACTGCACATTATAGCCAAGCAAATCTAGTCCATACCCAACCCAAGCATTAATTGCCGCTCCCTTGACATTCAAACCCCTTCGCTACCGCTCCACTGGCTGCTCCCACACAGTTTTGGTCATCCCCTCCATGGCTCCAGAGACTAGCAGAAAATACCCTCCACACCCACCACACCTAGGGCTCCTAGTTCTGCAAAGTAACGCGTGCCCTGACACTGCAACGTCTAGTCACGTCAAAACATTAAGCACAGAACCGGGCCACTACACCTCTGCTGACTCTTATCACCTCCTCTACGCAGCAGGCAGAGCAGCTCCAACCAGACACAAATACACACAGCACACCAACACACAAGACCCACATCGTGAAACAGGGACAAAAGAAAAGTCGCAGCAACAAGGAGGACTCCTGGACCACGCATGCCAATGGGCAAGGCAACGGACAGGGCTCCGAAGGAGAACCTTCGGCAGCCCTGGAAAAGCAAAGAACCATGCATGGTTCCAAAGAGATGCGGCCGCAACTGGAAAGATGAACGGGCAAAAAGCCCCTTTTGAAGGCCTAAAGATGCAGAGGATGCACAGAACAAGTCCCAGAACAGGGATCCAAGAAAATGGATGACTAACTATCCCAGATGGCAAAGCGGGCTATGAGGCTGCAGCAAAAGACAACTGAGTGGATTCTTGCAAACGCAAGACTGATCTAGATTTTAGGAGCACAATGCAAGAAAAGCAGTGCCCATTCAACACTGCCTTGAGTACAAGCATTCAAGACCCTAGAGATTCTGCTCAAGGCATATCCTACATGCCTTTAAAGCAAGACAACGTCAAGACCTGCAGAAAGTTTAAGACACAGCACACAGTCTACAGAAACTAGACAACAACAGACACAGGCTGGAACTGCCCTGCCCGTGCTAGGGTTGGGCTGAAAAGCCAGCCCCTCTGCCGTTACCTGCATAAAGGAGGCTCTCCCTGTACTGCCCTCTCCCCTACACTACTTTTGAAACCCCTCCCTGCCATTCCCAGCTCTGCTCCTTCTGCCGCAGCCCACCCCAGCCCTGGTCCCTCAACTTAACTTTCGTACTGCCAGAAGACACACTCAGGAGGAAAAAAAGAATGCTCTGAAAGCATCAGCTCCCTGGGATGATCCTACAGTTGCCAGGTTCTGCTTTGCCATCTGCAAGAAAACCAAAGGAAAAACTAAAACAGTGCCAACAGTCAGCATTGTGCTGATTGGTGTCAGCATCTCACAGGACAGCTTCCTCCACCTAACTGCCATGCTGTTCCTCTCACTTGCTGTGCAGTGGTCCTCATGTCAGATGCTACAGATGTTACCACCCAGGGTAACTAAAATAAGAGAATTACTGTCACACTTATGAGAAGTCTGTCCCGTGCTCCTTCTCCCTACTATCCAGCTCATCTGAAGTGCTCTTCCTGTTGCCACCGTAGTCCACAGAGCACCTGCCAAACCAAAGGTTAAATACATAACTGAGACGCCAAATACTACTTTACTCTTTGAGACATACTTAATTTCCTTTTCACCATCAGCCCCACAACAGTGAGAATAAGCCAGACTACCTCACTGGTGCCCCAAAATTCCATGCCAGCTGCTTACCTCTCCTCTCCACCACTCCCATTGTAGGAATGTAGAAGCGCTGATACCCAAGACAAAAGAAAAATGAGCCATGAAGATCCAAATTCTAGGAAGTTACCAGACTTTAGTTGCAGGAGTGAACAAAAAGAACTTGAAATAACCTTTACTAGTTTTCAAAAAGAATAAACACAGAAGACATAAAAACACAGGACACTCACCACACAGCACTGGAGACTGGAATTACAGAGGCAGCCAGCCAATGAAAAACTCACAACAGTGGGATTTGACTACTCTAAGACCTGAATTGGAAACTCAATGAACATAAAACCCCACAAGGGATAACGGCAACAAGGTAACAACTGCTGTGAGCAATGATGGAGCAAATCTCACTGGTAAGTTCAGGAAAAATCCAAAACTCCACTAAATAAGAGAGACTTGTGTGCCCACAGACCAGATAAGGAAGAGTTGCTCAGCTGCCAACTGTTACAAGCCAAAATAATGACCTTTCTCTTCCCTGAGAAATACAGGAGAAGACAGGGACAGAATTCTGAACTACAGATAGGCAGTGAGTCCATACCTTTAAGTAGCAAGGTCTGATATTCAGATGGATGGAGACAGGACACATGCAAAGAAATCAGCTGAGGAACACAATAAGTAGAAGGTACAAGGGAGCAGAGATCTCAGAGTCCTAGAGATTACATTGTTTAGGGCAACTAATACTTTTCAAGATCAAATTCCTCTGATGTGCAAACCAGACAATTGCTGTACAAGGGTCCCAATGAACCATACCTTCTGTCTTAACTTCATCATTACCTCCCACCAGCTGCAGAGAGACTAGAACAGCAGAAACCTGAATGGCACTTGATTCTGACTGCCCAACTGACCCAAAAAAAAAAAAAGCTGGTGAACCCATCTCCCTTTCCCCAGTCCCAAACCATTAAACCATTATCCCCTATGGGGTGCCTGCTACAGGCTACAGAGACTCTAGGATGAACGCATCATTCCCCACAGAATGAGGAACACCAACAAGTTCCCCTGTAACCAGAAATCCTAGACAAAGGCAAAGCACCCATGGGAAAACAAGCAAACTGTTAGAACATCTTGCCCTCACAAACACCCAATCAAAAAGTACTGACCTAAAATCAAAGGCACATCTACATACAAAAAAAATAAAAATAAAAATAAAAAAAATGCAGTTACAGCTGTATGTGCTGTAAAAAAGTTTATTGTCTCAGCACACCCTCATCAAAATCTACCATGAGTTGAAACAGCAGCAAAGCTCTGATCTCAAGGAAAACCAGAGGCTGAATGACCTCCTGAGGTGAGGCCTGTGGCTTATATACACCCTGGGTCTTCACATCTACCACCTGTGAATGGGGTGTGGTGAACCCCCTCAAAGGTATAAATAGGGCCTGGGGAGCAGCTGTGTTTTATTAACTCTACCTTACACTTTCAGCAAGAATGACACTGCTACTATGCCTGAAAGTCTTCTTACAAGAAATACGGGTACGTGCACTTTCACTGTAATGCTGCTTGTTATGATAGTGATGGGACTAGGTATCAAATATTTCAGAGCTGGACTTTTTGGTTCCTTTTGTTAACCATACTGCAATACAATTTGTATTCCCTGGCATCCCTGTATACCCCTACTCTTTTATTTTTCTGTGCTGTTTTCTCTCGCTTCCCCCCACCCCATCTTTAGCATTTGTCTTGTGTCTGCAGTTCTTTTTTTCCTTTTCCATCTTTGTCCCAGTCTGCTTTTTTTTCTTTTTCCCCACAATGTTACTGGCCCAGTCTCTGCAGTTTATTTGTTCTTTCTCTGTGCCTGTAAGTGCCTTGCCTTCCTTTCTCTTTTCCCATCCCTCTCTTTCTTTCTCTATCCCTTTGTATTGCTTACTGTTGCTGTTCTAGCTTTTCCATTCACTTTGTACCTTGATATTCTCCTTTACTGCTCCTCTTGCTGTTTCTGAATCTCTGTGCTAGTCGCTGCCCTTTTTTATAATTCTCTGTTTTGTAGGGCTCCTAGTTCCTCTCAAATATGTCAGCTCTTCTTTATGTACGCATGTGGCTTTACAAGAGCCCTAGGCTGAAATGTTCCTCTAAGCTTCTGCTCAGAGAACTGCTGCTGAAAAGATCCATGTGTTGATATCTTCAAGATGTCTGAAGTGGCAGATATTTAGGGTATTTTCTACCCCTCTCCCCCTCCCTACCACAGCACTCTGTAACTTAGAGGCACGGGACCCTAGCTGACTTGCTTTTTGTACATGCCTGGGATTCACAGACCCCTGCAACTGGAGCCTGACTAATGATATTGCAGCAGTGATCATATTGAGTTAGTTCTGTGAGAGGAAGGGCCGAAACTCAGTTGATAATAGCACAGGCTGTCTCTGTCCTTGACGTAAATACAGGAGTTTCACAGCCTTTCCTCTTCTGTCTGGGGTCTGCTATTATGGTTAGCTTCTCTGTGACAGCTTTATTGTTCTTCTCAGCCTGGATGTTTTAGCCTGACGACTACACAAAAGATGTGGCTGTATGCGATAGTAAGGCTGGTGGGAAAAGGGCAAGAAGAGGATCAATAACAAAGAGTTGAAAATGCCCTTTAAAGTTTATTGCTTCTTTGGCTGCTGAGAAATAGCACAGTCTCTGTGATTTTGCTACTGTATGAGGCAGATCAATGATGCTTAATCAATGCTCAATTCTATCTAAATGGTGCATGAGAATAAGATTACATAATGCATGTTGTATGAAACTTATTAATGTGCCTCTTAAAACCGTATCTCAGAGAATAAAATATTTACTGTACTCTGAACAAGTTTTTAAGAAGGATTATTGATACTTAATGGATAAATAATGTATATGCAGTTAGCTTATATAATTTAAATCAAGCCTAGCATAAAAACTTTCACTAAACCACCAACACATTATACTTAAGTCTCCCAGTGACTCTCTCGCTTGGCTCTCTAAGTCCACTGTGCGTGCAGGGCAGCAGTACCGCGTTTCGGTCACCCGGTGGCAGCAGAGAGCCACTTTAATCGACTCGGGCAGCAGAAATGCTTTTCTTTTACCCGGTGACCGCAGATAGATGGGTTTGACGCCTCGGGCTGCATTTGCGCGATTCCGCCACCCGGTGGCAGCAGAGAGACGGGTTAATCAATTTAGGCTGCACTTCCCTCCATCGCCTGTCTTTCCTTCTCTGTCCTTTCAATTCCCACCATCCAAACAAAGATAAGAGAATCTCCTTCAAATTAGTGGCAAGCATTTTTATTTGTGCACCTGAACGGAAAACACAAGGAAAGTTAGGACTTGCAAGACTGTAAACAGCACCACTGGACTAAGATTTATAAATAACCAGGGAGAATCCAATTTATTTTAGTACTCTATTATTTGTACATGATTAACAGCCATTGCATTACTAAATAGTTAATCAAGTTATTAGTACATGATTAACAGTTATTTAAACCAAACTCTTATCTCACCAAATATAAATACTATATGCTAAGCTGTTCTCAATCATGTTCCTGTGAAAGTGTGGCATAGAAAAGAAGCCCAGGCACCCTCTTAGTATTAAAATACACTATTTCCAGCAATGCTTACAGAAAGGTGCAGCAAGAGGAACAATTCTTTCAGAATTTATCACTCAAAATGCTTCTACAGATAGACTGTGCTGAAGTGAACACACATGCTCTGGGCTTGTTTTAGGGGTCACAGGGCTTGTGTTGGGGCCTCTGGACCAGTTTTAGGGGTCTCTCTGTACCTGCTTTTTTGTGTCTCTATTCCCATTTTGAGGAGCACTGTACTTATTCTATGGTGTCTTTGCGCATTTGGAGGTGCTCTGGTCCCATTTTGGGGAGCCTGAGGCTTCTTTCAGGAGTCCCTGTGCCCAGTTGTTGAGTCTGTGCCCATTTGGGGGACTTGTGTTTTTGAGTCTCTGAGCCCATTTTGGAGGGGCCTTACGTTTGGGTCTCCAGACTTGGTTTTGGCATTTCTGTGACCATTTTTGTTGTTTCTGGGCTTGTTTTGTGGGTGTCTGTGCGCTTCCTTTGCATCTCTACTCCTATCTTTGTGCCCTCTGTGCAGGCGTCCCCCCACGTGCTGTATTAATCGTAAGATCTTATGGTTATTCTTCTCTTGACTAGCACTTCTATGCTTCAGGGAGAGCAGCTCCAACCAGACAAAAATCCACAGACTGACCTACCTGGCTGATTAAAGAGCTCTGGCTGGAAATCAGGGGAAAAAAGAGGAAAATATACAAACTCTGGCAGAAGGGGCAGGTAACTCCTGAGGACTACAAAGTGGGATCGTGTAGAGAAAATAATGAGAAGGACTAAAGACAAATTAGAACTCAGACTGGCCCGTTCTCTGAAAGATAATAAAAAATTATTCTTAAAATATATTGCTAATGAAGGAAGGAACCAAGGAGAATCTCCATCCTTCCCTGGATGCAGAGGGAACAATAGTGATGAAAGATGAGGATGGATAAGGTGCTTAAGGCCAATAGGTGTGCTCAGTGCAGGGTCTGCCCCCACCCCCCCAGCCGCTCTGCCGGTGCTGATTGGTTCCTGGTCACTGAGCAGGGGAGCATCCAACATAGTAGCACCCTTTTTTGAGCCAATATGCATCCGTGCCATGTAACATGGCGGCGCCCTTCCTGGAATCACTGAGCATACGTGCATCCAACATAGCAGCGCCCCTTCTGGAGCCAATGCGCATGCGTGCTGTTCAACATGGTGGCGCTTTTGGAGCCAATGCGCATGCGTACCGTCCAAGATGGCGGTGTCCGTCATGGAGACACTGCGCTTGCGTGCCGTGCAGCATGCCGGCACTCCTTTAACGTATTGCGCATGCGTGGTGACAAGCCCCGCCTCCTCCCCTCCCGCCCCCCAACGGCCAATCCGCCAGCGCTGATTGGCTGCCGCGCCGCTCAGTCAATGGCCGCGCTCCCCGCGGGGCCTGTTTCAATGGCAGTCTGTCGGCACCGAGCGCACCTGAATGGAGCCAAGCCGAGCGGAACCCAACGCGTGCCAATAGAAGTACTCGCTGGAGGGCCCGCCCCTTAGCATTCTTCGAGTTCTGATTAGCTGCTGCACTCTGAGCGACACCGGGCTTAGCCAATGAAAGAGATCACTGCAGTGTCTGCCCCTTGGTACTTTTTCTGTCGCTGATTGGTTACCACATTCTAAGCGAAGCACGGCTCAGCTAATAAGAGTGCTCACTCCAGAGGTAAGTTCCTCTTCTCGAGGAATCACCCACAAATTTGGGTAGGAAAAAGGGGATAAAAAGCAGCTGTTTTGTAGTGCCGCGCTGCGACCCCACGGCGACAGCACTGAGCATGGGCGGCACCCGAGCACCCGCAGTACCAGCTTCTGCCACGCGGCAGCAGCACTGAGCTAGCTTCGCCATTTTTACCATTTTATCCATTTTTGTGATGGACAAGAGCAGCCGCTGAATCGGCCGGAGCAGCAGCTCACAGGACGCTGCCTGTACAGTCCTCACCCGCTGCTGGCCTTTGGAGCACTGCAGACCGCATCCTCCCTCGGGCTTACCCTGACCGAGACGCCGGCACTTTGGTTCGGTTCCGTGGAGCACTGACGCTCCCGGACAGCCCCGCGGCAAACAGGGCTGCGCTAACGTTCAGCTGCGGCTGCAGGCTTTGCACTTCAGCACTGAGGGGACGGTTTCAGACCTGTCTACGGCCAGGAAATCTCACTCGCCTTAACTGCTCTCCAAATAGTTTTGGGGACAGCCCTATCCGAGCCCTGCGGGGCCCGGGGCGGGGCGTCGCCTGGCAACGGGAGACGCAGCGCTGGGGGCTGCGGCCGCGCCCGATGTGGCGCTATCCGTGGCGCACTCGCTGCCTGTGGTGAGGAGAAGGAGGAGGAAGGCTGTCGGCTGTCCACCCCTCTCACCTTCCCGGGCCCCCCAAGGCAGAAAGGCTCTCGTTCCCCCCGGGCGGCGAAGTGGCTCCAGGCAGGGCGGCAGCCATGGCCGCACTCACCCTGTCCCAGATGCTGGATGCCGCCCTCGGCTCTCCCCGGCTCGTCGACTTTGGGGAATTGCACAGCTTCCTGCAGGCCATGCTCCGGCACCTGGGGCTGCAGGATCTGCCTGCCCAAGAGCAGGAACACAGCCCAACCTCATTCCTGGGGGGGCACCAGCCCACCAAGGGACACCCTGGAGAAGAAGGGAGACAGAGCAGAGGCCTCTGCACGGAGCTTGAGCCACTTGTCCCCGCAAAGGACATGCTACGGGAACCTATGAGCAGCCCTCAGGTCACCTGTGCAGTCACCGACATGGGGCAGATGGAGAAGATGGAAGCAAACATGAGTGGCATCTCCAAGGTACAGGCTCTTGCTGCTGCCCTTGGCACTCCCCTGCAAGATGCCCGCTCCTCTGGGGTCCACACTGCCACTGTACTGCCCTCAGACCAAAGTCTGGTTTAAGCCCCAGCTCACTGCAGCACATGGGGCTGTGCTGCAGGAAAGAAAGAGTTTTGCAGAGAAAGAGCTGGAGCTGAAACGCTGCTCCAGTTGCTCTGGGTCCTCTCCATGTTGTCATCAGTGAGCTGTGATGGGTCTAACATAGCCCTCATATCCCTTAGCTCCACCGACTGGGCTGGACCCTGTGCTGCCCCCAGGCTCTGTGTAGGCCACAGCTGGGGTGGAGGTCCTTGTCCTCAGAGACCCTCCTCTGGGACTCACCGCTACCCTTCCCCCCCCCCCCCCCCCCCCCCGCAGGCTCTCCTCGAGGAGATCAGCAGGATAAAGGCGGCACAATCCTACATGGAAGAGGACATTCGGAGGATCCAGGAGGCACTTGGCTTGGTGAGCTGCTGCCAGTGATGGAGCTGAGCCCTGACTCCCTCCCTGCCCCTCTCCTCATCCCCCTGCCACCCTAGCCCCTGCCCTGTGGCCACCCGCCATGAATTGCTTCAGAAAGTAGAAGTGGGAAGGGTGTCCCAAAAGGTGATTGTAGGAGCTCAGCCCACCCCACCTGGAGCCCAGCACCCTCTGCCTGCCATCGCTACCCCAGGGAGGGCAGAAACAGGCACTTGCCTGTGGGTCAGGCTGCCTGGGTCCCATCCCTAGGTCCCATCCTCCACACACACACACACCAGCTCTGTGGCCAGGCTGACTGTGGATCCTTTCCTTCCCCAGAAAAGACTGGAGGAAAGGCTGAGGCTCTACCCAGCCCTCAAGGAGGTGAGCAACATGGTGTGCTGGGAGGTGCTGGAGGATTACCCGGTGGGCAGCAGAGCAAAAGGAAGAGGAAGTGAGAAAGGTCTGGCAATGGTGAATGCTGGGGCATGCCAGCTGCAGGACTGAGCAGGACCGCAGCCCCAGTGCCTCCAGCCACTGCCTGCCCTGCAGCCTCTGCGGAGCTTTGCTCAGCACCGCTCTTTGAGTACCTGCATTGCCTGTGGCATTGACATCCTACAGCAACCCCTCTACAGGGCAAGGGAGCACCCAAAACCTTTGGGGTGACTGCACAGCCCCACATCCTTGCTAGACAGTGGGACAGGGCCATGGCTCCTCACCCTCCCAGTATCGCTGGAGTGGATGGGAGCATGGGATGGCAGTGGTTCATTTTAGGGCAGGTCCCAGCATTTAGCACTGTGAGATTGTTTCCAGATCGCTCCTAGGGCTGCTGTTCCTGACATGTGGGCACCGCCCATTGTGCTAAGCAGCAGGTCTGTTCCAGGAGGTCTAGAGCACTGAATCCCATTGCTAAAGCAAAAACTGCCTTGCTGTTCTGGAATGTGGAGTCAGTCAGGTGTTTGCTGATCCTGTGGATCAGCTGCTAAAACTCTGCAGAGGGGCTGGGAAGGGGCCGGGCAGCTGTGGTCATGGGAGCTGGGGGTCTCCATGGAGCAGTCTTTGCTTTTGGGCTCTGGTGCTGTACTTGAGTTTGGCCCTGTGAGGCAGCGGTTTGGGTACAGGGACTGGAGACACAGAGGATGAGAGGGGCTGGAGAGCTGTCCTCGCTACAACGTGGCTGCTTATAAACCTGCTCCCTTTTGCCTCTTCTTCCCAGGAGGGCAGTGAGGGCCAGTCAGCCCCCACTGAGCCCCCAAAGTCAGACAAGGACAGCCAGTGCAGGGCAAGCTCAGCACTGGGGCCAAAGGGACCACCTGAGAAGTCGGCAGGTGCACCCTCAGATCAGACGAGGACTTCTGATGCCAGTGCCAGCACCGCAGGAACACAGCCAGGATCCTCTGGCACCCAGACCCCTATCCTAGAAATACAGCCAAGGTCCCCCAGCAGTCAACCCAACATGCTGGGAATGCAGGCAGTACTTCCAGGGGCCCAAGAAGAAGCAGCAGAAGTTCAGCCAAGCTGCAACATGGAGATGGTGGTGGCTCTTTGCCAGATCAGGCAGCTCAGCCACCTCTATGCCACCCTGAAGGAGCAGGTGGCCCAGCTGGCAGTCACTAAGTCAGACCGCACTGAACTGGAGAAGTTCCACCTGCTCTTCCCAGAGGGAGGTGAGAGTCCTGGCAGGGTTGGCGGGGGCTGTTTGGGGTGGGAACACCCTGGGTCAGGGACTTGCCATGCTTAGAGCCCGGCCCCGAGGGTGAGACTTCCTCACTGGACTGTGTGTTCCCTTGGACCACGTCTCTCTAGGTCCGGAGAACATCACCAGTGTCCTGGCCGATCTCTGGGGCCAGATGTCTTCCCTGCAGGGCCTGGCCAGTGACCTGCAGGGCGAGAAGGGCAAGGTGAGCCTGCGGCTGGCTGCGGGGATGCCACGGGGGAATTGGGCAGGAAGGGGGCAGCCAAAAGGCCCCCATGCTGAGGTAACACAGGCAGCTGTGGCCTGACTCTGCCCCACCACTGTTCCCAGATCAGGCAGCTGGAGGATGTTCTTGGAAAACTGCAGGTGGCTGAAGCTGACTGGACAGTGCATGGCAGCCACCAGACCACCCTGCAACTGGGGTAAAAGGACAAGAGAGGGTTTCCTACCCCATGGTGCTGCAAGGGAGCCTGGGAGGGGCTGGAATCATTGCAGATTGTGGCACACTCCTCCATGGTGGCTAAGCCTGCCTATGCATCTGTGCCTGTGACCAGGTTGGTGCGGCAGCAATTAAAGCAGGAGATGGGAGAGCAGCAGCAGAAGACCCAGGCCATGCTGGAGCAGCTGGTGGCCAAGAGTGCTGACCAGCTGCAGGCACAGGTGAGGTCTGGGGGGAGCGCTTCCGTAGCCCACTGGCTTAGTGGGGTGATCCTGTTGGGGTTCCTGGCCACATTGCTGGGCTGGATGGGGGCCATCAAGTCGCCAAAGCACCTGGGCTTTTTGACTGCATCCATCCCACCTCAGAGCCCATTCCTTCTCCCCTTCCTGCAGCTGGACAAGCTGAGGGTGATGGTGGAGAGCCTGAGGCAGGCAGAGGTGCAGACAGCACGCCTGATCTGCAGCGGGGACACCAGCGTGCAGGTGGAGCAGCTCCTGCAGCACTATGAGAAGCTGCAGGAACAGGTGGAATCCATTGTGTGCCAGAAGGCAGTGGGCAAGGTGTCGAGGCAGCCACGGGAGAGGAGCCAGGTAGGAAGATGCTGGTGTATGGGCCTTGGGAAGGGCTGCTGGCCCACAACCTGATTGATTGTGCTTTGCTGTGACATGGAGGAGCCTCTCACTGCCCCCTAGCTTGGCTTGTACAAGTCAGCAGCATGGAAGGAAATTAAAACCTCGGGGCAAATGTCCTGCTGGCACTGATAGCCTATGGCCACTGGCCAACCCCCCTTACACAGTACTGCCTTGCCATCTTCCTCCCTGAAGCAGGATGAGAAGCTGCTGAAGCACATCCAGGTCACCATTGTGCAGCTGCAAGGAGAGAACGAGAGGCTCAGCTCCATTGTGGGAAACCTCCAGGACAGCTGTCAGGAAAAGCAGAAAGATATTGAGGTAGGTGGCTGAGAGCCCTGTTGGGTCAGAGCATACTTCAGGCCACCCCAGGCTGGGTACCATAAGGGTTTTGTCCCTCTGCTAACCTGCTTGCAGCCCTACACTGCTCCAAAATACCTTCCCTGGAGTATTTTTCTTTGGAGGTGGTGTGTGCTCAGCTGTCTAGGAGGCAGCTTCAACCCTGTCATGGCATCATGGGGTGCTTTCTGCATTGAAAGGCTCTGATCCGGTCCCTGGAGAGGCTGGAGAAGGAGAAAGCAGACAAGGAGGACCTGGGAGTTGATGTGGTACGTCCTTGAGGTGCCCCAGTGCCAGGCAAGGGGATCCCAGACAGGGTGACAAATGCCCCTTGTCCTTTGGATGCTCAATGGCAGAACCAGACAGAGGGAGGGAGGATTTCCAGGCCAACTGTGGGTCCCTCACCAGGCCCTGCTGTCTTCCTCCAGGTCCCTTTTGCTGGTGCAACCAAGCCCACAGGGGTGATGGAGTGAGCAGGGCTGTGTTGCCACTTCTCCAGCTCCTCCTGACACCGGCAGGCCCTGCCCATCTCCCATCAAACGTTCCCCACCTCTCCTGCCTTTCCCTGTTGCCAGAAAGCAACCAAATCTGCCCTGGGTGGCAAAGTCAGCTGCAGCCAGTTTGAGGCCAGCATGGAGCGGCTGATGGAGATGATGGAGGAGATGCAGAGCCAAGGGATGGCCCAGGAGCAGGGCTTGCAGCAGGTCCAGCAACAGCTCAGGGAAGTGGTAGACCACAAGGTGAGAGCTGGCTCATCTCAGTCACGAAAAACTGGCACCTTCAAGGCTTGGCAGCCTAAGCCAGCCTCCGTGCGAGGGTCCCCCTCCCTCATGGCTCTCCCTCTGGGGCAGCTGGCTGAGGGGGTTAATGTGTCCACAGCTGGACCGCCTGGAGCTGGGGCCTGTCCAGCAGCAACTGGAGCACTGTAAGAACATCCTGAAGCAGTTGAAGGACAAGGTGCTGCAGACAGAGGCTGATGATGCAGCTGGGATTAAGTGAGTGTGATGGGGACAAAGGGTCCTTCAGGGACAGCCCTCACCCCGTTTGTGCCTTCTGGCCATCACAGCCGGTGTGGTACCCTGGCACAGGACCGATTTAGCCAGTGAACCTCGTGGTGAGGAAGTAGCTGTCTTCTCCGCCCACCAGGAGCCAACAGCAGATTCCTGACACTAGAGAAGGCATGAAGAGGGGGATCCTGCAGGATGGGGCCCTCCCAAACCAACACTGGGGTGTGGGTACAAACACTTTCTGGGCAGGGGATAGCAGCTTGTGCCCCAGGCAGGGCTGCCGTTGGAGCGGTGCGAGGACCAGTTCAGATGGCAAGCTGGGGTTCACTCCCTGTCCCTGCCCATGCTGGGCAGCTGCCAAGTTTCAGAGTGGGTGGCAGGGCTGAGGATAGCATGTCCTGGTCCTTGGGCAGCGGTAACAAAGTTCATCCCAAGCACCATGGGAACACTGCATTCCCCACCTCCCGCCCAGCATCTGCTCCCAGGCTGGGAGCATCCCACCCCAGCAAGAGGTACCAGAATCCCTTTCTTTGTCCTTGCCAGCACCCCCATTTTCCATAGGACTGGAGCGCTGTGGGTACCTGTGGGAGCAGTTCCTGAGATGGTGGGTTTGGATGCTCCTCTGTGGTTTCTCTGGTACAAGGTTGAGGATTTTCCCAGGTGGGAGCCCACAGCCAACCACTCTCCCTCCCTATAGTCCTTTGATTCTGGAAGCAGACAGCAGCTAGAGATCTCGTAGGGTGGTAGGGGATAAACTAGGCTCAAACCCCTATGGTTCCTCCTGGAAAACCCATAACCTGCTACAGGGAGGCGCCCAGCCCCTTGCTGCTGCCTGCAAGCTGTCTCCCCTAGAAGCTCACTCAGCCTTTTTCTCACCTCTCCAGGTATCCGCTGGCCCATTGTCACTGCTTGTCTTGCGACCATCCCCTCAACATGCCAGCACCTGGCCCGTGAGTGGTACCCAGCACCATGGGGGGAGATGTGTGCTGACAGTGCCTTGCTGTGCAAGACACAAGAGCTTGGGTGTCTGCCAGAACACCTGACCCTGCCAAGCCCCCTCCTCAGCCCTGTCTGGCAGCAGGGAGACGGTAACCCCTGCTCAGGGACAGGGGGCTGCCATTGGGTACAAGCCCATGGGCTTGGGGTGCTACCCCAAGCTGGGGTGGGTCATTGGTCCCCTGCCCCTGACATGTGGCTCCTGCCTTCCCCAGCAAAAACATGGCCCTCCCATTGTTGCCGCTGATGCTCCCCTGCTTTGCCAGGAGCACCCCCACTGTCCTCAAGCCACAGGAAACACAGCAGCACAACAGGTAGGGGAAACAGGTACCCATCCGTGGCCCTGTAGGTGCAGAGGTGGCCTGGCCCCAGCCCCAGCGAGGGAGAGCTCTTCCCCTGGTGGAGGCTGAGGGGTCAGGGTTGGGGGGGCCTGGACAGGGCAGAGGTAGGAAGACACACTGTGGTGAGGTACCTGTGCTTGCCCTGGCTCTGAGGGGTTTTACAGATCCCCTCAAGCTTTCCTATCTGGCCAAGGGCACTGAAGCTGCATGTGACGAGTTGTGTTTGGGTTCAGCCTGACCTCATGCTTGGGGAAGGACGTCATGTGCCTCCTGCAAAACTAGTCACTGAAATGAAGCCCTGCTGCTGTGACAACTCAGCTTCTGTTTCGTGGTGTCACTTGCATGGGGTGCAAGGACCTGCCACAGCCACTGCCAGCTCACAGGGATTGTAGGGAACACAGCCAGCGTGATTGGGTGGGCAGGGGTCTCCTGTGGCAGCCAGAAGGGAGCTGGGAGGGACATATCCCAGCAGGGAGCACCTCTAGGCCTCCTGCCTGGCATAGGGGGGCACATGGTGCACTGCAGTGCTGAGCACCCCCATGCCCCATCCCCCAGGAAGCAGGCAACTGGGCACAGCTTCCCCAGCATGCCACGGAGCAGCGGTGGCCAGCACACCATCAACTACCTGCTGCAGAGCTGCAAGCTCCTCCAGCCCAAGCCACCCAACACTCCATGGCTGAGGCAGGTAGGTATGTCAAAGGCAAGGATATCGCGGGGACAAGCGAGGCTGGGAAGGTGATGGTGAGCACAAAGAGGGGTCCATGCCTCTGTTTCCCCAGGGAGAGCTGGGGGTGGAAAGCTGCTTGGGGATGCTTGATTCAGTCCCATGTTTCAGCCCTCCTGCTCTCTCCTTCCCAGGCTAAGGAGACAGCACTGTTGGGCTGCAGTGGCCGCATCTACCAGGGACAGCAGAAGAGGCAGCAGCCTGCACCTGTGGCCAAAGGTACAGCTGGGGTAGGCTTGTGTGGGGATCCCACAGGTGTGAAGAGGTCAGTGGAATGTGCAGGAGACCCGCGGTGTGGGGAGGTCCTGAAAAAACAGCATGTCTGCTTCAGGGTGGGGCAGGACCCCATTTCTGGGTATCTGCTGCTGGGCAAGGGCCCTGTCCTGGGTTGGCAGAGCTGATCTAGGGGCTGCAGGGGTCTCAGCCTACCCCTTGCCCCCCAGGCTCTGCTGCCTTAACAGAGGACAGGCCAGAATCCTCTAATGGATACCCGTCCTGGACATCGAAGGACCTCCAGCCCCTGCAGGAGAGATCCAGGCCCCCAACAGCTGAGTGGGATGGGCTGGGAGAGCTGCTGTTAAAAAAGTGATTTTTTGATTTTATTATTTTTAGATCAATAACAAACTTTCAACCTGTTGTTATTGTATGTTTTCCTCTTTTTTTGTTTTTTTGGGTTTTTTTTTTTTTTTTTGACTGATTTGAAAACTAAAAACCCCACCCCAGCTCTTCCCTTCCCGAGGAAGAGCCATGGACGGAGGTCACAGGGACAGGGGGGCACCGCCTTGATCGACCACAGCCCCCAGTTCCACTTCCCCCCATCCCTGGAGGGGTGCAGAAGGAGGGAGGATGGGGTGAAGGGGGAGTGTCCATGGGGTCTGTGCAAGAAGCCAGGCTGAATTTCAGAAGTCAGAGGAGAAGTGCGCTTTGCTCTGGGCACTGCAACAAGCGTCCCGGAAATCCAGAGGCAAGGGTAGGTCCAGCATCTCCCTGTCCCCATGGCCATGATCCAGGGTGCCAACACCTGCCTCCATCCACTTATTTTTCATTACTCCCCCACTTCTATCTCCTGCCCTGCTGCAGGGATGCTGGAGGGCCAGGGTGTAGGGAAACTGCCCCCACCCTGCAGAACCTCTGTGCTGCTGCCTCTTTCTCTCTGGTTTTATATACATTGGATATATTTATATATTATATATATTTTTTTTAAAATGGATAGAGGCTCTCATGGGCCGGTGCCCTCCCTGGCAGCATGACCCTCCCTAAAATTAATAATAAGACCTAGAAAATCATTCCAATGTGTTCCTGGGGGAGCCCCTGCTCCCAACGCCCTGGCCTGCACCCTCCCCACCCACCCCCTGCCTTGATTTTCCCCTCCCTCTGCCAACCTAGTCTTATCTCTGGCCATCCATGGTGGGGACAGCTTTCTGTGAGGGGGTGGCAGGCGGGGGATCGGGGGGCCAGGCGGACTGCGGGGGATGCAGGTGGTGGTGGAGGCCGTGGGTGGTGGGTGAGGAGGGGGGCAGCCAGGCAGGCTGGTGGCTGGGGGGCGAGGAAGCCCAGAAGGGGCTGAAGCTGCCCGGGGGGGAGCAGGCCATGGAGGTGATGGGGCTGTTACTGCTCTGCAGGCTCTCTGAGGTCCGCAGCTTGGAGAACATGGCCAGAGCATCTGGGAAGTTGGGCGGTGTAGCTGGCGTGTTGCTGGGGGTGCACATCTGCAGAGGAGAGAAGAGGGTGGGTGTCAGATTGTTCATGGGTGCCTTTATGATCCCAACCTGCCAAGGAGCCAAACTATCACTGCAGACCCTGACTGTATCCGACGCCTGGGATCCCCAGCCCCAGGGCATACTCGGAGCCTAGCTCTGGCCGGTCTTGTGGCCCACAGTGCTGCTGTGCAGCCCCCAAGGGTTTGGGTTGCTCCCCTGAAGGCATGAGAGCTGCCCAGGGAGGGTCTCCAGCCCAACCTGAGAAGGACATTTTGAACCATCCAGTGCGCAAAATGTGCTGGAGTGATAGTGGGTTTGGCGAGGGGTGGAGGGACACTGCTCTGATGCCAGGTGTCCCATGGAGGGAGCAGCAGGGATGGGGCTCATGCAAATGGATCCAGCACGATGGGTAAGGGAGTGTGTTGGCATCCCACCTGGCCCTGCAGGACACCCACATCAGGCAAAACACAGCCTGGCTGTATAGGGTGGGTGCACAGGGAAAGGGGTATATGTATTGATGGGGTGCACACGCAAGCAGGGTGTGTGGCCAGGGGGGATGCACCGGGAGGGCATGCATGGACATGGAAAGCACACATCAGCGTGGCTTAGCCCCTCTGGGTTAAATCCACCCTGAATCCCTGTTGCTCTCGTGGAGCTGTGGCTCCCATCAAAGCCCAGGCTGCAGCTGAGCGGTACCCCTTGCTCCGTGCTGCTCATGGGCCGTCTCTGACCTTCGCTGCTTTTAGTCAATGGTGAATGGGGGGGAGACTTTTGATGGGCAACAGCTGCTGCACAGTCTTCCCAGGCCTTATCTGAAGATATGCTCCTGGCTGGCGCTCAGCAGTCCCACCTCTTCCCTAGCCATGAAAACATCGTCAAGCCCCCTCACGTGCACCTCCTCATCCCCATCCTAGCCACCTTTTGTGATCAGCAGGATCAAGGGAGGAGCCAGACATGCTGCAGGTGCTCTCTGCTCCCCACTGCTGTGACCAAACCCCAGCTGGGCAGGTCCCAGCTGGAGCTCTTGGAAGAGGGGGTGCTTCCCCAGCCTCTCCCAGCTGGTGGAAAGCAGCAGCTGGCAGAGCCATACTGGCAGAGGGATAGATGAGCTCTCATCAGCATGCAAAGGTAGTACACCCTAAAATCGCAATCACAACCAGGCTGGCACTGAACAGCATCATGGTGAGCAGGGGATGTTTTTTCCCTTACTACAAACAGTCTTTGGGAGAACTCGTTCCAAAGCCCACCTCGAAACACTGCTAAGCCAGCTTTTTAAATTTTTTTCTAAATAGCCTATGCCAGCCCTGAATGGAGGTCAGACGCAATGCGGTAGGGGTCATAGTGCTCTGAGCTTCTGGACTAGTGTTTGCTGGATGAATTTTAAATATTAATTGGAAAGAAGTAAGAATTACCATGCAATTCCCACCTTCCTCCTCCAACCCTCTAGTTGAGGAGCTTGGCTGTCAGAGGGTCAGTCCCAGCAGGGGCTGCAGTACGTCTGTGCCAAAAGGCTCTGTTGAGTCCCTTCCTGCAGCCCAGACTCCCAGGGGTTTCACAGGGCTCAGAGAGCCTTGTCTCTGCAGGGTGAGACAAGCTGCCCCACAATACAAACCACCACCATGAAGCCCTTCGTCTCACGCTCTACCCTGGGCCACGTGCAGCATTTTAAGCTGCAGAAATAAGGATTAGAGGGGAGTGCAGAGCAGCAAAAAATGCCATAAATGCAAGATGGGACTACCTGAGGAAGAGGTGAAAGGTATTTGGTCACCACATGGTGCACACAGTGCCAAGAAAACACTTGGAGGAAGGGTGAGAGACAAGCATTTCTGGATCCTTAGTGCTGTGCTGGCTGGGGGCAATGGAGTGACCACTGTACTCAGGGCGATACATGTGTCTTGCTTAGCACCAGAGAATGCAGGGATGCAGAGCAGGTTTCATCAGAGCCGCTTTGCATCCTGCTTCCAGCAGCGCTCACCAACAGGAATCACCCCGACTAAGCTTCTGGCATGTAAACACAGTGAAGCCCGAATCCAGCCAGCAGCTCCTGCCTTCTCTCATCCCCCTTCCCACCACGAAAAAGCTTTTTTTGTAAAATGACCCTTTGCCAGCGCCCTGAGACATCTATAAAACATGCAGGGGGAGGAGGAACCAAAATAAAAGGGGCTTAATGGCGAGCCAGCCGGAAAAATTACTTTCTTGGAGAGAAGATTTGCTCCCAGCAATAAGGGACTGGCTGGTGATTTCCTGATGGCAGGAAAAAAAGGGGGAAAAAAGGGCGAAGTTCAGATTAGCTCTTTTCCTCATGTGCAGCACCGTTTAGGAAATAATTAAAAAAAAAAAAAAAAAAAAAACAGATTAAAAAACACCCAGAGGGAAATAACTTCCTCTCCTCGGCCAAGGGAATGCACCCTCAGCCAAGGTCAATCAGTGTTTGGGGTAAGGAGGGGGGACCGGTGACCCCCCCAGCACGGAGGAGCCCAACTCTCAACGCGATGTTTGCAGAAAGAAACTATTTCCTGGCAGACATTTTAGCTCGTGTTTACATTCGCCGGCTGCGTGCTCCGCCGGGCGCGGAGCAACATGGCTGGCAGGGGAGCTGACAGCGCCGCGTCCCGGGAGACTCGGAGGGGTCCTGAGCCGGGAACGGGTGCAGATGGGGGTTCGGAGCCCGAGAGGGTAAAGGAGCTTTTGGGAACGAGGGGTCCCACTTACCATCTGCGGCGGGTGGTGGCTACTGGGAACGTTGGTCTCCTGGAAGAAGGCGCTCAGGGCCGTCTGTGGGGACAAGGCGTCAGCCCCAACCCACTCGAGACAAAGGGAGAAGGGAATCACGCCATCCCCCTCCCGCGGGACCACCCCAGGGGTCACCCGCACGCCGCCCCCGGGCTCGGGCAGGGGAGCCCGGTGCCCCACCTCACCCCCCGCAGGGGCTGCTCCCAGGGGAGCGCGGGCCCCCACTCGCCCCTCGCTCCGGCCCATCCACGGTCGCCCCAGCGCGGGGGGCGCGGCTCGGGCAAGAACCGACCGAGGGAGCCCGGGGCCGCGGCCCGGACACGCACGGCTGGGGCTCCCGTACCTCGAACTGCCAGTGTGCCGCCTGCAGAAGCTGCTTGGCCTGGTCGGCGGCGCAGCCAGCCGCCAGCACGAACTGGTTGATCATCACCTGGTGCCGCAGCTCCTCCATGTTCACGGACATGGCGGGGGCGGCCCCGCCGCGCTGCCGCCCCGCGCCGCGCGACACGGGGGGCGGCGAGGGGAGCGCGGGCCGGGGGTGGGGGGGGCGCGCTGCACGGCCCCGCGCCGCGATTGGTCGCCGCCGCGCCGCCCGCCCCCACGGGCGTTCGGTTCGAATCTTCCAGCTGCACCGCCGCCGCGCCCCGCCCCGCAGCCGCCCCATTGGCCGGCGCTTGTGTTTTGGCTGCGGGCGGCGCCGCAATTGGCTACCGGACGGGCGCGATGCGAGGTGCTGGTGACGCTACGTTCATTGACTAGGTTTATGGCTGGGGGTATTGCTGCTGTGCGGCTTTCCCTGCTTCTCCACCCTTTCCCGGGACCCTTGTTGCCCTTGGGGCAGGGACCCAAGCCTGAGGCCGGGGAGCAGGAGAGGACACCCAGCCTGAGTTCCTCGGTGCCCCCCTCCCATAGAAAAGCGGGAAGGGCTCAGGCTCCCAGGTTTGGGGAGTTTGGGGATTGGTTTTGGGTTTTTTTGGTAACAAAACATTTAAAATCCTTGTGGCTTCAGCCACAGCTGGTGAGGATGGGCTTCCCCTCGCCAGCCGGTTTGGGGACTGAGTAAGAGAAGTGCGATGCACGCCTGGAAATGTTTAATTAGAAAGGGAAAAGCAGCATTCAAAACCCTAATGGGTAAACTGTGGACTTAGCAAATGGATAGTATGAAAATAAGCCGAGCAGAAAAGAGCCATGGGAGGTTTGGATGCGGCAGTGGTGGAAAGTCAGCCAAGGGAGACACACTGAAGAGGCTGACGGGTGGAGGCTTAGAGTGCAGCAATGGATATGGAGGGTCCCGCTTGCCCAGCTAGGATTTGGGCAGCTTGTCCTCAAAATCAGCCCTGATGTGGGTGGAGGTGTGAAAGGAGCAATTCCAGGGGAAGCCAGGACCCTGAACTCACCTGCCTCCTATGTGCAGTCCCAATGAGCGCTCGGCACCTCTCACTTGCCAGAAACACACACTTAGGTGTACAGTGGCTTCCAGCTGAGTTAGCGAAGCTGCGAGCAACTGGCCTTGTGTTAATGCCTGCCTGGAAAATGCAGGGAAACGTTGCTTGTGAGCTCTTGCTCAGAAACCAGCGGGGCTTGTGCATGCAATGGGCATCCCAAACCATGATGAAACAGGGTTTGTGACATTTGGAAGAGCAGGCAGGACCTTCAGTTCTTCAAAATGAAACTCTCTACCTAGCCTGGCTGCAGAGACGCCAGCCTGCTGCAAACACCTTAGCTTTTCCCAACACACCAACTAGCTGGTGGAAAACACCTGCTCTGGAACAGGATTTGCAGCAGGAGCAGGATTCACTGGCAACCTGATTCACATTCTGGCCTGATCCTGCCTGAGATGCTCTTCCATCCTCCCTTCAGGCAGGGTGTGGGTTCCCAGCACCTCACTCCACCTATTCAGCCAGGAGCTGCTCCAGGAACCAGCCCGGGGGACTAACGACATAGCAGCCCTCGTCAGGGTTCAGCACCCTCTAATTAAGGGTCTATCCTGTCCCCAGCTATTGCCACCTCGCAGGGCTGCACATAGCTGAGATCAGAGCCAGCGTCGGGATGGATTATTGGCTCTGCAGCATATGCCAGCGATTACCGGAGGAAGTGGGAGAGGGCTAGGAATGCTAGTTGTACAGACAAATGTTTCCTGCCTTGAATGAGTCGCTCATCCTCCTGTTTAACTTCCGAGCAAAGTGCTGTGCCTTCCTGTGCCTCAGTCTCCTTCTTAGTACGAGGAGGTAGGTGCGGGAACCCCTTTCCCTGCCAAATGCACACACCAAATTCCATAGCTAGATAGCACATGTGCTTCAGACTTGCATCTTGCCCAGCAGCAGGTGTGTTTTTTATTTGAACATTGCTTTGGATTCTCCCTCCCCATGGCCCTGCTGGTTCAGCCCTGCTAGTGTTTGTCCTGGCTTTACATGGGCTTAATCTGGCACAGATGCAGCTGGGCAGGCTTGGGAAGGAGGGAACCAGCCCTCGAAAGCATACCATCACCCACTTCCTGACTGTGTTCCTGTGCTCAGCTGCAGCACTGTCCTACAAAGTCCTCTGCTGCAGTAATCACTAAAAAAAAAAAAAAAAAAAAAAAGCCTTCACAAGCTGTGCACGCATGCAGCAGCTCTGCATGTAATGACTGCCGGGTTATGGATCTGCACAGGGATAACTTTGAATTATTATCTGCACTAAAACCCTGCAGTCTGTTGTGTGCTGGTAATGAAACGTACTGGCTCCCTTTCTCAGACTCATTTCTTGCCGTCCTCACTGTCTGGACTGAGGCAGGGGTGTGGGGCTGTGCTGGCAGCTCAGCAATGCTGTGCTAGGCTAGATTTTTAAATGATCTGTACACGGAACAGGCTTCACAATACATACATTAGGGTGAGCAGGAATCAGCTCCTGGGGTCTCGAGGTTCCTGGCTGGGGTCCAGCACTGAAAGCCAGAGCTCCCAGTGTTGATGTCACCCTTGGCTCCTCTTTCTTAAGTGCTCCTGTTGGCACCCAGCCTAGGTGACACCTCCAGTAGCGTGGATGCGGTGTCACTGCTGAGGCCACGGGTCCTGGTGTGACAGTGGCAAGCTGACAAATGGGGTACAAAGCTTCCCCTGAGCTTGCCATGGCAAAGGCTTCTCTCTGGTTTGGATTTTCTCAGCCACCCTTGGGGCTATGCTGTCAGAAGGCAAACAGGGAGGGAGATGTGTGTGTCCTTCTACAGGGAGGGTATGACGCTGAGAGCCCTGTGGATGGCCTTTGCCCATCACTGCTGAGTAGCCAAGGACATCAATGCAGCTGATCCGCCTTTCTGCACATCTCCCGTCTGATATTTATAGCACTTGTGTTATCAAATCAAATCAAAATCACGTTCCACTAACTTGCACTGCAGGACAAATTAATCACCAGGGGTTTTAAGCGAGCATTCAAAGGGTCCATCCTTCACCTTCACCCACAAGGGAGAAAAGTGAGGGTGCGCAGTGCTTCCCAGTAATGCTGGGGAACTAGGGGAATCTGCGGGTGCGCTGGAGTGGACAGCCAACTACCTGCCCTCCAGATGCTGTGCCTGGTGAATGCAGCTGCTCCTAGTGCGGAGCAGAGCTGGGAAGGCAGGATGGAGAAGATGGAGGTGTACACAACAGGGGCTTTTAATTTCATGTTCCCTCACCTCAGGGCTGTGCAGCCCTGGGGTGCTGCCAGAGCAGCTCGGCCCGTGTGCCGGTGGCTGCTCCGTCTCCTTCCTCCTGTGCCAGGTGACCTGTTAGGGGTGGTTTAGCGGCAGACAGGCTATGCTCTGAGCCAGCCCGGAGGGTCCAGGCTGCCCCGAGGGGCTCTGCGGTGGAGTTTCTCCTCAGTGTCATCGGGCTGGGGGCAAGGGTGGGAGTAGGGTGATATTGGTGGGGACAGTGGAGTGGGCTGGTGTCACGGGGATGTGTGACTGCGAGGCGCAGATTAGTGGTACAGGGGGCAGGTGATGGCAAAGGGGACCTGTGAACGGTACCGGAGGCAGCGGGGTAGCCACGGGAGTGAGGGTAGGACAGGCAGGTGGCTCCTCTGGGGAGGCCCTGCTATGCGGCTGGGTGACAGTGGCAGCCCCCCTCACCGTGCCGTGCCCTTGCGCCCCGCCCCGCAGTGGCGCAGCCCCGGCGCTGCCGCGGAGGCGGTGCCGGGCGCGGCGCAGAGCGGAGGATGCTGCGGGCGGGGGCCGCCGCCGCCGCTAGCCCCCGTCCCGGCCCTGCTCCCGGACGGGAGGGTGCCCCGCCGCATCCCGCCCGCTGAGCCCGGCACGGCCATGGGGGCTCTGACCAGCCGGCAGAACGCAGGGGTGGAGGAAGTGGACATCCCCGCTAATTCCGTCTACAGATACCCCCCGAAATCGGGTGAGCGCCCAGGGAGTCCCGCGTCCCAGTGCCGGGGTGGGGGGCGACCGGGCACGACCTTACTCCGCTCGGGGATGCCCAGAGTGAACCCTGATCGCGCGCAGCTTGGGGAGGGCGCCCTAAAAAACACAGGTGGGATGCGGGACACCCGGGTCCGTGCGGCGCCGCAGGGGCGGGGTCCCCCCTGCTCCGGCTGCCCCTTTGCCAGCCAGATCCGGCTCCCAAACTTGGCTGAGTTGATGCGACTTCAGTGATATTATGTGTACTCGTGCGCTGCGGCGCTGGTTTGGGAAGGCTGGAGCCCTTTTTATAACCAGTCTCTCTGGTGCTGTTTGCTCGGGAAAAGCCTGGGTTTAAATTCCCGGGAGGATGGAAGGGATTGGAACGGATCCCTTCTTCCCAGGGCCCTGCCCCACAGCAGCACCCCAGCTCGTGCCATGGAGAGACTTCACCTTCACCAACTCTTTGCCCTGCCTCGAGGCTCGGCAGTGGTATCTCTCTTGCTCCCGAATCCAGCCCTGTCTCAAGCCTTGCGCGTGACCTTGGAAAATCCATCCCTCCCCTCAGTGCCTTGGTTTTGCTTTCGAAGGGCTGGGCTGAGCGAGTGTCAGGGAGGGGAGGCAATGCGGTGGCTGCAGTGGGGAGAGGCGATGGAGTTCAGGCCTTGGGTGAGTAGCGCTTCAGAGCTCCAAAAGTTCCAATACCAGCGGATGATGCATTGGAGTACCATGTATGTGTGTGGAGATTGTCACATGATCCTTGCAGCACTGAATATTATGAACAGGTAACTATTTTGGTAGTTAACAGGATAAGGTAAAAGCTTGGATCACTGGTGCTGTGACAAATTACTCACTAATTACAAATAAAGACCTGCTTAGGAAGAATTACAGTCAAAACAAGTGCTACTCTTGTCCTGAAAAGCTGTTCTTGGCTTCTTTAAAAAATTCTAGTCCAAAATCAGTTGCACAGCTGGCTGGCAGATCTGCAGCAATGGGGGTTAACTGAGGTGCTGTGGAGTGGAGATGGCCCATTCTTGGCACTCTGTCTTCCTCTGCAGGGTTCCTCTAGCTCCCTCTTTTATGTGGTTTCAAGGCTGCTGTCACCTTGATGCCAGCCAAAGCTCAATGACCTCATCCGTGGATTTGCTCTCTGTAGGGGTCATGGCTTTGTGCAATAAGGGGTTTTGCCTTGGAAGTGCTTCCTGTTTAGGGGCTCTGGAAATACCTGGGGATAAGGGAGTGAAGAGTGCCAGTTTTGTGCCCTGCTCTGGGGGAGTGAGTGCACTTGGCTGAGCTCTTCCAAACTCATCTCAACTGTCAGAGGACACCAGGCAGATGCTTAACTACAGCTTTCTGGGAGAAATGGGAGCTTTCAGGTGTGCTCAGCCACGGTGCCCCCCCCCCCCCGATGGTGCCTGGGCAGAGCTGTGGGGGGAGCTGTCCCAGGGCTGCCTAAGGTCCTCAGGGATAGGGGCAGGAGGTGCCCAGATGACATGGCCGTCTGCGCTGGGATGAGGGCAGGCTGGCATCTGTGATAGATTATGGCCCTTTTGCTTTTAATCTGACAGGGGATTTGCCTTCAGTGCTGCCAGCAGCCGAGAAGGAGGCAGGGGAGGATGTGCCAGGCAGTTAAGCATATTCCTCTGTGGTGGCAGTGCTTCTCCTGCCTCGAAGGCTTCCTGGTAACACCCACCAGCTTTGGATATGTGGCCCTAGGGGCATCTCACAGAACCCTGGGGCATTTCCCTCCCTCTCTCTCTGGATGTGGTCTTGGCTGTTCAATTGCAGGCTCACCTGGGGTGGCTGATGCTGCCCATATGAATAGGACAGCTTGTCCCAATCAAGCATCCCTGTTTCTCATGGAGCAAAAGCTCGAGTTTACTTCAGTGACTCTAAGCTCATGCTGGCAAAGGTGGTGGGAGGGAGAGCAAGCAGGTACTGTTTTATGGAGCCTGCTGCTTGGCTAGTGGGATGGCTTTCAGGCCAAGTCTCCAGCTTTCAGCCCCTTATTCCTGGCTGAGGTCAGCATAGAGCTCCTATCAGGCATACAGGTGGAGAGACCGTTAGTAGGGCCCTGACTGGGAACAACTGCAAATTTGTTAACCAGGCCGTGACACCCCAGTCCCGGGAGGCACAACCCCACAGTGCTGGTACTCATGGCACAGTAAGCAGTGACGCTGCTAGGATTTGGCTTCACCTCTGTTGCTGCTGGTTCTGGCTGCCTGCTTTAGGGCATCAGATTAAATAAGCCACAGTATGCCAGTTCACTGGCTAGCGATGGAATACCCCAGGGCAGAAGCACCCAATGCCTTTTAACTGGCCTGGGCTTCACCCAGGTAGTGCCATACCCATTACAGTCCCTTGTGCTGGCACCCACTGCTGCAGGGTGTCCCCACACCCTGTGCCACAGGCACTGGGCTGACCACAGGCTGTGCAAAACCTGGTGCTTCTCTCTCCAGAAGCATGCAGATGGGCTTAAAATGAGCTTTTCTATTTTAGCCGCTTTGGAGAGCTGGGCTGTGACCCTGCTGAAACATAAGGGCTCTGACATTCAAGAGCCAGAGGCTGTATTACCAGAGCTGAGCCAGACCCCAGCAGGGCAGTGACAGCTTGGGGAACAATGCAGGATGTGTGCCACCACGTGCCAGAGCCAGAGGCATGGCAACATCGTGCTCCAGGGTCTGCCCGCAAGGGGTCCTCTCCCATTTCAGATATGTCCCATGTGACGGTGCCAGTGGGAGTGCGGGACATAATTTGTTTGTCAGGAGCACTAGGCAATTTGGTTTTATTCCTCCCTTCCAGCAGCTGTTCTGTTCAGCCCTTCCCACATGCTTACTGGGCCTATGAAGTTTAAGATCTCATTATAGTCTGGCTTTCCAGCAGCGGTGTGACTGTCCTTGACAGGCTTTCCTTCCCTGGGAGCAGGCATTGGTTAAGGATTTATAATTAGCTGATAATAAGGTGGCTATTGCTGGAAAGATGCCTTCCTCCTCTGCCACCCAGATGTGCCTGTGATGTCATTGTTGGGCCAGTGCTGTCCAGTGCAAAGAGCTGAAGTCCCTAGGCCATGCATTGGGTGCACTGGGAGCCTGCAGCACCCAAGGGTGCTCCCAACCCCCAACAGAGAGGCTGGGTGGTGTCAGCGTGGTCCTTGACTCCTCTGCCCATCCTATGGGAGGCCCCAGCACCCATCAAACCACAGATGGGGCTATTGCAGAGAGCCTGTGCTCTGTTTTCCAGCTTTTCCCAGTGCTAGGGAAGGCTTTCTGCAGATTTAATTTTTTTTTTTTTTTCATCTTCTTCTCTCGACCAAAGTCAGTGCCAGGAAAATCTCCCAATGGCCCCTTTCTCTCCTAGCTTTGCCACTGCAGGCAGCTCCGAAGGCATCTCGATCTTGGGTTTTATTCACATGGTCATGTCCTTCCTTGTGGAGCTGACTATAAATTATGTATGTGGAAAATGGGACCAGAGAGCAGCAGGCATCAATAATTGATGGTCGATGTTTGCTAACAGGCATGCTGCATCCGGGCATCCCTGTGTGGTAGGGCCTTCGGGTAAAGCTGTGTGACCCCACTTGTCCCTCCTGCCCCGACATTAGATCCCCTCTTCTCTTTCTCCTGTGAGTCTTGGGCAGGATTTTGTTTTTTAAATGCAGTGTTAAGGCCTGATCAAGCCCTGGGCAGTCTGCAACTGCTGGGAGGTAGCTGCAAGCTCTGACATGAGTCCACACAAGCAGAACTGCAACATAGGCTTGAACTCTTCTACCAGCAGTCCCAAAATGTTTAGTAGGCCTCCTGGAGGATCTACACACCCTGCCCCTCCCCACCCCCCCAATCCTCCTTCCTGCAGCTGAGCCCTTCCTAGGGCTGTGGGCTGAGAACTGACAGAACTCAGTTCAGTTGTGGTTGGACTGCCTTCCTGCCAGTGGCTGCAGCTAGCCTGGGTGAGTGCCTGTCTGTGGACACACTGCTTTGAATGGCACAGGACGTCTGCGATGCTGGGTTCTGGGCAGGAGGGGCCCAGCTCATTTCAAGAGCTGCGAGCCTGGTCTGTGCTGCTGCTTCCCGGCAGCATCGATGGGAGTGTAGGAAGCCAACCTGGCTCCCTGGGGGCTCCTAGGGCATTTTGTGCTCTGGCAGGACAGGCTGTGAATGCTGCCTCTCTTACCTCCTTGGGAAATTAGCTGATGTTTATGCAAAAGATTAGCGTTGCTCTCCTGCTCTGCCATCCCTGGAGCTGTCTCCTGTCTCTCCTTCCTGCTTGCAGACCAGGATTCAGCCGCCCCTGCCTGCACAGGGTTGCATGAAGGTCGAGGTGACCTTGGGCAGCTCAAACTAGACTGGTGCTCGCAGGGATTTCCTGGGCTGGGAAAGGAGAGCAGGTGCTGCACTCGAGGAGGCAGACAGCTGAACCCTGGAGTGTAATTCTGCTCCTGTTATACCCTGCGGGATGGAGCAGCATTGGCCTCTCCCCATCGCAGAACTCTCTGCTTGGGCTTTGGCTGTCACCACAGCCGAGCAGGGCCAGAATTGCTGGCAGCAGGAGGATGTGCGCAGAAAGAGGGGACGGCAAGGCAGGCAGGCAGAAGGCAGCCAAGAAGGGTTGATTCTTAGCCACCTCCACCTTTCCCTCTCTCTGCCTGCCTGGGGGCTGGCAGTGCACAAGTACAACCCAAAAGGCACCCAGCAAGGTGACCCTGGTGATGAAGCCACCTTTGAGCCATCAATCCAGTGGTTTTGTGCTGCTCCATTGCCTGATTGAAGCCCTGTCCTCCCCCTCCACTCAAGCGGTATGTGTTTTCTTTCCAGGGAGCTACTTTGCCAACCACTTCATCATGGGCGGCGAGAAGTTTGACTCCACACACCCTGAGGGTTACCTCTTTGGCGAGAACAGTGACCTCAACTTCCTTGGGAACCGTCCCGTGGTGGTGGGCATGGAGCGGGGACACGGGGCTGGGGGGAGAAATGAGGGCTGGGTATGCCTTTTCCCAAAATGATCGTGACTGTGTCTGTCATGGACGTACATGGCCTGAGGCTACTGGCTGTCACATGCCGAAGGCAGTGCCATCCAAGCACATCTGGGATGGTCCAAGTGGATTCTCTGATGTCTAGTATAAGGGCTGGCTATTTGCTCCAGGCTGTCTTCCATCAAGGACTAACCTGGATCTCCTCTCAGCCTGTCTGCCCATGTCCATGCACTCCACAGCAACGTAATGCTGTTGCTATATCTCTCACCTTGCTGCCAAACTGGAGTTGTAAAGGGGTAAATAGCTTTGCAAGTGGTTGCGAACAGGCAATTGTGTGACCTCTGCCCTTGGGTTCCACCATCTGCAGTACCCATGTTGTGGGCTGTTGGGCTTGAATGTATTTTTGTCAGCCAAGATGACACGTGGTGGGGGAATATGCTGGGAATGGTGCTGGCATGCTGCAGAACAGAGTAGCTTGGACAGGAGCAGGCAGAAATATTCCCCAAGCCCTGGCAAAACAACAACAACAACAAAGTGTAAACCCAAGGGGTGATGAGGGATTCAGGCAGCACTTATGGGTTTTGCAGTGCTGGGTGCTGCTGGCTCTGGCTGATCCCAGGGCATGGGGAAACACAGCTGCAGGGTAGTTCCCTGGTCCCGTGGTCCGTGAGCTGTTTCTTCTGCTTGCTGCCTTTTGAAAGGGAGGAAATGAGAGCAGGGCTGTCACCAAAGTGAGGTTTTGGCTGTGGGGGTAATGTTCTCCGATCCTCTGAGTGCATCTCAGCAGGGTGGCTCCTCAGCATCAGCTGAAGCAGTGTGAGGATCGAGTATTAAAAAGAATTCAAGGTGAGGAATTAAAAGGCACTAAAGCATTTCTGTTGAGCCAAGAGAAATTTGCCTGATGCTAATGTCCCAGCTCTTGAATGCTGCTTGCTCTGTGTTGGGCTGGCAAGGCTGCCACCTATCCAATTTGTGTTTCCTCCTTGGAATCAGCTTCAGCAGTGTTTTGGCAGCATCATACGGTCCTTCATCAGGGAAGCACTGGCCCCAGGGATGTGCCAAGCAGGAATTCTGGTAGACTCAAGGGCAGGAGCAACCCCCAAAACCTCTGAGTGTTGGATGGGCAAAGCCAGGACCTTTCTCTCCATGCTGTGCATTTCCTCAGGAAATGAAAAGTCAGCACTTGGATTCTCTCTCCAGCAATAAGCTTGGAGTAATCTTGACTACAGTACAAACCTGTAAACTGCCTAGTGAGGAGTTACTGTGTCAGACATCCCAACAGCAAAAGCAGCAGGGTATGTAAAGGAACAGCTTGGAAACAGGAGAAAGAATTATTATAGCATTGCAAACTAAATTGCATTGCTCTGGTTTAATTAGCCTGGTCTGCAGAGCTGTGACTGAGGTCCCACCTCTCTGGAGAACGAGGAGTGTTTCAGGGCTGAGCTTTCAGGTCAGGGCAGTTCCGTGGCTTTGGGAGGGTCTAGGAGGTCCTGTGTTGTTTCTGGCCCAAGCCTGTGTCCAAGTCTCTCTGGTGCCACATCTGAGACCTGTCCTGGTGCTTCTTGGCTGTGGCGCTTTTGCATTCTGGCCTGTTGTAAGAGCCCTGGCCGGGCTGGAATTGTCAGAGATGGCCAGTGCTTTTTTAGGGAGGATTTAGTTTGGATTTCTTGGCTGTCAAAGGTCAAGAGGTTTTGGAAAAAAATGTATCCCAAGTCCTCTGAGCTGAGCGCCTTGGCTGAGCTATTAACAGTGCTGCTTGCCACAGGGGTGTGCAGAGCACCCAGAGGCTGTGCGGACTTTCCCCTCCATGGATACATGATAATCTGAATTTTCCAGCTTGAGGTGGGCTCCTAAGGGGCTGTGAAGGTCATTGCAGGTTTAAATAGCCACTGTGCTGGGACACCCCTGCAGGGACTGACAAGGAGAGAAGCTGGCTGCAGCGCCTGGAGATCATGAGGCATTCCAGGAAAGCCAGAGACTGTTGAAACGTGCTGCTGGTTTTCCCTGCCCATGCAAACCTGCCTGGGTCTGCTGGTAGATGAACCCCCAAAAAAGATTTTTGAGTGGTGCTTGTTAGGGGTTTCTTTTAGCTTTACCACAAGCCAGCTTGGACCAAATGCCACTATAGATGCATGGACAGTTTTTTTTAAATGGGTAACAATTGCAGTGAGGTTTTTTCTATTATTTTTCAGCTTGATTAAATTAAGCAGATGCAAATCTGGCTTGCAAAATTTCATTCAAAAAAACCCCAGCCTCACCCCAAAAATCAGCCAAGATGTGGGTGTGAAAGAGCCAAATGGTGACAGCAAAGTGGTTTCTGCAGCAAGAAATTTGCCAGTGGCGCTTCCCCATCCTGCCCAGCCCCTTGGAGGGCTGCGCCCAGGGGACTTTGCTGCCTGCTTCTTTCTCCTGCATTGCCCTTCCCTCCATGCTGTGGTGGGAGGGAGCTTGCACCCGTGGGTGCTGTGCCTGTCTGAGTGAGCTCTGCTGCTTGCCACAAGCTTGTGTGGGTATGTCTTGGCTAGGCATGGTATAAATGAGCAAAACTGGATTGCTTCATTAATTTGAGTAGCAGAGGATGTATCCCGATATGGCAGAGCATGTTGTGACATGGCTCAGCTCCACAGCCTTTTCTCACTTGCTTCCAGCTGCAACAGGCAATTCTGCAGGTGTCTGTTTAGTGCTCATCACTCCTCAAAAAGCTCATTAATACCACATTAATGACTCAGTTGCCTTTTTCTCCTCCCTGAGGGTAGGAGAGAGTGACAATTCCAAAATACTGTGAACATGTCCTCCAAGGGCCTCATGCCATCCATTTCAATGTCACCTGTGGGACCGGAGCTGTGGGATGGTAGGACACAGTGAGTGATGCCCAACTGGCGGATGGGGGGATGGGGCAGGCCTGGTTCTGCCAGCTGCCCATCCCATTCCACTGAGCCCTGCACAGGTCACCAGCCAGGGCAGTTGTGCAGTCCAGTCTATCCTGCACTGCAGCACTTTTGGGGACATGGAACGTGATGACGCGTTTGGGTATGGGGAAGGTGATAATGGCTTTCCCACATGAGGGCACCAAGGATATGGGAAACAGGCACCCGGTTCCCTGCAGGTCTCGTTTCCTCCATATCAGGGTTCAGGAGGTGCCTCGCCATCCCTGAGACCTCCCAACCCCACTTCAGTCTGGGGACGGCATAGGGCACACAAGGACTCCAGCAGTCTGGCTTAGTTACCTATTCCCTCTCCCCAGGCAGCGATTGAGCTCTTTGGCTCTTGTGAGCATCTGCTGATGGCACCTGATGCCCTCCTGGCTCTGGCTGTCCCCTTGCATGTGGTGACAACTCACCAATGAGCTGGGCATTAATTCTGACATAAGCCTCTGTCTCTTCAACACGTGTTTATTTCATTGCCCCGGAGGGGCTGATTCCTTTCTGGCACTCACCCTACCTACCTGGGAGACAGAGAGGGGGGAGGTGGATACTACGTCCCTTCCTTGCTGTCCTTAGTCTCCTGTGGGCAGCTGTGGTGGCGAGGAGAGCATGTCTACCCACTGCCACTGTGCCCCTTCTCCCCAGCAAGCCCTGTAGAGCCTCTGTGCAGGTGGACAGGAAGGACAAACTCAACTTGGAGGATGGCATGACACCCCTCCCTCATACTGATGCTGCTTGCCTGGCTGTCCTGTTGGCTCCCCACTCCAAGCATGGGTCTGGCAGAGACTGTGCTACCCAAATCCCATCCATCTTTGGGAGAAAACAGGGATGTGTGTCCATCCTTTGGCTGGTGTGCAGGGAGGAAGCTCCAGCCCTACCCTGTCCAGCCTCATCCAGCAGCTCTGTGCTGCATTAGAGGCCTAAAAATAGACCAGTGCCTGCCTGGCTGCTCTGTGCGCCGCATCCCTCTGGCCGAAAGGACAAAGAACAGCCTCTCTCTGTGTGCCCCCTACCCCACCAGTGAAACTGTCCCCTGCAAGGGCTTTCAAGCTTGCTTTTTGTGAAGGGATGTCCCTGTCATGGCACTGCCTGGTACCCAAGTGCCAGCCTGAGCTGTGGGTGCTCGGCACCCATCAGTATGCACAGCCTATCCTGGATCCCTACGTTCAGTGAGTCAGGTTGGGGCTGGGACATCTGGGGATAAGGTCCATGACTGCTGTAACCCTGTCTCCCTCCCTCCCTGTGCATCTACCTTCACCGGTGTCTCTCTTGTCCTAGTTCCCTTACGCTGCTCCACCTCCTCAGGAACCTGTGAAGACCCTCAGGAGCTTAATCAACATCCGCAAGGACACCCTGCGACTTGTCAAGTGAGTCCTGCAGGGGGAAGGACAGGACCATGAGCCATGGGAAGGGAAGAGTACAGCTGGATGCTCCTAGGAGGTGCTGACCACAGGAATGCTTTTGTCTCAGCACGGGTGGATGGAGGGGGATGAGCAGGGTGAGCATGGGTGAGCTTCCCGAGAGCAGGCAGTGGATGTGCTGGCTCCACCACAGGATTAAAAGAGCTTAATGCTGCCTTTGAAGTGCTTTGCTTTTTCTTCCTTCCCCACTTTCCAGAGGCTTTGTTGAAGGGAGGCTGGGCTTTGCGTCTGGAATGGGAGGTTTGGGATTACAGCTGAAACCTGCCTGCAGCACTTCCCAGGCTGCAGGCTTAACCCTGGGCCCTCCTGGTGTGCCTCAGTTTCCCCTGGTGGAGGAAGGCAATCCGTTTTGGGGCCAATGATACCAGGGCCAGCCTTATGCCAGGGGAACAGTCATGGGGCATTCTGAGGCATCCCTGAAGGGAGCCTGTCTCCCAGATCCCTTTTTCTCCCCAGGTGCTCGGAGGAGGTGAAGACCCTAGGGGAAGAAGTCAGCAAAGCCAAGGTGCACTACAATATAGAGTTCACCTTTGACACGGATGCCCGCGTGGCCATAACCATCTACTACCAGGCGAGCGAGGAGTTTAATAATGGAGTGGTGAGGTGAGGACACCCAGCCTGGTGTATGTCACCCTTCTCCAACCCGGCCTGTGCCCCCTAAGCCAAGCATGTTTCCCAGCCAAAATGCAAGGCTCTGCTGATAGCTATGGAGCCTCTCCTCCCCAAAGCAATTTCCCTCCTGAGATGGGAGGAGAGGGTGCTCCTCACCTTCACTGGATGCCACCACGACATCTCTGCCAGCCCCATCACTACATCTCCCAGTCCCCACCAGGTTGGCTGTGGGGTTGTCCCTGTCCCCTCCTGTCCCCTGTTGGGTGCTCTGAGGTTATTTTATCCCTGTGGATTATTTTAGCCCTTTATAGGACTTCTTACCTCAGTCCCAAGAGGCATTCAGGATTGGAGGCAAGGAGTGATCCCTCTCTCTCCCATCTTCCTGGTATTACCATGAGCTGAGGGACTGGGAGGAGCATGGGGATATCCGTGGTGCCACTGACTCTGTTCTCTCCATGCGGTCCAGCTACATCCCCAGGGATAACAGCCTGCAGTCAGAGACAGTGCACTACAAGCGGGGGGTGTGCCAGCAGTTCTGCATGCCCTCTCACACTGTTGACCCTTCTGAGTGGAGCGAGGAGGAGGTGAGTCCCACTAGCCCATGGCATTGACCATGGGGTTGGATACAGTTATGGTTGTGGGATGAAGCTTCCATTGCTGCTTCATCTCACCAAGGCTCTCCTCCTGTCTCTCTCTAGCTGGGCTTTGACCTTGACCGGGAGGTGTACCCCATGGTGGTGCAAGCGGTGGTGAATGAAGGAGAGGGTAAGGAGAGTATTTCTTGCTGGCTTGGGCCTTCCCAGTAGCCGGCAGTGTGGTACCAGCCCTTGCACCAACTGAGCAGAGCCTTCTGATTGTCCTTGCTGCCGTCATGGCCCTGCATGACCCTTAAACCTTGCCTGTCCCTTTGTGTCTTGCAGAGCACACTGGGCACTGCCATGTGCTGCTGGCCACCTTTGAGAAGGTAAGTGCCAAGCTGGGGCAGTCCTCCCACACCCTCACCCACTGGGTACAAGACCCTGGAGATGTGCCATGGGGCTCAGGATGGTGCTGTTGATCTGGCGCTATTTCGGACTTGCTCCTGAAATTCTAGGAATATCAGCCAAATCCTTGATTTTAAGCACCTATTTTTGAGGTATTTGGTCTCAACTCCATCTTCCTTGCTCCATCAACTCTCCAGCCTTGTGATGCGTGTGACATGCCACACCTGCCTGGTACTGGGTGGTGAGGATAAAATTAGAATTGTTGTAAAATGGACGGGTTGGGAGTGAGGTGGGAGTGATGAGAGCTACAGGGTGGGTGAGTGCTCAAGCATGGTGGTCCCTGAAGTGCTCAGCCCCAGTGCCTACCCATGTGCTCTTCTCCATCTAGCACAGCGACGGCACCTTCTGCGTGAAGCCACTCAAGCAGAAGCAAGTGGTGAGTGTCTGGGTGTCCCCGAGGCGGTGCAAGGTGACAAAGAGCTTTCAGGGAGCAGCATACCCCCCCGGTGTGGGTAACAGCCTGCCCCTGGCCTGCTCCTACCTCCCAGGGACCTTGAGCACCAGCAGCAATTTTGAGTGTATCAATGCAAAGAGAAACCATGGGCAAGGAGGGCTGGACTGGGAGCTGTAGTGGCTGGGAAAGTCACGTCTCTGCTTCTCACTCCTTCCCCACGGGGTTGCAGGTGGATGGCGTAAGCTACCTCCTGCAGGAGATCTACGGCATTGAGAACAAGTACAACACACAGGACTCTAAGGTATATGCCTTCATCCCACAGCCTCTGCCTTGCAGGTCTTCCCTTATTCCCTAGCTCCTTCTGCTAGCGTGGGTACAACCACTGAAATGTGCTCAGGGCAAGAGTTTGCAGCACAGCACGGAGCCGGGAAGTGTAGGCATTTGGATGTACTTTGCATGGACATCAAAGTTGCCAGAGGCAGAAAGCTGAAGGACTGAGCCTTTTTTCCCCCATGCTTTGTGATCTTTTGGGATAGTGGTGACTGGATCTTGCTGGTTTAGGAGGGGACTGTGGGGCTTGAAACATGGGACATGCCTCCCCCTCTGCTATACGTATATATGTAAAAGTTGGAGTGAAGGATGAATCTCTCTGTGGTGTGCCTTGATGGCTGCAGCCCCATCTCCCAGCCTCCGAAAAGGGAAAGATAAGGCCCCAGGGTTGTGTTTCAAGAGCAGGTAGGCCAGGAACACAGACAGGATCCTGCAGCAACCTCTCACGCACCCAGCAGGTATTTTAGGGCACCCGCTCTCATGCTGTGCCAGCTCAGGACTCCAAGGCTGAGCAATTCCCATCTCTCCCATGGGGCAGGTGGCTGAGGACGAGGTAAGCGACAACAGTGCTGAGTGTGTCGTCTGCCTCTCGGACGTCCGGGACACCCTCATCCTGCCCTGCCGCCATCTCTGCCTCTGCAACACCTGCGCTGACACCCTGCGCTACCAGGCCAACAACTGCCCCATCTGCAGGCTGCGTAAGGACTGGGAGGGGCTGGCTTCTCCCATCCTTGGCTTTTTGGGTTCCTCCAGCCCCATGTGCAGTGATGCTGTGCAGTAAGGGGATGCCCCTCCTGGGAAATGGAGTGGCATTTTGGAGGTATCCTCCTTACAACACCTAGTTTTCACTCCACCCTTCTTCCTCACTGCTGCAGCTTTCCGAGCTTTGCTTCAAATACGAGCCATGAGGAAAAAGCTGGGTCCCCTCTCACCCACGAGCTTCAACCCTATCATCGCCTCGCAGACCTCTGACTCTGAGGAGCACTCGGTCAGTGCCTGTTTGTGCCCGACCTACCTGGGCAGCTGTGGGACCCTGTCCCCCTCCACTCTGTGGTGCTGAGACCAGGATGATTTGGGGATGCACATGCTTCCTGGGGCCCTGCTTTATTTATTTAATGCAAATGGGCCTTGCAAAAAATGAAAGGTTTAATATTGCAGAAAAAAAGGCTTTCTGTTGGGTGGGAAGACCATGAATTTTGGGCTTTCATTTGTGCAGGGAGTTTGTCTATTCTCTGGAGTCTGGCTTCTCCCCAGGGCATCTTGATCCTGTTGGGACCAGGGATGAGCTGGGGCAGTGACATGGCCTAGGGGCTCCCTCACTCCATCTCCCCCTCTCCCCAGTCCTCAGAGAACATCCCTCCGGGCTACGAGGTGGTGTCGCTGCTGGAGGCCCTCAATGGGCCACTGACGCCCTCACCGGCTGCCCTGCCACTGCGGGTGCTGGGAGATCCCCCGGGCGCAGGGACCCTACTCTCCTATGGCAGTGATGGGCCCCTGCCCCCGCTGCGGGCCCTCTCGCCTCTTGAACGCCTCCCCGACTGCGGACCCCCAGGGCTTAGGCTGAAAAAGAGCCTCTCCAAGTGAGTACCAAGGTTGATGTGGGGGCCCAAGGAGGTATGAAGAGGTCTGGAGGCTGCAGCCCTCTGCTTTCCCACCTCTGCACAGGTCTGTCTCACAGAACTCCTCCGTCCTGCCCGAAGAAGAGGATGAGAAGTCCTGCACCGAGTCAGAGCTGAGGGTCTCCAGGAGGAGATCCCCTGCCCGGCATGAGGAGGTAAGGGCTCGCTAAAACATGCTGATGATGAGCTGAGACACCAGAGGGCGACAGGTTTGGGGGTGGCTTGGGACCAGAGGGTCTGGCCGGGGTTTGCCCCTCCTGGTTCTTCCTTCATCCATAATGATGCCCAGGGGAGACAGATTCATCCTTGCTGAATATCTCTCGTCCCATCCTTCCTATGGGCTCTTCTCCCAGGAATGCGGTGTGACGCCAGAGAGTGAAAACCTCACCCTGTCATCGTCAGGAGCCGTTGACCAGTCTTCATGCACTGAGACCCCCCTCTCTTCCACCATCTCGTCCCCAGAAGGTATGGTGCAGCAGGGTTCACAGGTGCTGGCAAGGCAGGAGACTGAGATCATGCTCTCAAATCCATCCTGCTGTGAGGGGGTGTGGAGAGGGTTTTCCTGGCCCCTTTCTACCCTGCCATGGATACTGCATAAAGCCCCAGGGTGTTATCTCTGTTTCATCACCCATAGACCTGAAGATGAAGAGCACGAGGGTGCTGATCACCCATGCTTAATCACCCATAGACCTAGAGATGGGGTGCTGTGAGCCCCCGGGACCCAATGCTGGCAGCTTGCCACTCATCACAGCTATATGTGGCATGTAGTGTGCCCTGGCTCTGTGCCTCGCTCCTCCTTGTTAGCTCCATTTTTAATTAGCTGGTGCTGTGACTCACACTGGTGTGCTAGTGTGGTCTGGTGGCCCCACTCAGCCCTCACTCTCTTCTAGAGCCCAGCAGCAGCAGCCTAGCTCAGTCCGTCATGTCCATGGCCTCCTCCCAGAGCCAGCACTCTCAGCTCAGTACCGACACAGTGTCCTCCATGTCCGGCTCCTACGTCGCCCCTGGCACGGAAGAGGAAGAGGAAGAGGAAGAGGAAGAGGAAGAAGAGGGGAACATGCTCCCCTCACCCGTGGCCGCCAGTGCCACAGCCTCTGACAGAGAGGTAGGGGCTGGGGTGTTTGTTGATGGCATCCATAACCTCCAGGTTCAAGAACTTCCCCATGGGATGTGACTTCTCTGAAGCCATTGGCACCAGACTTTCTTTTTTTTGTTCTTTTTCCATCTTTCCCACCTTCCTGCAGTCAACACCTGTGGAGTCCCCAGATTTAAACTTTGTCAGCATGTCCGCAGAGGAGCATGACACCGAGGTAACTGTAACCACCCTGCACAGGGCTGGAAGCCAGAGGGCCACTTGGCATGGGAAAGGGTCCTCGATTGTGCCCGGGTCTGGATGCCTGCAGAGGGGGAAGCTGGGCAGCTGGCATCACATCCCCTCAGGGCTGGAATGGGGAAGGGGCTGCCTGGGGACGGATGGTGGGGTGGAGGTGTCCTCCATCCCAGGCTCATCTTCCTGGTCCATGGACACTCCCTGGGGCGGGCTTGGGATGTTACCCCAAAGGGACCCAGGGACAGACCCTGTCATGGGGCCAGGATGCCACAGGGCTGCTAATGCTTGCTGCCTCTCAACTGTGCCACAGGGCAACGACATGCTGGAGGATGAGGATGCCTCTCCCATGCAGGAAGACGGTAAAGGGCCTCTGGTCATTGTCGTACCCCTGGTTTTGTTCAGTATCACTGGTCAATTGCAGCCGAGCAAGTGGCGGATGCTGTGCTGGCCCCAGCTCCCCTGCCTGGCAGCTGCCATCGGGAGTAGCCCTAGGTGACTGCAGGCACCAGGGCTGGGAAACCATCTGTCATACTAAGACCATCCATGAGTTGGTTGAACACTACTGGGTCAGGTGAAGCCCGTGGGTCATACAGAACCCAGTGAGGAGAGTGTGGAGCAAGCAATGGCTGGTGTACAAGGTCTGATAGTGTTTCCAGCAGGCCAGTGCAAGAGAGGCTACTCTGTGTTTTTCCCCTATCCAGGAAGGCCTTTACAGGCATCTCTGAAAGTCTTCACCTTAGGGATCCCTATCTGGGCTGGTTCCTGTAGGAAGGTGTTGCAAAACGTTTCCCTCTGGAATGCTTTCCTATTTTTTTTTGGCTTGTCCTCAATGTGCTTTCACAAGCCAACATGTGCGCATTGAGGGATCTTCTTGTCTCCTCCTTTGCACTCAAATAGCCAAGGAAAGGCATAGTCACCCCTGTGCCATCAGCCATCAGCTGCCTTGGATTTCTTTTGGTGATAAAGAGGCCTCTAGTGTACCCTGTTTCATATTTGCAAGTCTCTAGTCAGCCTGTTTCTAATGGATGCAGGTAACAGCCTGGGGGCTGATCTCTTGTACAGGTGATGCTGAGAAGCAGAGTTACTTCCCTCAGCCCTGAAAGCCTCCATCTTCCCTGCAAAGCTTGGCTACAGCTTCTTTTGCCTCATGCATCCAGTTGCTGCCTTCTCCTGGCATCCCTGCAGCTCTTGCACATGCAGTGACAGTGCCAGAGAGGCTTCAGCGGGAGGTGACAGGTGCCACTGTGGCCTGACTGCTGATTGAGAAGTGCTCAGACATGCCATGGGGAAGGTTTGGTTGAACCCCAGAAAAACAGTGGGGGAGCAGGTTGCGGTTCATGCATGTTGGTGCCCATTACCGTATCGTTGCTGGTTTGCTGCCCTCCAATGCGACTGTTGAAAGGAAGGGATCAGCTCGGACCGTTCTCAGACATTATTGTCCACTTTTCACCCAATCCCATCTAGATGCATCATTTTTATCTTTTTTTTTTTTTTTTTTCTGAAAGAGGGTGGGGAAGGGAGAGGAAAAGACCCAGAAATCCCACACCCCACCGCTAAAAAGGCGAGTCCCGGCGCCAAGCCACGGCGTTAACTGCCTTAACTCCCTTCCAGGCCCGAGGACAGGCGCTTTCCTCGGTCTGAGGTGTGACAATAACAATGACTTGGGCATCGCACACGTGAAAGCGCTGGACAATAAACTGTGCTCTGAGGCCTGCTTACCTGGTGAGTGGCCGTCTGCTGAACATGAACTTGGGATTGTGGGGGGGACAGTTTTGCTCTTCCCTGCATCGCCCTGGCCCTTTGCATCTGTCCTTTCCCATCACCATCCTCATCATTGCTACCACCAGTGGGGTACCACCCCCACCAGGCTCTCCCGGCTGCACCCCACCACCTGCCTCCCTGCAGGGCTGAGCACTGGGCACCTCACCACTCAGCTGCCGTAGGTCAGGGTGACCTGTCCCCACTGGGATGTTCCTGGGGGGTTTGCAGACTTGCTATGCTGGCAGGTTTTGTCCCTTAGCCAGGGGCTGCTGGCATCCCAGGGGGGCACAAGCCCTTCTTGTGAAGGCACAACTAAAGCCTCATCCAGACTTGTGGTGGGCACGGCAGCGTTTTTGGTTGGAATATGTGTCACAGCTGCTTCAGCCTTGCCACGGGGTCTGCCTGCCTCCTCTTCTTCTTCCCCTAAGGCTGAGGAGATGTGGCACATGAGGTCTAGTTGTCCTTCTGCAGAGCCCTGCAGTCCATCCCTCCTTTCCATTTCCCCGTGCTTTCTCTCCCACTCTCCTTCTATTTTTTATTCTGTTTATTCCTGTCTTCTCTCCATCTCTTGTTGTTCCCTCCCAGGCTCCTTTGTCTGTGTGAAAGTTCATGTTCGCTCTGTGCCAACACGATTTTCTCAACCCACGCTTATGTCCTCTCCTTGCCCAGAGTTGCCCAAAGGTGACAAATGTATTGATGATCCCTGGTTCCCATGTGGGCCAAGGGGTCAGAAGGCTGGAGACCCTGCCCAGTGCTCCTCTCCATCAGCCCAGAGGGTGGGAGAAACAAGAGCTGGGGGAAAAGCCAAGTTGAAGCCCTCTGAGGGTCTAGGTCTCCGTCAATACATTTGTGGACAAGCTGAAAGCAACTCTACCCCTGTCTTGCCCCTTCTGCTAAATTTGTGGCAGGTCCCAGACCCACAGTGGATGCTGGAGAGCTGGGAGGGTGAGTGAAACCAGCCTAGCCACTCTGGGAGGGCAAAGTCTTTTCTGCCCCCATTCTCCTCCTAGGAAGCTTCCTCTCCTGCTGCCTCACCTGTTCCCAGTAGTTTCTGCACTGGAGAAACTCGGCTAAGGCTCTTGGGGAGGAAAAGACACCTGCCACAAATGCCCTGTGTCCCCTCCATCACCCTCCAGCAGCTCCTGGCTGAGCTTTGCCAGCCCAGAGGGGCTGGGGAGGAGGCTGTGGGTGTCCCAGCAGCACCCCTGCCTTTGCTGGTGGTCTTAGCAAAGCATCCCCCAGCCATGGCACTAGCCAGAGCCACCCCTGCCCTCATTCTTCTCAGTTGTGCCAGGGGGACAATGAGGGAGGGGGAGCTTTACAGCCCAAATGGCCCTGGCTTGGGGCCAAATTCTTGCTCTGTTGCAAGGACTGTGATGGTCTCATCCCTTGCCTGGTCCAGGGTGCAGAATCTGGCTCCTGGGCTGAACGTAGCCAAGGATGCACTCTCCATCCTTGGCCACTGTGTCTGTCCATGCATCCAGCAGCTGCGCTGCTTGGAGCCCTTGGCAGGGAGCCACGCTGCCACCCGCATGATGGGGGTGATCTGGCCTCAGCATTTGCTAGAAAAAGTGAGGGGCTGCTGCTCACACTGGGGGCAGAGGTGGTGCAGAACAGGGCTTCGAGGCTGCCCGCAGTCCCCCGAGGATGGCAGAGGGGCTGGAGGGAATAACTCCAGGGATGCTGAGCTCTGCCCTAACATGGTCAGAGGAGGGGTGCCCTGGGGTGCTAGGAAGAGCCTGAGGATCTGGTGGGGAGCAGCTGCCTGCAAGGCTGTAGTGACTCCTTCATTTCCTGGTCACAATTGGTGTTTTGTAATGTTGGTTTTGTTCGTTAGGCTAAGAGCAACTCCTTCCTCCCCTGGCCCTGCCTGCTCCCTGTCAGCAACCACTTGCTACTGGGACTCAGTGGCTTTGTGATGGAGATGATTTGAGGCACAGTTTGATACTTGTGGTGCTGGATTGCAGTCACAGGGATGGTTTGCATGCACTGAAAAAATCCTTTTTGGCAGAGGCTTCTCACGGATCTGGATGTAACTGCATCCATAGGGCTGGCAAGAATAGGGCAGACTTACTTTGGGGACAGGTGCTGTTCTCTTCAAAGCTTAAAAGAAAATCACCTTGACTAGAGCTTTTTAAAAATTATTATTATTCCTTCCTCCATTTCTCTCACGGGGAGGTTTTGCCATGATCAGACCCATGGGTTCAGTTTCGCCCCGTCTGTAATGGATGAGGGCACAGGACTTGGTTCGTCAAAGTGGAAAAGTGTGCGCTCATCCCCAGAACTGTTGTGAAATCTCTGCAGATTTCAGTGCAATGGGAAAAGGCTTTGAGAGGAGTTGAAAGGCCATGTCCCAGGGATTTTAGGACACAAGGTTTAAATAAGGACACGTGTTCAGGTAGTAAGTGGAACTCATGGCACCCCAGGGTGTCTAGCAGGTTGTGGGGGCTGTCCCCATGGCTCAAAGCATCTTCTGGCTGCAGTCTCTGCCAGGGACAGAGTGCCAGAAGCAGTGTTGGAAAGAAACTAGGGGAGGTGCCTGTCAAAAAGAGCCTGGCAGCAAGGTGGGCAGGGCTGGGGAGGTACTGTGTCAGAGGTGGTAGAGGAGGTGAAATCCTCCAGGGGCTTTTGCTGGTTTAAACCTGTGAATGAGCTGAGCTGTAAATGGTATCGCAGCAGGCCAGTCAAGCTGGTTGAGTTTCGCCATGATGCTCTGCAGGACAGGTCTGATGGCTGCTAACAGCTGCAGCCCAAGGGGAGAAGAGGTGGATGGGCAAGGGGCTAGGTTCCCGCAGTGGGGCTGGACCATATCCTGCTGTCCCCAGACCCGCTCCTGTGCAGCCTCCCAAGGATGCACTGAGCTAAGCTGGGTCTCTGCACCAGAGCACTGCAGTGACTTATGCAACGTCATGCTCTTAATGGGATTTTAGCGTACGTGTCTATAGTTGTGTGTGTTTGTGTGGTCCTGTTTAATTGTCCGTTTCCTCTGGGATCTGCAAACTTAACATGGCTTGGTCTCCAGCCTGAGCCCACCATGAAAAGTTGAAACAGCAGCTGTCACTTCCCATAAATCAGCAGGCAGCGGGTTGTTATTGCTCCCTCTCTAGGAAAGCCTCAGCACTTGCCCTTGGCCTTGGGGTTCCCTTACACAGTCCCCCCAGCTCGGAGCTGCCCCCACCTCTGGGCACAGGGCTTAACCTTGCTGGTGGGAGCAGCTGCCTTGCTTTAGGGATGCACCCTATTCCTAAGGGCGCCATGTTGCCCCTGATCACTTGGGTGGTGGGACAAAAGCCACAGGCAAGCATGTCTCCAGCCCTGCCCATCTCCCAGCCCCAGCTGGAGGGTGCTGCCTGAACCAGGAGCCTGCAGACTGAAGGGAGGCGTGCGGGGAGCCAGCTCCCCAGTGCCGCAAGTGTGCCCACCCCTTTGTTCTACTTGGCACGAAACCCGGGGCGGGAGGGGGGCACCAAATGACAGCTCCCTTGCGTCGTACCTGGTGGTGGCTTCCAGGCTGTCTGGAGGCAGCAAGCACCCTCCGCCCTGTGCAGTGGCCCTGTTTGCTTGCTTGCATGTGTGCCCCCGTGCTGCCTCCGCTCCCACCTTCACCATGTGCCTTCTGGTCTCTCCTGTCACGCAGCTGCCATGCCGGACTCCTGCCCCATTAACATTGAGGAATAGGTATGAGACCCCCAGAGACTGCACCCGCCTCGCGCCCCGTCACCTGAGGGATTTGGTGCTGGGTTGGCACCCCTCACCCCGGCATTGCTGGCTGTGCCTTTGCTGTCCCAGCCAGGATGACATCCTTAGTGCCTAATCTGCAGCCCTTTTGAGTCATCTACGTGTGGCCTCTCGCCGGGCATGGTGGGGCAGAGGTAGCCCCTTTCCATCTGGGTTATTAAAGCCCAGACATGGTATTTCCTGTTTACCCCTCAGCATTCCCCAGAAATTAGGGGCTTAAGGGGCTCCCCCAGCTCAGAGAGGTTAGTGCAAGTGCTCATCAGCCCTTGCTGCAGCCAAAATCCAAAGTGGGGCTGGGGAGGTGGGTGTTACTTGAGGAGATTGAATTGCATCACCTCTGGAAAGATGCTCAACTGTATAGTGGGCTTTGAGAGTCCCTAACCCCTCATTTTCTCCCACCAGGCCTGGAGGCAGCCAACAACAATGTGGGGCTCTCGTGGCAGGCACTCCAGCCCCACCACCCCCTGGAGCAGGCAGCGGCCACCCTGCCCATGTGAGGGCTCAGCCTCAGTGGGGTCATGCGTCCACCTGCCTGCCCGGAAGGACTTTGGCATCCAGGCACCATGGGCATCACCACCTCCATCCCTTGGCTGTAGCAGGACTGATTTTCAAAAGAAAAGACTGTAACCTCGACTTTTCCTCCCTAGACTCCTCTGTGCAGAGAGGGGCTGAGAACCGTATCACCTTAGAGCCCTCCATCAGCACCTTCCCAATCTCCAGCCCCAAGGGGGACAGGTTGGGGTCCCCTCCTGCCCCTGGTCATCTCACAGCCTCGGGCTCCTCTCATCCGTTATGTAGAGCAGATAGGATGGGATCACCCCACAGAGGGCATCCTGGGACGTGGCCGGAGTGGGATGGTGGGAAGAGGGTGCCCATGGGTGCACGTTAAGGGTAAATGTTGGCATTTGTGCCCTCAGTGCATGAACTGGTGACCTTCATGGGGGGCTGGCCCCCTCTAAGCTTGCTGGTGCATGTTCCCACTGTGCCATGGGAGGTCCCTACCCCATGCTGTGTACTGTCCCCATTAATGCACTGGCAATGATGGTGCCTGTGCACCTCCCCTTGTCGCCCCTCTCCTTCTAGGTGGCACGTGGGCTCTTGGGCTGGGTCCAAGAGGTTGTTTTTCCCCAGGGATGGAGCAAGGTGGCAGGTGTGGGCAGGAAACCTAGTCCCCTTCCTGTCACAATCTCCCAGGGCATCACTAGTTTAACTTCACTGTCTTCCGCCCCACTGTGAGCTTGGGGCTCTGGGCTGTGCCCTCTCTCTGGAACAAGTGCCAAAAGCATCACCTCTCTGTCCCAACCCTCCTGCCTTGTCCATTGCACTTTGTAGCAGGGGGTGGATAAGGGTGCAGGAGCTGCCTCCTCACCCCTCCGTCCCCATCCCTCCATCTCCATCCTTCCAGCCAGCACTGGGCTGACAGTTTAAGTGGGTTTTGCTCAAGAGGACAAAGACACAGGGACACTGATGGGATAGGGATGAAGTTGCAGACCTTGAGGACCTGATGGGTCCGTTGACAGAGGTCAGGCTCCACTCCAAGAGCATCAGGGCCAGTTAGAAGCTGGTTTGGAAAGCAACAGACCCAGCCTCCCAATCTAGCAAGCTCTGGAGCTGTTTGGGCCAGCCCAGGGTGGGAGGCTCGGCCCTCCTCTTTTCCCCTCCTGGTTTTCCCAGCAGCACAAGCCAGGGGAGGACCCACAACACAGATGTGATAGTAAAGGCCATCTTCTCCTTGCAGGTGAAAAACATATGTCAGAGCTACCTTAGGACAGAGATGTTTATCCAGTGAAAGCAATGTCCCACAGTAGTTGCAGGGTGTGTGCCAGGAGCAGGTCCCAAGTGTTCATCCCCATGGTGGAACACAGGCTATGCTGATCACTATGGCTCCTAAATGGGGATGAAGCTCTCTTTGGGCCTAGGGTATGTTTTCTCTGCCTGGCTAACGGCTCCTGTGAGCTCAACAGCTTCAAAATTCTTCCCTGGAAAGCCAGGCATGGATGCTTGATGTGGAGTTACATCTCCAAACTGTTGTCTGTGGGATGGAAACTGCTAACAGCAGGGACAGCTGGAGTCAGGAGGATGAGCACTCCATTTGGGGACATGCTGCATCCCCCCATGGGGACAGAACTGCCCAGTGCTGTGGTGGGGCAACTCGTGGGTTTGGATGTCCTGGCCCTGAGGAGCCAGCAGCACCGCAGTAGGCACAGAAAGAGCATTGGGGGTTCACCTTCATGAGGAGCTGAGAAAACTAGGGGGGTCACAAGAGGCTGGCTGCTCCCCCACCCTCTGGCATGGGCAGGGGAGGGAGAAATCAGGCTGATGTTCAAGGAGCAGTTTGTCTACCAAAATCCACCCTTCTTCATGGTTTGAAAGGAAACAATAAGAGCTCTCCAGGCCTAGCTGGGCATCACAACGTTAGGGCTTGACAGTGCTTGTGAATACCAGCAGACCAGGGCAGAATAGTCAGGTCCTTGCTCAGGAGGCGACTGGGAGGGTTTTCCAGCTGCTCCAGGCTGTGGGTTCCCAGGGCTGCAGGGAATGGCCAAGCAAGCTCACGGGGCAGCTGCAGACCAGGGCAGCTGTGTGCAGGCACCTGCCCCTTCCTTGGAGGGACCATGGCTGCTGGCGAGCACGTTGCAATGGAGAGGAGGCAGGAGTATGCTGCAGCCGAGCAGTGTGCTGCTGCATGGGTGTGAGTATCCTTTGCCATGGCACAGGAGAGCTGGGATTTGGGTGTGGATGACACCAGTGTCATCCTTGGCCACCCAGAATGAACAAGGGGTGGGCATGAGCTGCCAGTGCTGGCACTGTGTAGTGAAAGGCTCTAGTCTCACAGGGTAGCCTGTTGTTCCGGTGATCCATCCATCAGGGATTTAAGGAAAGAAACCAGATTGCTGCTTAACAACTTCGCTTTGAGCATGTGTTGGATTTTAAGAATATGTTTAATAAAGGGCATCTTATGTTGACTAAGTTTCCAGAGGCATTTTGTAGTTACAAGACAAGGGCAGCTGGAGTCTTGGGGACTCGGTGGATGGAAACCCTTTCTGGATGGGAGCATCCACCCACCTGTCACCCAGGCACCTCCAAAAAACCAGCCTAGAGGCTTCAAGGTCCCTTCCAACCCACATTATCCAACCATCCTAAATTCTGCCTCCTCTAACCCCTGCCAGGATGAAGAAGGTGGAAATGCAAACAAACCTCTTCTGGAATAGTCTAGCCCGGGGCAGCAGCATCTCCTTGGTGTGGGGTGCAGGTGGCCGGGCAGATGGCACAGGCTCCATGGCCCCTGGAGGTGCTGGGATGGATGAGGGCACCTAGAGGGGACTGGAGATAAGGAGCATGAAGGAGCTGGTTGCTTGTGCAGGGGAAATCCCTCCAGTGCTGAGGAAGAGAACTTGTGCTGGGAGCTGGTACCTTGAAGGTGAAAAGGGTTATAATTTGGTTTCACTGGAGGGGGCTGGTGCACGGTGGAAAGAATCGTAGAGTCGTTAAGATTGGGAAAGACCTCCAAGATCAACCCGTCCATCCCCACCGTGCCTGCTAGACCGTATCCCGAAGTCCACACGGTTTTCGAACTCCTCCGGGGTCGGGGACTCCTCCCCAACCCCCCGGCGTCCTTTTCGGAGCAGCACCCGGGGCTCGGTGCAGGCTTCGCGCCCGCGGGGCCGCTCCGAGCGGGGCCGCCCCGGCCCGGCCCCCGCGCCGCAGGCCCTCGGCTGCCATGGCAACACGCGGGCCAATGGCCGGGCCGGACGCTGTTGACGGGGCGGGGCGTCGCCACGGCAACGCGAGAAGCCTCCGGAGCCGCTACTTAAGGGCGCGGGGCGGGCAAGGCCCGGCGCGTTCCCGGGAGCGGCGCCCCCGCAGCGCGGCTCGGGGGGTCCCTCATCTTTATTTTGTCCCCCTTCCTGTGTTTTTTTGGGGTTTTTTTGGGTTTTTTTGGTTTTTTTTTTTTTTTTCTCCAGAAGCTTCCTGCTCTCTCGGGAACTTCGAAGGTCGGGGGACGCCGGTGGGAAGGGGTAAGGGGCGACGACGACGGGCCCGGTGGGGCGGGGCCTCGCGCGGCCCTCGCTATTATATTTATTGTTGCTTTTATTGCATTTTTATCAAGCCCCCCCCCCCCGCCCCGCGAGTATTTCTAGGACCTCCCGTCCCGCGGGTGCAGGAGCTCGCGAGGGCTCTGAGCGGTGACGGCGGGGGCCGGGTACCCGGAGCCTCGCTCTGCGGGTGCCCCAGCTGCCTCGCGTCGCTCCCGCGGCGGAGCCCCCGGCGGAGCCCCGGCGCAGGGTCCCGGCCCTCCTGCCCAGAGACGTGGGCTTTCAGCCCAGTAGCAAAGGCAGGCGCCGTATCCTTAGCCCGGAATCACCGAAGCCTGAACCCTCTGGCTCGTTCTGAGTCAGGGAGTGCTTGGAGGGGGCGTCTGTGCTCCCCCAGCCTGCATCGGTTTAGAGGTATGAGGTGAAGGAAGGAGCAGAAAACATGAAACCGAGGGAAGCTGGTAGCAAGGAGGACTTCAAGATATTCTGTCGAGGTGTTGGATCCTGAGATTTTGTCCTGCTAGTGGCCAGTGGGAGAAATATCCTTGCTTTGAGGGCCAGCAGGGGAGGATTTTGGTTGCTTGAATGTCTTTTTGTTGTTTTTGTTTGTTTGTTTTATTTTTGGTTTTGTTTTTTTTTTTTAATTCTTTCTTTGGCCGAAGTCTTGCTGGGCAGTGCTGCCCCACTGGGGTTCAGGTGAGGGGTTGAAGGGATTTCCTCATGGTTCAGGGCTGCTGAAGCACCCCGGGAGGTATTGCAGCTCTGGTGTGCGGCACCCCGGGGATGAATCTCACCCAGCATCACCGAGAGCACCCAGCCCAAGTGCGAGAGAGTGGCTGCGCCTTGGGGAGTCTCAGCCCTCTCCCTTTTTTTTTATTGCAGGGTCTGCCTGTTCCTTCCCTCCCCTTCACCTGTGTACAGTGAATGCAAGAGCTGCCGATGCGTCGAGGCATGGCTGAGGGGTGGCTGAGCCACCTGCAGGCTGGAAGGGACAGGGGACAGGAGGGCAGCATAAGAGACTCAGACGACCTGGACGACAGCCTGACCAGCCTTCTGTGGCTGCAGGACTTCTCAATCATCAGTGCCAGCATGGGCAAGTCCTCCTACTGCCCCAGTGGCTCAGACCCCCATGACTGTCCCAGAATCCCCAGTGTTGCTGCCCCGTGCTCACCCTTGGCTGCTGACCCAGCATGCATGGGCATGCCTCACACCCCCTGCAAGCCCATCTCCTCCTCCACCTTGAGGACGGTGCACCATGCTATGGCCATGCACACCCAGCTTGCAGAGGACATTGACTACAAAACCAATCCACACATCAAGCCACCCTACTCCTATGCCACCCTCATCTGCATGGCAATGGAAGCCAGCAAGAAGCCTCAGATCACCCTCTCTGCCATCTACAAGTGGATTACTGACAACTTCTGCTACTTCCAACATGCTGATCCCACCTGGCAGGTAGGAGATTTGGAGACCTCTTGCCTTGTCCTCTCTCCCCACAGGGCTGCAGAGGGCTTTCCACAGCCTCCATCATGGAAGGCAAGATCCCATGGAAATGCTGAATCTCACTATGAGGAGACTGGCACTGGCATCTGGTGTGGAAGGGCAGTGACAGGAAGACTTTGGGTGTGCAGAAATGCCACAGCCATGAGGACAGCAGAGGGAAGGAGCCATTGTAAGGGAGAGCTCAGGACATTCTGGGAGTGGGGAGGTACCCATTGGGCTGCTGGTACCTGCGGCTCCTCTTGGCTCTGGGGTGAAGATACCTCTGTCCCCAGCTCCACTTTTCTGGAGCTTTCATGGCATTTTGAGTCCCTCAGAGCTGAGCATGTATGAAATCACTGGGTTGAGCATCTCTGGGTACTGAGGACCCATAGGAGAAGGATGGAGATATGCTGGTTTTTGGACAAATGCCTTGTTGGGGAGGTTCAGAGCAGAAATAGTGCTGCTTTCCAAGCAGGACGGAGGTCAAGTTTCCTGTTCCCTTGGAGAGGTGAAGGAGGCTTCAGAGTTGTGATGAGCTGATGAGGACTCAGAGGAAAGCTCGACAGAGGTCAGTTAGGGCTGCTGTCCCCAGCTAGCATGAGGGTGTCCTTGGGGGGTAGGGGACAGCCCCCAGGCTTGCCAGCTTTGGGGATAGCATAGGAGCTTTTCCCTGTCATCTTGGCTCACTGCTCTCCTCCATCACATGAGGGGATCTCCAGCACGTGAGGCTTTCTAGGATGTGGCAGGATAGTAGAGACCTGGGTGGCTTGTTCCTCCACTCAGGTTATTCCCAGCCCAGATCCACAGCAAACAAGTGATCCTGACAGCAGTGCTCACCCAGGCAGGTCTGAGCAAAACCCCTACAACTTCCCATGCCAGGTATTGCCCACCTTTACCCTAGACAGGTGGATCTCCAGCAGCTCTTGAAACCCATCACAGTGAAGGGAACCCAACCTCCCTGGTCTATCTCCAGGGCCACCTGGGTTCCCCAGTATCTCCTGTGCTGAGGGACCTGTGGAAACGATTTGAGGGGGAGCTGTGTGCCAACATGTTGATTTTCTCCTGCAAACTCACAGCTGGATAATGACCACGTTTTTAATTAGATGTGTTTACGAAAAAAAAAAAAAAAAAGAAAGGTTTTTTCAACCCCCCTTTGCAGAGATGCAGGGGGTTCACAGGATTGTTGAAGGCAGGAGTGATAATATGTTACTGGGCAGGTAATGGTGGAGAGCGGCCCAGGCTGAATGAAGCTAGGGATGGAGAGGGGAGATGGGGAGCAGAGAATTCAGCCTTCAAGTCTCTAACACTTGTAAAATTTTGTTAAACTCTAAATTTGGAGTTACCACTGCCTGGATTGTTTGCAGGGATATCTATGTTCCTGCTGCGCCTTTCTTTTTCCTTTTCTTTATTCTTTTCCTTTTTTTTTCCTTTTTTTTTTCTTGCTTTCTTTTTTTTTTTCTTGCTTTCTTTCTTTCTTTCTGAGCCTGTGTTCTCATCCCCTATCCTGATTCCCATATGTGAAGACAGGCTGGAAAGGTCATGCCACCCATACTCCGGGGGGGTGAGATGGATATATTCCTGTGGGAGCTGAGTGCTTTGGAGAGTAGCCAACACACTCAAGGAACTTCAGCCCAGAGGAAGGGTTTGGGGTGTGTGTGCGCGTGCGTGCGTGTTTTTCAACAGCTCTAAGCATTCAAGTCTTGTTTTTCCTATTCGCCACTACAGGTTATGGATGAATAAGCATAAAGATATCCAGGCAACATTAAAAAAACCCAAACCTCTACCATATCCAGTCTCTTAATACAGCCTTGGCTTTGTGGAGTCCAACGTAGGGTTATTTACCCAATAACTGAGTTTCTTTTCTAATTATTCACATCACTCCAGGCACATTCATGGTTTCAGAACAGCTAAATGGGAGCAGAAACTCCTCTCTTTCTTTATTCCCCCTGTTTTACACCACCCCCCCACCCCCAACCCTGTTTGTTGGAATGCTGGGTGATGAGGATGTGGTGATTTCACACTGAGCTTCTGCAGGTCAGGAGGCACTCTGGAATCACGCAGGGCTGTGGGGGCAAGGGGGTTACAGTCCATGTGTCTCTCTGGTGTTGCCCTTCTCTTTTGAGTCAGCCTAGGCATGGTGCCTAGTTTTTTGCCCAATATTTTCCTGTCAACAGTAGCAATATGTATAGATGAAATGATGGATGCAAAGAAGGCCCTGATGATGCCGTCCCCCATGGTGCTGCCATGTGTTGCCACTTGCAATGGGGCCATGGTCACATCTGTGTAAAGACCCTCCTTTTCCTCCTTAACCACAAAGGAAGACCTGACCATCTCCAGCTTAGCTCCATGCCTAGGGCAAGCCTGTCTGGTTTCTCCCAGTGCTCTGTATGATCCAAACGCCCAAGGCCCCGGATTACAGCTAAGGAGAGTTGCCCCAAACCTTCCCATTGGTTGGCAAGTACAAGCTGGAACCTCTTGGCTCCTGCCATCTCTGGCTGCATTAGAAAGAAGGCAAGAAAACTCTGCTGGTGACTCAGGGGCAGGGGAATTTCTGCTGGGCACGTCAACTGAGATGTCTTGATGTTGCCATTTCTGCTTTCTTTTCCCAAAGGTTCTTGCTGAAAATGTGCTTTTCCACCAGGCTTTCCATGCAGGTTGGGGCTTTTGCAGTAAACAAGCACTCATCCTTGTATTTTTTTCTTCTTTTGGGTCTAGAACTCCATCCGGCACAACCTCTCCTTGAACAAGTGTTTCATCAAGGTGCCTCGAGAGAAGGGTGAGCCAGGGAAAGGTGGGTTTTGGAAGCTTGACCCTCAATATGCTGACAGGCTCAAGAATGGTGCCTTCAAAAAGCGGAAGATGCCCCCAGTGCAGATCCACCCAGCCTTCACCAAAAAATCCCAACAAGAAGCGCGGTGCATTCCCAGCCCAGCTTCTTTGGCTTGCACCTTCAATAATGTCCTTGAGATCAATATGGAGTCACAGCAGCTGCTGAAAGAGTTTGAAGAAGTCACTGGTGACCAGAACTGGGATCCAGCAGATGGCAAAGCAGGGCACAAGCGCAAGCAACCCTTGCCCAAGCGAACGGCCAAGGTGTCTCGGCTTTCCAACTCTGCCTTGCTGACCCAGGAAGAGCAGACTGAGCTGGGATCGCTGAAAGGTGACTTTGACTGGGAAGCCATCTTCGACACCAGCCTGAACGGAGACCTCTCCACTTTTGAGGACCTGGAGATGTCGCCTCCAATGAGCCCCATAACACGTGATCTGGACTTAACAGTACATGGCCACCACATCGACTATCCTCAGGGGCAGGAGCAGATCCTCACTGAATCCAACCAAAACAATCTGGACTTTGATGAAACCTTCATGGCCACTTCATTTCTTCAGCATCCCTGGGATGAAGGGACAAATGATTACCTCTCCAATTCTGTCAATGTGGAGCAGTTGTTTGAACTCAATGATACCACTTTGCCAGCAGATGTGAGTGACTGGAGCAGTCTGGCATCCCTCTTGTAAGAGGCCAGTCACCATTCAAAGCTCACACAGACTTTAGTAGGATGATCCTCCTGTGTTGCTGGGTCTTACAAGGGCCAAGATTTCCTAGAGACAGAGACATCCACAGTGACTTCTACTAGCTGCTTCATAAGGTTAGTCACAGAAACACCAGGGAGGAGAAAAGAAAAAAAAAAAAAAACACCACCACAGGCACGGCTTGATGTATCTTTAAAGGACGTATCGGAAGTCTCTAGTCCATGAGTTTCCTCAAGAGAAGAAATATAACACTACTTATTTTTTACTTTTAAAGGAAGAAATGTGAATTATCATGGTTTTTTTCCCCATGGAAATGGACATGGTGTATGTTCCTTCAGGGCTAAAGGAGAGCATCTGCTAAAGCCCATCCAAGACATGAGATTCATAGTGGCTTAGGACTTAATAGACTCAGTGCAATTTCCTCACCCTTTCATCTCTCTGCTTTTCTCTTTCCTGTTTCTGTCTAGGGTTGTTGGCAGGTACAGTGTGATAATTAGCTAGCAGGTAAATAGAGGTCCCTTCTGGATTCTCCAAGTTCAACCTCCCTCCTGACTTGTGCCTAGGGAAGAAGAAAAGGTCCATAAATTGGGCAAGTCTGCCTCTTTAGAATGTTTTTATATAATCTATTATATATTATATATTCAAAGAAACCTATATTTTTAGCATTAGAATTTCTAAATAGTGGGGGATAGGAGAAATGTAGTTTGGGAGTTGTTTTATATTTTCACTGTTGTAAAGACTTGTGCTTGTTGTTCTGGAAACCCAGACCACATGAGGGAGGATTCCTGCAGCAGCAACAACAGGTTTTGTTATGGATTTAGGAACTGACTCTGACAGGAGATGAGCAGCAGGGATCAGGGTGCTCCCAGAACTAATTTTCATATCTTTTGTACCCAAAACCTCTGCTGCAGTTGCTGAAGGGTCTAGACCACCATAAACACTCCCTGTCTTTCACAGTCGATGTGGGCCCCCTCTTCCTTTTTTTTGGTCCAAGACTGTCACTCTCTACTTCTGTTGCTCATCCATCAGGCTCCAAGTGGCTGCCAGGGCAATGCAGGACTCTAATTAAGGATGCTCTTTTTGGGGAGCTGTAAGGAAACACCGTGGTGTAGCCATCAGCTGGTGGCAATGGGGCCACTCCACATTGAATGCTTCTAGGTGGGACCAAGGAGGAAAGAAATCCATATTCTGGCTCCATCCAGAAGCTCAGGCCAAAGACTGTGTATGCATCGGACTTTGAGGACAGCAGCAGAGATGAAGTCCCATCCAGCTGGGAGCGGTTCATCAGCTGGGTGAGCAGCTGGGATTGACATGGACTGAAGTTTTGGCCCTTTATCTCAGTATGTAGTGAGAACATGGCAGGATCTCTGAAAAGCTGCTCAGAAGCATTTCAGGAGCAGAGCCAAACTGCGCTGAAACTTGATGCTCTTGAGAACCGAATTCTTCACCTCTCCTTTGCTGAAGGTAATTAGAGGTAGAGTAGCCATCAGGTAGGAGTAAGCAGAAGCTGTAATTTTAGTGGTGTGTCAGACTTGCTGAAAAGTGGAAGATTGTAAAGAGTTTCTTTTTTGGTTACAAAAGCATTTAGGACCTTTAATGTGAGCAATATAATTTAGTGAGAGTATAATTGTAGTGTAAGAATCAATAAACAAGCCTTAAATACATAAACTAACCTTGGAGTAATGTGCACCCAAATCTGGGGAGAGGGTTGGCGCTGTGGAGGTGGGAGCCCAAGTCCTGCATCCCCTTTGTAAAGTGTGGAGTGGGCTGAGAACTGATACCTTCAGGTCATGCAAGCAGCAGAGCTGGGGTCAGGTCTGCAGCTTTGCTCAAGTGCCAGCATCTGAAGTCTCCTGGGATGCCACTACGTGGCTGGGGATGGTGTCCTGAGGCCAGGAAGCAAGGGCTATGTGTCTGGGTGGCTTTGTGGGTTGCTGTAGATGTTTCCATCTGTATTGGCAATGCTTCTTTTTATTTGTTCTTTTTGTTATATTTTCCTGGTTTGGGGCTTCTGTACTGATGAAGAACTGCAGAGATTCGTGTGCAATTTAACCTTTTTCATGGAAACTTATTTACAAAATAATAATAATAAAAAAAAAATTAAAATGGAGAAGGAAAGCCCTTTTGCCTCCTTATTTCCCTCCAGCCCGCCTGGCTCTGTCTGCCCCTCTCCCTGTGAGGTAGGGGACATCTCAACAACCCTGTACACCCAGCCCTGGTATGTGGGTGCTATCACCCTCCTCCACAGCCTCACAGCAATTCCATGTCGGGAAAGTGAGGCATAAACCACTGCCCGTGTGGCAATGGTTACACCTTGCCTCTGCAGCATAAGGGTGGCGGTGCCTGGTGTCCAGTTTCCTGGGAGCTGCTCCCAACCCCTAGGGCATCCTGTGGGGAGCCTCTGGGGGTGACATGGTGTGGGTGCCTGGGTCTATCCCTCTGCTTATCCCAAATCCCCACTCATCCCTTTAGGTGCCCTGAGAAACACAAGTGGCTTCTGAACCCTCCTGAGTACAGGACGGCAAGAGGAGCTGCATGGAAGCCACAGAAATATCTGAGCTCTTGTAAGGTCAATTATGCCGAGGAGCAGTCAGACTCTGCCAAGGCAGGGAAGAAGAGCAGTGTCTGCTCAGCTGCTGGTGCAGGCAACATGGGGGACAGAGGGTCCTGGGGAGACCCATAGGGAGGACAAGGTGGCTTAGCAATATGGGCTGGGTAAAAAGCTGGCTGAAGCTAGGATATGGGGCAGTGCTGCCACTTGGAATGGTGGGAGAAGGAGGCTGGAAGGGGACCCTGCTCAGTGGCTGCCCAGTCCTCCCCACCATATCTGAGCATCTCCAGGGACAGAAATTCCTGTCTGGACACTGCCTGCGGCTTGTCCAAGTTGGTGCCTTGGATGGACCCACTCCAGGATGTCCCATTCTTCTTGTGCTGGATACACAGCTCTTCCTATCTCCCCAAGATGTGAGATCACTTTTCCAGTGATTTACTGGATTCCATCGGCACCAGTGCCTGGTGCACTGCAGCAGTCAACCGGTTTGCTTAGTGGTCACAGCTGCTCCCAATCTAGCCAATCCCAACCAAAAATAAGGGCTGGGCTCTCTGCAGGAGTTGGCTTTGGCAGGTTTGTGCTTTGTATAGGGAGGACAGGATGTAGCCCTTTGGATGAGGAAGGGTTAGCCTCGTGGGGGATGGCTTTGATGTGTCTGGGGAGAAATTTTGGAGGCAGATCTGGGCTCTCTCTTCAGCTCTGGGACACTGGAGACCACGAACATAAAAAGCCAACAAGGAATTCCCTGTCCTGATTTCTTCTATCTGCTCACAGCTGATAATACCAGTGGAGATGCCTTTAGCTTCTCCCCTAAAATAAGGTAGCTACATAAAATGAGGTAGCAAAAAGCTGACAGCCCCTTTGTTCCTCTGTTCACTTCTTTACTTTGTTTTGCCAGGCACAACCGTGCAGTTCCTGTTTTTAAACTCCCCAGGGAAAAAAAAAAGAGAAGCCCCCAGAACTCCCACTCTACTATGGGTTTGAAGAAAGGTGCAGCATTGCCAGGAAAACATATTCCAGCCTGATGGAGCCAGTTGGGGTTTTAAAGTGAGAAAGGGTGAGTATAAAGGAGGCACCAGGTGAGGCCTGAAACAAACTCGTTTTGTTCAGGTTCTCAAAGCAGCAAAACCAACTTGGATGCGATTTTTTTTTTTTCTTTTGATGGGATGGTTTGGGGCATGCGGGGGTTATTTTTTTAAGCAGCAGTCAAGGAGACGCACGAGCTGGGTGTGTTGCGGGTCAGGAGCATCGCGTCCCGCGGGTGTGGGGCCGGACAGCGGCGGCTGCCCGCACAAAGCCCGCGGGTGCCGGGGCGGAGCGCGGTGCCAGGAGCGACGCCGGCTCCCGGCAGCTCTCGGCCTGCCCGGGCTTGCCGAGGCGGCGGGGTTGCAGCCCGTGGCTGGAGCTGGGCCAGCCCCGCGCGATGCCCCGGCTCGCTCAGCGCGGGGGTGGGGATGGGTTGGGGACCGCCGAGCTGGCTGTGTCCCCCCTGCGCTTTGCGCAGGCAAAGCATGAGGCAGTGAAATCCCAGAGTAGTTGCGTATCGGGGCATTCTGCCGGTGGCATCCGCCCAAGCGGGTCCGGGATCCAGCTCCAACAGCTCCCGGCACGCTCAGCCATCGCAGCCCCAGCCAGTTATTAGGCACATGGCAGTTACTCCTTTATTATTTATTTCTGCTATTCCCTCAGCTGCCCCCTCATCCATCATCCCTCCCTGATGGACAAACATTGACACCTTAAACCAATCTCCCGTTCTCAGAGAGAGAGGAAAAAAATATACCCGTAAGCTCTTCTTTTCTCTCATTTTCTGGCGTGCCTTTCTTTCCCTTCCATTGAGTGCGGGGCTGGCATTGAGCCATTCTGGCAACAGCCGGCTTTCACTTGCTAATCATCCTAAATATTGAAAATCAACGCCTAGAATAAACAGCTCAAAGATTGGGGCCATCTCTGCTCTGTTTGGAAATGCAAATCTTGCTGCCTTTTGTTTTCCTTGTATGGATTTGGTGCGGTGAGTTTGGAGGAGGTTACAACTCCAGGGCTGGAGGGGTTCTCCCTCCACCTCCAGATTTTTCTTTTTTTTTTTTTCTTTTTTTTTTTTTATTTTTTTTTCTTTTAATTATTTCCCTCCATCGTGAAAAATTCAGGCCCGGACAGCCAGAGCGGTGGAAGAAAGAAGGGGCAGACTGGGTGGAGGATGTAGGGAATGGACTTGCCTTGCATAGCAATGAGTGAAGCTCCAAAGTTTGGGGGAAAAAAATGGGTTCCCGAATATGCATCCAAGAGTTCATCTGAGTGAGAAATCTTAGGGGAACAGTGGTTGGGCAGGGAGCTCCATCCCTAGTGAGTGCAGGCAAAAGTTGGGGGGTTACAGGCACTGGCATGGCATTAGGGCGGTCTGGCCCTCAGCCTTGCAATGAGGGGATGGCTCAGGGGACTCCCTGCCCCTGCAACAAGGATTTTTGGAGGGTATAATATCCAGGGGGATGGAGGTGCCATAGCAAACCCCAGACAGGCCATGATGTGACCCAGGGATGGACCCCAACATCTTTGCCTTTCTGCAGCAGCTCTGGGGAAGGTGGCTCTGAAAACAGAATGGGGCAAAGACCCTTTTCTGCTTTTCCAGCTCTAACCTTGAACTGCTAGCAAAGCCCAGTGGGACCTGTGACATCCATATGGCTTGGATGGCTTCCAGCATCCTAATGGGGAAACTGAGACAGGGCAAGGCAGTGCTCTTATATGGACCAAAACCTGATCATCTGGCCTGAAGTACTTTGTGGGAAAGGCAGCCTGCCCCTGGGGACAGCTTCCATGTGCTGGGCACCCCCTAAAGCCCCTGGTCCTGGTCCCCAGCTCATGCTGCTGAAGCTGGGTTAGGCCCCATTGCAGGGAGTGGAGCTCTACCAAGGGCCATATCTAGCCCAGAGCAACACTGGGGTGGCACTTTCAGAGCATGTGTGCACCCTGGAGTTTTCAGCCATGTTTTTGGGCTATGTATAGGGGTGCACCCTCTGGCAATGAGGAGCCTGGCTGGCAAAGCTCCCTGTCTTCCCCCGAGGCAGCCCTGGGATGGGTCAGTGGGCCGTTGCCAGCGGCCGTTCCTGGGCAGAGCCAGCACAATGCACAGGCAGGCCAGGACTTGCCCTGCCGTGGGGAGAATGCCATGGCCACTCACCCAAGCCACAATGCAACAGCCCCTGTGTAAATGCCATGACAAGGAGATGCTCTGCTTGCTGCCTCTTCCTCCTCCTCATCCCTGCCCTCGCCCTGAAGTGTGCCAAGGTTGGGGATGCAGCCCTGCAAGGCTCCTGCTGCCCCAGCCCATGCCATGGAAGAAGGTCCTGTGAGCAGGGGGGAAACATCCAACCCCCACAGCAGAGGGGCTGAGCTGCTGGAGCAATGACAGCATCACCTTCTTTGGGAAACCACATCATGCTGAGGCCGAAAGCTGGCTGGTTTGCAAACAAGCACTGGGGCCACAGGGATTTCTTCACATGGCTGTTTTTTCAGGTGATTTATTTTCAGATGATTTATTTCCAGGTGATTTATTTCCAGGTTTGGAGCATCGGGGACATCCCATGTCCTGAGATTGGGTTTTTTTCACTGCCATCAGGATGGTAAGAAGGAAAATAGCTCTTTTCTAGTTGTCTGACTCCAGAGGATGAGCCTTGAATTCTTAAAAAAAGGTGCAAGCAGGGGCATGCTGTGGTCTTTGCACCCTGTGGAGCCAGTTTACTCACAGAGCCAGACAGCAAAGGCTGCATAAGGGCAAGCAGGTGCATTTGGAGATCAGCCAAATTCGGGGCAACCTGGGCATAAACCCCAAATATCTGGGAGGTGTGAATGGAGCTGGGCAGCATGGGGGTGTCAGGTGCAGATCCCCCAGGATCCTATGCAAGGTGGCTGCTAGGCCAGAGACCGAGGCAGGAGGGCTTGAGGGCATTATGAGCGGTGGGTGCTGGGGGGAGTAATGCTCCATCCCAGCAGCTTTTGGTTATGAGCCACATTAAGAGGCAGGAATGTGCTAACATCTAAAGGTTGGAGCTGTGCTGTGTCAAGGCAGCTGTGGCAGCACAAGCCCTTGGGAACATGGCAGACGAAGGCAGGACCCCTGCACCCTGCTGCTGGCAGAGAGGGATGGCAGAGGAGGGTCTTCTCTGCATGGGGCTCATTGGAGTTGCAGCCCTTGGCAGATACCATGGCCTTGCCAGGTGGTTCCTTCCCAGCCCTAGGGTCACTCAGTGCATTCCTTATGGTGCAACTGAGCCGGCTGCAGCCCTGCATGGCCTCCCCATTCTTGTCATGTGGTGGGAATGCACACCTGACACTGGCCTGCATGGCAAACACTGTCCTTCCTCTCCCAGCAAAATGGCATAGAGAGAAAATTATTGTTGTCCTGAGCTTGGCCCCCAGCTGACAAATACAGTGCCCAATATTTCCACTGTCCCAAGGACCAACGGCCCTGGTGTGCGCACAAACATCCCACCCATCTCAAATCCAGCTGGGAACCTCAGCTCCTGCTCTGGAGAGGAAGGAGTCATCCATGTGCTGAGTGGCACAGTGTTGGTCCTCAGTCTTTGCCAGCTCCTTGGTGGCCTGAGGGAGTTTGCTGGAGGAGGGGGGGTCTCTGCCCTGTTCCCTCCACTCTGTCGGCATGCTAAGTAAAGAGTGCCAAGGGGAACCTTGTTAATCCTCGCCGGTTTTTTACAAAATACACTTAGAGCTGGCTATGAAGGCAGTTACCAGAACACAGGGGAGGTTTTCCCAGTAGGACCTTAATTCCCTCCGCAAATAAAGCTGGAGGGAGGGAGAGCACAGCTTGTGTCTGTGATGGATGGGGGCTTAAGGGCAAATTCAGAGCCACCCTTTTAGGGATTGATCCCCACAACCCTCCCTCCTACAAGGAACAGAGGGTTGTTGAGGGATTTCCCATTAGGTGGTTGCTTGGGTGTTGTTTCAGTGCAATTACTGCAGTGCAGTATCCTTTTTCCCTGGAGCAGTCAGTGCTGCATGGGAATGACTGGGAAGTTGCAGGAGCCCAGACACTAGCCCTTGCCCCACAGGGACCCAGTTTTCCAGGAGCACTGCACATCCCCACAGCACATTGTTATGGTCTGAACCCAGGTCAGGATCAAAGCGAAGTTGGTGGTGCTTAGAGACGTTACCAGGGAGGCAAAGTCCTTTGGTGCATTTGGTTCCTGTCTCATACCATCAAGTTCACAGCTGTAGCAACAGCCTGGGCACATGCCTGGGTGGATCCCATGCCCTGTCTGCACACACTGACTTCCCCTTCCAAGGCCTCTCCCCGCTTAACCATACCAGGAAGGGAAAGCTGGGGACTCCTCAGCCAGCTCAGAGCTCCTGGTTGTGCTGGCTGAAGATTAATCACCTTTTCTGTCCATCTGACCTAAGGGGAGACATACTAGCCTGCATCTGGGGAGGAGGAGAGGGCAGTGCCACCAGCGATGGTGTTCCCACACGTTCTCACAGCCTGGGTCACACCACAGGGGCACACAGCCTGGGACGGCTCTTCAGCTCATAATGAATGTTTTGTAATTTTACACTAATCCTGGCTCCTCCATAGTCTGATCTTTCTCCTCTCCCACATCAAATGCAAAGCCCTTTTGGAGGCTCCTGCCTGCATTAATCTCATTTTGCCCTCGCCACTGCACTCCGTGTGCCTTGCAGGCAGCTCCTGCAGCTCAGCAGCACTGCTGCCCCTTCATGTCCCCACTGACCCCTCTGTATACAAGCGGGATTAACCCTGCCAGTGGGAGCCAGGGACAGGCATAATTCATTTTTTGCAATAAAATTACTATTTTTTAAGTGAGAACTGTTCCTAGGGTGAGCGGTACTAAGACACAGTGCAAGGGACAGAAAGTCCCTGCTTTGAGAGCTACTATTAATTGAATTTATCCAAATCTTGTCAAGGTCACACCTTTGTCACCTTAAAGACTGCCAAGAGAAAGGTGGATTTGCAGGATATCTGAGTCTTTCCAGTGACTCGGAACCTAGCCCTCAACAGGCAAAGCCAAGCCTCTCTGCCTCAGTTTCCTCTCCTGCAAATAAAGTTGATTCTCTTTTCTGCAGTGTTTTTGGTGACCAACACCCTGAACACCTCATGCTTGGAAAGAAGTGACTGTCACATCCCCACAAGCAGCAGCCACTTCCTCATGCCTGTGGCACTGAAAGCTCCAGTTGCTGAACAACAGGGGCTTTGACTTGATGTTTTTCAAATCCTGCATCCTCCCCAAAGGTGCCAGGCTCCAATCTGATCCGACATCTTGGGTTTCAAAGCACTTGAACCAACTTTGCTTGGTAAATGCTGCAAAACGGACTTGTTAGCTCTTGTGCTAGTGCCCCGAAGTCCCAGCTGAACACTGTACTGAGTATGCAATACTTATTCAGCTGTGCTGGCTGTGTTTTCTGCCTCCTGTGCCCATGCTGATAGTAAGTGCATCCACCTGGATGAAAATCCCTTCTCTGGGGCAGAAAAAGCGTTTTTTTTTTCCCCTGTTCCATCTCATGGAGAGGGAAACAAAGGTCAACTCAGCATTCCTCCACAGCCACTGCTGAGTCACCATATCTGCTTTTCATCAGTTTTGGCCTGGCAAGTGATTCCTCCCGAGCCTGTGGGGACCCCGTGGCTGGCGGTTTGTAAGGCGGGAAGAGCAGCATGGCCTCAGTGCTCTGGCAGGAAGGCGGTGGGACCAGGATTGTGTCAGAGCTGCCGTTCTGGCAGCTGCACCCACTGCTGAGAAACAGCCAGCCTTTAGCTGAGGTGAATATTTACAGCCTAGAGATCCCAGGCGTGCTTTGTGCCCTTTTGCACGGTATTTTAACACACATTCCAACAGCAGCATTTCTACTCTTTCATTTTACCAGAAATAACCCCTGCTGCTTTGACTCTTTGCAAGCCCAGCCAAGTTTTTTTCTGCTGCCTCCTCCCGGACATCGCATTGCACCTCGTGTTTGTACAGACTGGCAGTTTTCACATGATTTATCGGCAGACTGAACTTTCTGTACATTCGTTCACTCTTCACCACCACAACTGGCCGCCGGATGCGGCCTGGTTGCCTGTGTCTAACCAGACCACCCCTGCCTCCATCACCCCACGAGGAAGCCTTTCCACTGGCTTGTCAGGAAATACAAAGCACCCTTCAGAGGAGCGCACGCAATCGTTCCCCAGCCTCAGCGAGGGGAGAGCTCCTCTTGGCGAGGGCACGGATTAGTATAAAAACATAGACAGCTTTGCTATACAGGTTAGAAATACCCACCCCCATTCAAACCAGCCCGGCACACGGGGCGCTGGCTGGCGGCCCCGGACGGGATCCGCTGTCGCGGTGGGCGGACAGGGTCGCACCACGGGGAGGGCACGGCGGAGCGCCGAGGCCGCAGAGAGTGCAGGGTCCCGCCCCGCCGTGGCTCACGCAGACCCTGCGATCTCCCCCGAGGCGCACAGCATCGCGGGCCCCGGCGAAGCGCGGCGAGGGAGGAGGCCGGGGCGCTCTGGGGCCGCCTCGGGCCCACGGGAGCGCGGCGGGACCCCGCCACGAGCGTGCCGCACCCCCCGTCACAGCCGCCGCTCCCAACATGGCCGCTACGACAGGTAGCGCGCACGCGCTCTGCTCCGGCTGAGGCCCCGCCCCAGGGCTGTGCGCACCCCTCCCAAGATGGCGCCGCGGTGATGGTTGGGGTGACAGGAGCAGGCGGGCGTGTGTCCACGATGATCCCTACCGAGGAGGCGTCAGCCCGCAGAAGGGAGATCGAGGGCAAGCTCAAGCAGGTGAGGCCGGGCGGGGACCGCGGCGGTCCCGGTAAAGCCAGGGTCCATGGAGCTGCCCGCCGGCCCGGCGCCCGCCCCGCAGCGGCCCGGGCGGGGGCCCCGGGCATCGCGGCGGGCCGGCGGCTCCCCAGCCCCGTGCGGTTCCCGGTGAGTCCAGGCTGCGGGGCCAGGAAGCGCGCGCTCGGGGCCCCTGCGCCTTGTGGGAAAGTTTCTGCTTGCGCTGTGACTAGAGTGCGCTAAGGCTGGGCTTGGGGACAGGAGACAACTGCGTGTTCTGTTAAAACCTCTCTCCTTGCGTTTTGTGTCTCTCCCTTGGGCCAATTGCTCTGATGTTTATTTGGAGGTGGTATGTTAAAATGTGTCCTCAGCGGCAGATCAAGCGTGATTTGCTGCAGTGTTTACTAGGACTTGTAAAAACCTACATGTGATGTTTACCAACTTTAAATGCCTAGTGTTCAGAATTTAAGATGTACTTTTTCTTTTTACAGGAAGAAGAAACTCTTTCCTTTATCAAAGAGAGCCTTGAGAAGAGTGACCAGCTTACAAAGAACATGGTAAGGAGGTCCCTTAAGTTCAGCCCTGATGTTGGGCCTGGATTTACTTTTTCTTAGGATACTCTCTTTTCAGGGCTGTTCTTGTGCCCATCTGAGGAATGCAGAGTAATAAATCACTTGCTCCGTGTCTGTTTTGCACTTCACTGGCTGGGCAAAGAGGAAAACCAGTCAGTGTTCCCACCCTAAGGGGAAATTGGGGGCTCAGACGAGGAGTTGGTGGCATTGTTTCTTTACAGTCTGCCCTATCTCTTGGGAAGAGACTCCAGAGTGGTTTGTGCAACAGCATTGTGCTGTTGCTTCATAAAGTCAGGTTTCATTTGGAGTCTATTTTGGGAGTAGAACGTAATTGTTGTGCTCTAATTGCTCATAGTCTCTTAGCCAGTGTACTACATATAGCTTTAGGTCAGTATTTAAAGAAAGCATTAAGGCAGCCTTTGTGAGCTTGCTAAGTTTTTCCACCTTTCAGAAGCAATATCACAGTCCCTTTTAAAAACCAAATATCTCTGATGGAAAAGAAGGTTCACACTATGCTAGTCTTGTGCCTTCATGTTGTGCATCTCACATTTGGGTCTTAGTGGTCATGGAGCAAAGCAGCTGCCACTTTTGTTGCTTTTTTTACCTCCAGGCAGTTCCTGCAGATTTGCTTCCTGCTGTCAAATAGTTTTGCTCTTCTGTAGTGCTGTTTTGGAATATTTTCATGCATTACAAACATTAAATTCACGATTGGCCCATCTCTGTATTGCAGGCGATCTGCTCAATGATTATTAGTAGAAACTGAGACTTAGAGGGATTAAACAGCCCAAAAAGTGAAGCTGGGACACAAAGGTCTTAGACTGCCCTGCTCTAACTACTGCTGTACTGTGTGGATCCATGTGGAAGGGTGCTCTCCTCTCTCTGTTTCTCTCTTGGCATGTAGGTTTCTATCCTTTCATCCTTTGAAAGTCGTTTGATGAAGCTGGAGAACTCCATCATCCCTGTCCATAAACAGACAGAAAACCTGCAGCGCTTGCAGGAGAATGTGGAGAAGACCCTGTCCTGCTTGGATCACGTCATCAGTTACTACCATGTGGCTAAGGACACAGAGAAGATCATAAAGGAAGGGTGAGTTGAGCAGTTAGACCTTGCTGGGGACCTTCATCCTATTGAACTTTTGGGACAGAGATAGGGAAGCTGACTGCACACTCTCATCATAATGTTCCCTGTGCCCTTCCTACGCTCTTTGCCCACCATCAGTCCACAATAAAGCTGACTGAGATGACCTTCAGCAGTCCCCAGAGGGCAAAGTCTGCCCACACTCTGTACTGGTTTCTCTTCCAGTTTTTGCAGACATGCTTCTCTATGAAGCTCGTAAGCATTGTTGGCTTCTCTTCTTTCCTCCATCCTTTTCCCAAATGTTCTTCCTGCCCTGCTGATGTTATTGCATCCAGGGTGAAACAGAACTGTCCTGGAGCCTGTTTTCAGTCTCTGGGGTGAGATGCGTAGCTTCCTCTGCCTTCCCATAAGGGCCTGACTGGGAAAGGAAGGCAAAGCTGTGTGAATTGTGTGCTGCTCAGTCATCAGTACTTCTGCATATGCTACAGTGATTCAGTGTTCTGCTGTAGTGTTGAATGGAGGCAAAACACAGTCCCGTGTTCTCCTCCTACTTGAAGAAAAAGGAATTGAAATTTTCCTTGTTGCTTCTGTCCTGAGTTTGGTCTGGTGCTTTCTTGATATCTTCTTTCTTTGCTTCTTGTTGCATTGCTTCTTGTTTTTTTGTTTTATTTCCAGCCCCACTGGGAGGCTGGAGGAATACTTGAATTGTATGGACAAAATCCAGAAGGCTGTAGAATACTTCCAGGACAACAACCCAGACAGCCCAGAGCTGAACCGTGTGGTAGGTCATGGAACTTGGTGTGGGTGAAAGAGGGGCAGACGTAGCCCTGCTGCTTGCCCTCTTCTGTGTGAGGCTGGTGTGTTTGCGGCCTGGTGAAGGGGGTGCTTGGGCACAGCCAAAGAAACTATTGTTTTGGCTTCTATTTAAGCCTATGCTCGGCAGCATTTCTGCTTGTGGCATTTTGCTCTCTTTATGCATTGTGCCAGTAGGACTTCCGGAAGGATATCTTGCACGTGTGGTGGAGTTGATTGAATCTCCTCCTGAGTAGCTCTTCTCAATCCTTCAACTGCATGAGCAGAATGGGAGAATCTGATTAAATCCCACTTGAAAACTGAGCAACTCCCTATTATTTAATTATTTTTAAAAGTCTCTTAGTTACAGACATTGGAGTTGAAGCATGAGGTACTTGACAGTGGTTAAAAACGCTGCAGAAAGTACATACTCATGCAGAAGTACTTGTGAGTGACTGATAGCAGAAGCCTTGTATTGATTCTCTCCTGCTGTTTTGTCCTAGAAATCCCTCTTTGAGAGGGGCAAGGAGTCCCTGGAATCAGAGTTTCGCAGCTTAATGACACGACACACCAAACCGGTCCCACCTATCCTTATCCTAGACCTGATCAGTGGGGATGATGAAATGGAGATGCAGGAGGAGATGTCTCTGGAGCACCTCCCAGAGAGTGTCCTTCATGATATCGTCCGCATTTCTGGCTGGCTAGTGGAAAATGGCAGGAATCAAGGTGGGCAGTGCTATGTGTTGTTCCCTTGTAGCTCTGTCAGGAGAGTACTGTGTAACTGCTTACCGCATGTGGTTAAGAGCAGAAGTCGGGTTGTGTGTAGCACTCCAGAGTTTGGCTAGTGTGTAGCACCCTTTCAAACATTAAGCCTCTGCTCAGGCACTGTGTAGTTCACAAACTGCAGGTCGCACTGCTATCAGTGGCTTGTAGCGCTGGCAGGGGTGGTGTCTGCTTCAGTGGCACCTTTTAGATGATGAGTTCAGTTTCTTTCCATCACCTGAAGATCCTGCTTTTTGTGTGTTTGCAGTGAGGCTGATGTGGTGGTTTGTCAGGTGAACAGAATGATGTCCTGGTGGATACAATGAGAGAAAAGGCTGTGTAAATAAAGCATAAATTATATTAGTGCATTGGCTGTCCTGTAGCAGAAATTCATTTAACTTCCATCTGCAATGCCAACTGTCTAGTGCTTAGGTATTACAAATGCACAGGATGCTGGTCACTTATTTCCCCTTTGGGAACTGTTTATGTACAGAACTTACCGTATTAAACGTGACAAAGGGTTGGGGGGAAAGCAACAGAGATGTTCTGCATCATCTAAATCTGCCTGCAGCTTTATACTCCTTTATTGACTTTTCCTGTGGGAGTGAATGACTGTGGGCTTGTCAGGGAAAACTTGCACTTTCACATACACCCAGCTGTGGGAGTCATCCCCCACCTCAGTGACTGACTTTTGTGTGGGGATTACTGTGCTTACCAAGCTTTAAAAGCTTATCAAGAATTTTTCCGCGATCAAAGGCCACTTGAACATATATTGCATATTTTGTTAGTCAGTTTGTGCTCTGCTTTCAAATGAGGAACACCTCATTTAGTTCCTGAGTGCCCTCAATCCCGAGAAGTGTGTGAAGTCTCTCATGCTAGAAACTGAACACTTAATTTCACAATGTCTTGCACTGATGTCTCCTATCGGTTCCACAACTGCTGTGCTCTTGGTAGTGGTTCACAGGCCTAATGTTGCATGTGGTGGGAGGGCTGGAAGGAATATGGCATGGGAAGGAAGAAGTTTTTGAAGGAAATAGGAGAGGCTCTGGGAGGGAAGGACGTCAACTTGAGGTCCCACTGCAATGCTAGTAAGTCTCCATGGAGCACAGAGTGTTTCAGGAAAGGTTTTTGTTTTACCAAGTAGAGCTCTGCTTATAGTCTTGTTTCTACCTTGTCTCCTTAGATTTCATGACTGTTTACTTCCAAATCCGCTCTGTCCAGCTTGACCGCTCCATCAAGGGTCTGAAAGACCATTTCCGCAAGAACAGCTCCTCCACTGGGGTGCCATATTCCCCTGCCATTCAAAACAAAAGGAAGGACACCCCCACCAAAAAGCCAATCAAGAGACCAGGTGAGCCCCCGAAGCAGAGGATCACTGCTGTGTATCCACTTACCTGGATATGAAACACTTTTCTGCAGGCCTTCTCGCTGCTGTGGCAACCTCTATATCTGAAATGTGCTTTTAGGGCAGGAGCAGGGGTGAGATTTCGGAGACAGGCACCTCTTTTCTGCCTTGGATTCAGCATTGAGATTACAGATGTTTTCTGTCTCTTTGTCAAGTCATAAGGTCTGTTCTCTGGGTAATGTGAGGGGAGGAGAGGGGCGCTGTGTACAGGCAGATAGAAGACTGTTGACTTAACAAAGGAGATAAATAAAAAGAGACCTGGACAGGCTATAAAAGGATATACTCTGTGAACACCTGTCCTCGGCCTTGGAATATTGACAGTGCCGTGGCAGAACAGAGAACTTGGATCTGATAAACCCCATCAGTTTAATTATTAGTTATGAATAAGTTATTATTGTACTAGGAAACCAGGAACCCAACTGGAGTTAAGATGGGGACTAGGTAGGTGCCTACAGAAATGAGATCCAAAGCTGTCTGAATTTGGGAAGGGTTGTTAGAGTTTTTTGTCTCAGCCTGTCTTTGGAAGAGCTAAGAGTGTTGCTGGTGGGTTATTCCACCTCTCCTCCTCATAATAGAGTTTTGCTGCGCTTTCTCCAGGCAGCGAGGCTGGTCCCACTGGTGTACCAGAGCTGGAGTTCCTGTCTCTAAAACTTGCCATCTAGTGGGAGCACAGCCAGAAGGAGGGCCAGCAAAAGCTGGCTTGTATCTCGCACAGCAGCACAGTGACAGGGTCCCTCTGTGTGTCGCTGTACCTGCTGTTTCCTCTGTAGTAGTGATGAAAGTCAGAAAAGTTCATATTTCCGCTGGTTTGCCTGGCAAATATTCTCCTACCCCAGCATTTCTTCTTGAGTTGTCCAAATAGTCATACTGGCTTCAGGAAAATAGTAAGAAGTGTGGGTAGAGTCTGGGAGTGGATGGGATGGGCAAATGAAAGAAAAGAAATACCCATTTTAATTGTGTTGTGTTTATTTTTATAATCCTGATGTGAATGCAGTCCTCATTCCAGGTAATGTGCATCTGTTTTTGCGTGTGCTGGCCCTGGTGCTCGCTCTCTTCACTTCTTTGTGCGGAGGTGCTTTGCTGGGCCTCTTCTTGCTAAAGCAGAGGGTGTGCCTGGGATATTTAGAGAGGGAGGTCTGCCTAGGGAAGGCCATGACTTCCAGAGATCACCCTGGTCTTTAAAAATCCATCTCTGTGTTGCTACTATGCCCTGGAGCTGTTCTTGAGAGCTGATCTGTGAGTTGCAGTTGGTGAATACAATCCATCTATGTATTTCAATGGATTTTCCCCTGCCAGCAGAGAACCACATGACAGGAGATGTCTCACCTGAGACTTGGCTTTCCTCTGGAGTTTGGCAGCTAGTTATTTGCATAAGAGTTTGTCCCCACTGATGAGAGACCTGTAGAGGACAATATCCTCCAGCTCAGAACTAGCTGTGCTGCAGATTGCAGAAAACTAGTGTTTAAAATGGCTCCTAAGCATGACGGCAGTCACTTGTATTCAGCTCCTGAGCAGTAGCTCCTGCTCAATAGCTCGATTACAATAGATAAAAAATATTTGGTAGCTCTCTACTGGGAGGATGGGAGGTGGGGATCTGTAGTTGTGCCATGGGGAACTCAGGTTGTGGATGCTTCAGATTTGGTCCACAGTTCTTGGCTATCACCTGACACTGAAAAGATCCCTTGGTTTTGATTGCTGTGCAGTCAGCGTGATCAGTGAATCTTTCTGAGCAGCCTGCTGAACAATGATATCTCCCCTGTGCTCAAACAGTCGGAGATGGAGGAGGCTTTTTTTTTTTTTCCCATGAGCAGATTAAAAAAATTGGCTAGATTTTTTTAATGACTCTCAGATCTTGGATGGTCACAAAGAGAGTACAGAAAGGAGTCCATATGTTTAAAGATATAAACATTTGTTCTCTACAAGCCAGGCTCCTCCAAAATGCCTGTATGTGGGTGTCCAAAATTATGTCCCCTCTGTAGATTTCCCAGGAGGTTTTTCTCCTGTTTTTGCCCAGTTTAATTTGAGTTTGTGAGATAGGTCAGGTGGAAAGCACAGAGCATGATCTGAGTGCTCTGAGAGAACTGACTGTGTGACGGTAAGAGCATTTCAAATGATCTGTATTGGGTTTTTGTTAATCTCAAGGAAAAAGTAATGGCTAATTTATATCTGTGAATAAGGGTAGACAACCAGGCTGTAGCTCATGAGGGACAGGGACGGTTAAGCCTCCATACACCATCTCATATGGCTCCTAAATTGTACTTAAATGAAAATAAAAATGGAAGAAAAAAACCCAGTCTTCGAGAAGAGATTCACCATTTTTTTCTGCAGTTCCATCAGCTTTCAAGGACAACTCCTGAGGTGGAGGTCTCACACCTTCTTCACATTGGCACAGCAACCCACTTCGTACCAATATTCATCTGGTGGTGGTTGATTTCCCAGGTTTCAGCTTTCGTTCAGCTATGGACAAAAGCATTTTTTTCTGTGCTCTTGCTTCAGTAAATGAAGTCAAATTGTGCCAGTTTGGGTTTCAGATAAGGCATTTTTCTCATGGTTCCAACAAGTGAGGTATTTCCTTAGTCCTTAAGGAAGAATATCCCAGTGCACACCCCAATGCACACTTTAACCTATTGCAAAAGATAAATAACAAACTAAATCTGATGTACTACATGCTGCTTACCCACAAAGCAAAGCACAAGAGAAGCTACAGCTAAAGGGAAGGTGAGGTATTAGGGAGAGGGTAACAAGGCAGATACATCTACCTCTCCCCAGGCACTGGGCTGGATTTTGGAGAATATATTCCATAGCCACGTGTTGTTCCAGGAGGTTTACAGCTATCCATTATTGTTTCATTTGTTGGTGTACCCTGTCCTGTCTTCTGTTGTTACAGCATGCAATTAAAAACCTGACTGCTGGAGATACTGGTAAAGCAGAGTCATCTCCTTGCAACTGAAACTTGCCAAGTCAGGGTGAACTCCTGAAGCCATCTGTGGGCTTTTTTTCTAGCAGTTTGCTGTTTGCAATGTCAGCAGTCTGTCTTAGAGGGCAAGTGTATTTAGATTCCCAAATCATCTGGCTGCAAACCAGTGCACATAAAATACAAAGGCAGTCACTTGTTTGTGCTGCCAGGGAAGAAGCGCCAGAAGATGCTGGTTGGGGCGCCCAGCCTAGCTGCCTACAAGTAAAAGCCAGTTTTGTGCAGACCCCTGCAGCTGGTGCTTAAGAAAAGAGGATATTGCCCTTCTGCCTTGTTAGAAAACTACCTAATGGAATAGGCAGTAGAAGAGTGTGGAACTGTGATATTATGCTTAGTAATGGGGCCACAAGAACAAAAGTTTCAAGTGTTTTTTGACATTTGGGGTCTCTTTTCCAGCTATAGAGGAGCCCTTTTCCAGTTTATATAAGGCTCTGGTTTACCTAGCCTGGAGGCAGGCTCTGGAGTCTGTGTGTGCCAGGAGAAAAAGCCTGTTCCTGCTTCCCATATTGATCACTGCCGGGCTTGAATGTGATGTTTTCATTAGCAGCTGAAAACATGCCATTTGGTTTGCAAGTTACCTAATAGGGAAAACCAGTCATGGAACAAAAACATTTAGCTTCCACTAGAATCCATTAAGGCCTAATTACAATGCTAAGTAAGATGGACACGGCAGAACCAAAGTGATGCCTGTGAAGCTGAGCCTTGGTGTGTGTTAGTGTAAACACAGGTAATTGTGCTTATGCAAATAGGGAGGGGTTTGGCTCTCATCTGAGAAGAAACTGTCAGGGACAGGCTGTGGAGACCCGCTCTGCATGCCTGTGAGTGAGATCCTATTGAGAGCAGCAGCAGTTGTACTCTCTGCTTGTTTTCACGTCTGCTGACCCTCTTTTTTATTCTTTGTTAATTTTTCCCCCAGCATGCTTGAAAGCAAGTGGGAACCAGAGCTGCTCTGCATCAGCCATGGTAACAACAGTAGAAACAATCTTGGTGCAAAACTCCAGAACTTGTTCTAGCCCTGCTTACTCAGAGGAACTTGCTGTGGTGCTCAAGCTCTTAAGGTTTCTGAAAGTAGCTAAGAGTAAAGTGTTGGGTGTGAGGAGAAAGCTTGGAAGAAGTGGCGAAGTCCTCTCAGTTGATCATCTGGCAGCAACTAGGAGCAGATGCATCAACACAGTGAAGGTGTAAGTCTTCCCACCTCCCCAGTATGGGGCTAGAGGGAAGAGAAGTTTCCTGCTAGAAGAATATGTTCTATGGATGTGATTTTTTTTGTTTACTGAGGTGTTGAGAACACACTGCGCTGATAGAAGAAAAATGTTGCCAGTGAAACATTATACTTCAGGAACCCTGTTCTATTGTTTTGTAAGTGCCCCAGGTTAAGGCAGCTTGGTAATTCAGTGGGAGCTTCTCCTTCCTTGTCCTCTGCCATAAGAGATGCACTGTCTGAGGGACTTCGAGTTCCCTTGCCCTGCTGTGTATCCCTTTGTAGGATGAAGCTTGTCCTGCACTGCAGGATGCTCTTCCACTGCAGCGTGTTCTGGGACTTCCCCTGAGGATAGCGGTACTAAGCATTTGGGCAGCCAACACTCATTTCCAGGATGCACTGTGGCTCTCAGTTACTGGTGGAAGTAGGGATTTTCTGCATGTTTTAAGTATTTATTACTTTAAAACGGAAGAATAGTTCTTGGTTTTGGCAGCAGCATTTTTATTTCTTGGATCCTTCTTCATTTGCATAGTCCTGTTCTGTTTCATCTGGGTCTCCTATAGAAACTCCTTCTACCTTCCCCAAACTTGGTTCCCTGTTGTGCAGGCAACAGTAAAGCTCTGCTGGGAGAGGATGTCCGTGTGCTTGTGATGATTGTAACTTGTTGCATGATGACTAACTTTTTAATGTGGAAACAGTGCTTAGTCCTCAGTTGTCACATTAATGCTTTGTTTTGTGCTTTCAAGCTGTATATCCAGCATTTGACTTCAGTTCAGTCTGGTTTTTGTGCATGTTAAGTATAAATCTTTTAACCCAGTGTTATTTTTTTTCCATGGTTTTAATTGATTTGCAGTCCCTTAGAAGAGAAGTGTCTTGGGGATTGGGGTGATTAATGCGAGTTAGACATGGGTGGGCAGCATCCATTATTAAATGATTCTTGTGGTGGGAATTGCTGCTGCAATTGCTCTCTCCAGCCCAGAGGTTGTCACCCTTTTATGGCTTCCTGTAACACCAGGGATCATTCTTTGTCTTGGCTGTGGGCTCCTAATGGGTCTATATTGAGCATGCTCAGAAGATACCCTTTGAGAGGCACCTCTTTCTGCAGCTCTGAGCAGCTGAGATTGTGGCTCTAGGGGGCAGGCATCATGTTGTCTGTACTGCAAATCCCTGCTTCCACAGTAGAGGAAAAGTAACTGTGTGCTTGGATGCAGAGTGTTAAATAAACTCATTACAGGGAAGGACGCTTTGTTGCTTCCCTTCTCAGATTGTGTTTTCTCACGTGGCCATACCAACTCACCAAAATGATTTGAGCCTCCCCTGGTTCTCTAACTGTGGCTGGAATTCATATTCACATCCTCAAAGCTGGGAAGTGGTCTGGAAGCACACTCGGACATGAGTTTAGGGTTCATAGTCCTGTGCTGAGCATGCTCGTTGGTGCCCAGCATCCTCTTGCTGGGCCCAGGTGACTTACTGGTGGAGGGATGGTGTTCTGGGTTTGTTTTCTTTCACTCATTATCCAGGTCTTCTTGACTCTTCTTTCTGGCTCTGGTGACAGGCACGATCCGTAAGGCTCAGAACCTTCTGAAACAGTACTCTCAGCATGGTCTAGATGGGAAAAAGGGGGCCTCTAACCTCATTCCTATGGAAGGTAATCACAGCTCTAGCTATTTCACCTTTGACTTTCTCTGTGTATCAGCCTTGCATTTCCATGTCGGACTTCCATTAGCCTAGGGCTTGGTGGACAGCATTGGATAAGCACAGCTGTCCTTGGGGAACCAAGGAGATGCTGGAGTGCCAAATTCTTTTTCTGAATTTAGAGTCTGAATTTCAGAGTAAACATGAGTGCAGATGGAGAGGAATGTTATCTTAAAGCAGGTGACCCACCACAGCTACCCGGCTGATGGAAGCTCTGCTCTGCTGACATCTGCTTGTGGTGTTTCTGTTTTATTTTCTTTTTGCCTGGACGTTGGAGACCTTTCCTAGTGACCTTTCCAAACCTGATGCTGAAGTGTCAGACCACAGCTAGCTCAGTGCATCATGCCTGTATATCTTCTCTGGGGAAACCCACCCAAGCGGTTGTCTTTCATATTCTGATCTCCCCTGTTCATAGAGGTTGTACCAGATAACAGAGATGAGGTCACTTGGTTCAAAGCCATTGTAAGACATTTCTGCCTCCTGTGGTGTATACATCCAAAGTAGATCTCTTTGGCACCTACGCTGTAGTCTACTAGATCCCAGATGGTGACTAACATCACCCATTTTGGGGAAAAAAAAAATAGTGTACTGAGCAGATGGGCTCTAAGTTTGGATTTGTAATGGCTGTGGGCATGAATTATTGGACTTCTGGTGCCTGTTGACTTGTTCAGAACTTATGGAGGAGGTTCAAGGGACTGCTGTGGCCTGACAGATGACTTAACTCACACTTCTCATCAGGTTTTGAAGGGTTGCAACTGCTACCTAGCCCAATGAAGGGATTCGGTCAGGTAGCATTCCTGGGACTGTGTAGGGAAAAAAATGTCCATCAGATCAAATAAGCCAAGCTTGAAGCAGCTTCCAGCCAGTGTGAGCATCCATGCTGTAACCACCCTGGATAAATTGCGCCTTCTGTTTGTGCCGGCTGACATCTCACTAGGTCATGAGCATGATTTACGAGTTAAACACCTTTCCGATACCCTGAGCGACAAGCATGGCCCTGCTGCTGGTAAGTACCATGTTGTCACTTCATAATGAGCTGGCTAACAACCCTTCTTTTCAGCATGTTTCACTGTAGTTTTGTAGCAAGTGGGTGTTCATCTGTGTGGTCAGTCCTGGAACGTGGGTCTTCTCTGGCTGAGAAGCTCTTGTTCTCAGTAGAATTCATTCCTACTAATCACACATTCCCAAGCCCTCAAAAAGGGAAGCTCAGCTTTGTCCAACCAAAGGCTGGTGTCCATGGTGCTGAGAGGCACTTTCCAGTGGTAGCTGCCAGCTTGTTTGGTGCTGAAGTGAAGCAGACAGGGAAGGGATCACACGCTGCATGCAACACAGTGCCTCTGTGCCACTCTCCACCACAGGCAGTCTGTGAAACCACATCATGTTTGTGTATCCCCTGTCAACCATAACATTTAAAAGATCAACCTGAAGGACTTATTAGCATAGTGAAGAATTGATTATTTCTTCATTAAAAGTTGCAGAGGTTGCTGGGAGGAGGGAAGCAGCGGCAGCCTGTAGCTTAGAAAAAGCCTTTCTGTAATCTTACCATCTTGCAGTAGTTGCTGCAGGGTTTTGAGTCATGCAGGATGGTGTGAGTCTCTTTGCTGATACATACAGTGAGTGGTTAGCATGAGTTGGTGTGGGCCCTTGTATCGTATTGGCATTCCTCATGCCTGATACATAAGTTCTTTGCTAGATCTTCGTCTGAGACCTTTATATGCCAGGGCTCGAATGTTTGCATTTGTATGCAGCAGCGGTTGGCAGATAGCTCACCGTGGTATGCTGATATTCCTGCTTCATAGGATTCATCTGCCTGTTTTTTATCTTCTGTTTCTGTCTGTGGGAAGAGGCTGGGTTCCAGGACAACCTTAGTTTCCTGGAAATGTTGATGCAAAATGGCAGGTCTTCATCTGCATGACGATAAGGGATAAGGAATTCTAAAAATAGAAGCAGAGATGTTGAATAATTCACCTCAGACCTTCCTGAGTTTAGTACTCAGTGTTCAAGCCCTTGATTAAATTTCATTTGTATCCCAGAAGAGCTCCAAACTTGCCTTCTGTCATGAGGCTGGTGTCCTGATGTGCCTTTTTCCTGAACTGCAGATGGCTTTGCATGCCTCGTGCAGGATATGCACAAGCACTGGGGAAGGTTTGGTGAGAAGGTGATTTTGTTCTTGGGCAAGGATGGATGCAAAGCCAGAACCACCTTTTCCTAAAGAACCTTGTGCTTCTTGTGTAAACCAAGGCTTTGGAGCGAGCAGAGCAGCTCAGTGCTGTGAAATTTGTTGGTTTTTTAAAGCCATCTTACCCTTACAGGGAGGGATGACGTCTTTGACGTTGAGATTGATGCGTACATTCACTGCGTTAGTGCCTTTGTCAAACTGGCCCAGAGTGAATACCAGCTCCTGACAGAAATCGTCCCAGAGCACCATCAGAAGAAGACCTTTGATTCTCTCATCCAGGTCAGTTGAGCCTCTCTGGTTGGCTTCTCTTGTAAAGAATACACACAAAGCCTTTTTTCCTTCCTCTTCATTGTGAGGATGTGAATTCCACCACCTGATACTGGTGCCCGTGAGCACCACCACTGCTAAGGCTGTCTTCAAGGATCTGTGCAGGGAGCTGGGGCCTGCACAGGCCCTGTAGAACATGTGGTTGGAGTCATGTTCTGGGTACTGCAAACAACCCATCATGTAAATGGCATCCTTAATGCATATCTGGCACCGAGTCTCTTGTGCTACCTGGGCGAAAGTCATGCTGCTTCATCTTCACTCTGGCTTTGTTGCAGGAATCGTTAGATAATTTGATCGTGGAGGGGGATAATATTGTCTCAGCTGCCCGGAAAGCCATCATCCGTCACGACTATTCGGCTGTGCTCACAATCTTTCCCATCCTTAAGCATCTCAAGCAGATGAAGCCAGAATTTGACCAAGTCTTGCAGGTAAGCATGATGGGATTGAAGAGGGTCCTCTGACTTGGGTTGTCTGGAAAGCGTCTTGTCTTGAAAGATGGATCACAATGGCTTTGAACAAAGTCATGCATCTACTGTTCTCTAGCATGTGAACTGGAAGTGATACAAATGCAGTTTCCCCCTTTTTGCTGGTGAACCAGAAACTGCATCTCTTAAGCAGTTCTTTTCAGTTCAAGCCATAACCCAGTGATGGAGTGTCTACATTATTCTGCTGTATACTTGGCCTCTGAGGTGTTTCATCGCTACTGCTGAGCTTAGTTTAAAACATGGTCGCTGATGTCTGGAAGATGGGCTGCTCTGAGGAGAGCCTGCTTGGACTGTGCCACAAGGTTCTCCAGGTATCAGATATGCCATCCAGGTTTATCATGGCTCCTTCCCATCTGCTTCCAGCTGGTGACTGTGATGTACCAACCTCCTGATCACCGTTAGGGTCACGTCTTCTCTTCCTGTCTGGCTAAAGAATGCAGGATTTCATGCATTGTTGATGGTGATGGAGATTCTCCTGGCACATGGGGAGCAGCGAGATGCTAGGATGGGGAATCATGGAGGGTAGCTCCTGAATGAAAGTTCAGATACTGTTTGTTTTCCCTCTCTGATCTGTTACGGGACTATTCCAGGGAACTGCAGCGGGCACCAAGAACAAACTGCCAGGGCTGATTGCTTCCATGGAGACCACTGGTGCGAAGGCACTAGAAGAGTTTGCAGACAATATTAAGGTATGATTCTCCTCAATGTTCTCTCTGGCAACACCAGCAGGCTTTGAAGAGGGAATTTCTGAGCAGCACCCCCAGTTTAGCTTTCTGCTTTCCGTGAGACCACAGTTTCTGACTAAAGCATGTCTGTGCTTGCTGGATCGCTTTGGATGGTCAGCTGCAAATACTAAATGCTTGGTGCTGATTTCAAATGCAGGAGGCCTCTGCCTAACACCTTTAACAGTCATACTGCAAAGAATTTGACATGAGCTTCCAGGCCCCTGCAGATATTGAGTCGATCTCAGAATTTAATCCTATTTTAAAAGAAAGGAAAATCTCCTGGCTTGAAAAGCTCTGGAGGAATTGAGTTACACTGCCTCGTTGTAAGGTGGGCTTGCTGAATGCACTGCCTGGTAGGTGAGCTGAACTTCTGACGATAGTCACATGCTGAGCAAACCCCTGTGGTCCTGAGCTGCCAGTGCATAGGAACTGTGGTTCCTGAGCACCAGGAGATGGCACTGAGAGCCAGTTCTGAGGATGTTGAGAGAGGCTGGATAAATAAGCCTACAGATTGCTTGCAGCAGCAGTTGTAGTATAGATGTCTGCTATTTCATGACATGCTTGCCTTACATCTTTTTCTTTCCTCTTAGAATGATCCGGACAAGGAATATAACATGCCAAAAGATGGGACAGTTCATGAACTCACCAGCAACGTATGTGATGATGTTTTGAACCATCCTTTGTCAAAATCCCCCCTCGGAAGCATTTTTAGAGTGGTAGGGAAATCTTTTAAGTTAAGCTGGCTTGGTATTGGAATGGCAATTAACTGATGCAGCGGGAGAGGTTAGGGAGTTACCCTTGCTAAACTGTGATGTGACTGTGTGGGTAAAACCCAGCAGCTTAAAGGAGTGTGGTGTGATTTGTTTCTTGAAGGTTTGTAAGTATGGAGGGCCAATCAGTCCATCATAATCTGTAACAGACCATAAGAGAAACAGTGCTGGTTGCTCATAACTTCTTTCCCTTGCTTCCAGGCCATCCTTTTCCTACAACAATTGTTGGATTTTCAGGAGACGGCAGGTGCCATGCTAGCATCTCAAGGTACATGTATGGGGCTTGTTTGGGCATGCAGTTCCTTCCCCACATTGGACACCTACCCTAAAAAGATCAAGCTTCTGCATTCACTGTGAGCTTATTTTCCTCCTGTCCTTCACCCTGTGGTTTGTATTGTCCTCCTGTCTGCTATGAACATGTAGTTGGTTATCTGGAGAACTCCAAGGGATGCGGAGTTTCCCTGCTGGCCTTGCATACTTGCTCATATCAGATGTTCTTGGAGTGATATTTATTGCTGATATGCTCTGTGGACAAGGGGCACCCACACAGGGCAGAGCTCTTCTCACTATGAGTGACTCTGGTTACTGAATGTTGGTCAAGGTGTGCCCTCTGTCGAGCCACGGACCTGACATCACCCTAGATGGCATCATCAGATCAGAGGTGATTATGTCAGTGGACTTTGAGGGGGAGGAGCTGCTTATGCAAACAGAGGCATCTGCTTTGGGATGGTGGGTGCCTCTCTCAGCAACTTTCAGTTGCTAGCTCCGGTCTGGAGTTGGATGGAGTGATCCCAGCTGCTGGGAAATACATGCTTTTTTTTCTGTGATGTTTCCCTCAAGTGATAGCAAAAGCAGAGCTAATCAGTTATATGCAGTGATACCCACTGCATGCTTATGTAGAGCCCTGTGTATACATGCAGGGATGCTAAAGGGCAGAGTGAGGGTGGGATGGCTCTGCTCAGGTTCCTGGGAACACTGTATGGGCTGGGCAATTCACTTCAAGGACCAGTAAGTTGCTGCTGGCCTGAGGGGAAGCTTTCCTTCGCCTTAAAAGTGGGTTTGAACTGATTTGGAATGAGGTGTCTTGCTAAATACAAACAATGACAGTACAAACAATGTCTCTAGCAGGGGAAGGAGGTTAGAGTCTACCTTTCCTCTGAGATCTTTGTTCCATTTGTGGCCTTGGAGGGACTCCTACCTGCTCTTCTTTGTAGCTGTCTGTTGCTGCTCTGTGTTAATATCTGCTTTGTTCTCAAGGGAGTGGTGGTCTCTAACCTGTCTTTTTGCACTTTGCATTTCTTTCTTTCTTCCTTCCCTTTTTCTCTGCTTTGCCTAATCTTTGTAGTTCTTGGGGACACATACAATATTCCTTTAGATCCGAGAGGTAAGCAGACTTACCTACCTCTACCTGTTTATATTGCCATGGACTCTGGTGATGTATGTTGATTTTTTATTCTTTAGGAGTGGTTAATATGTTAACAAATAATTGAAGAGGGAAAAAGGGGAGGGTGAGTAACTCTTGCCAGTGGGCTGGAGAGAATAGGGAGGGCTTGTCACCAGCAGACAATGAAGGAGGCCTCATGAAATGAAACAGGTTAAAGATACTCTCACGGCACTGAATCTCTTTGGCATAAGTAGCAAATCGGCCCAGCTGATATCATGCTTTATCCCATGTGTGCTTGGCTCCTTATTGTTCAACTCCCAGCAACAGGAGCCTTGAGGCCTTTCCCATGGGGTGCTTATGAACGTGGACCACCCGAGCTAACCTCGTCTGCCAAACTCTCTGGTGGGGGGAAGATGAGATGGCTACTCCACGTGTCCTGTGGGACCCATGCCCACAAGCTCTTGAGGGCAGAAAGTCACTTCTTATGCATAGACAGAGGAACGTATGCCAGCCTGGAGTCCTTGCTTGTAAGGTCAGGCATCCATGCTGACACAGTCCCTCCTACAGAGCCAAGCAGGCCCTATCAGCAACCATGGGAATGGCTGAAGCTTCCCAGAGCCCTTGCTTGTTTCAGTTACTGTTGTGTGCCTGCTGTTAACAGCTCCAGCTCATTTATTCTCTGACTGCCTATTTCTAGTACTTACAAACATTTTTCAAGTGGTGAGGGAGGAATGGGCAGCATGTGTCTAATGACTCTATTTCTGATAAAGAGGATGGCCTCTGAGAACTAGGAAGTAAAAGAGAGGTTTCTGCTGGGTTGCTTAGCACTTGGTGTAGAAACAAGGACTGAGGCGTGTGGAGTTTTCTGTCTGCACCCTAGATAAGCTGCTGGCAGTCAGCACTCAAGCAGGGAGCCAATTTCACTGTCAGTGGGACCTCTGTACCAATTCCATAGCAACAGGGATGAGGCATGTTTGAATAGATCCAGGCTGAGCACCCCACCCCCTTCCCCATGGCATGTTAGCTGGCTTAAGACTCTTTTCTTTTCAGAGACCAGCTCTTCAGCAAGTAGTTACAGTTCAGAATTCAGCAGGCGGCTGCTGAGCACCTACATCTGTGAGTACTCTGCACATCTTCCCGTTTCTGCCGCATTGGCTGCCCTTCGCTTGGTTTGTTCCTGGGTGAGGAGCAGAGTCTGTCTCTTACTCCAGAAGATCTTTTCATGTTTGAGCTGGAGTCTGATGGGAGGAATGGATAAAATGGTCAAACTAGGAGCTTGAAGATGTTAGTTAGACAGGATAAGGAACACTGCAGCGACTTGCTGTGCTGCAGAGCTTTTGTCATCTGTTACCTCGAACCATTCTCACCTAGTGCTTTGCACCTTCAGTCCCACAGAGTCTCCCAGCTGCTGAAGGGGATCTGTAAAGTCTTGATCCTGCATTTAACAGTAAGATAGCGAAATGAGTTTGCAGTACTGCCCTATGATGGTCTCTTACAATGGGGATCAGGTCCATTGGCTTCTTTGGGATCTGAGCCTGTATCACAGTGAGGCCAAGTCTGATAGTCCATGCTGGCCCTGGGACTTACTCTGAACACAGAATGCAACTATATTGCTAGCTGCAGCACAGGAGCTCATTCGCAGGGAGGTATTGGTGACTTTCTGAGGAAAGATCTCTCCAAGGCTTGTAGGATTAAGAACACGTGATTGTACTTGTCTGTACCTGCAGCTGGGGCTGAGCTGTTTGCTTTGCTGTGGGCCCACAGCAGCAGTACAGAGCACTTAATTTGGATTGTGAGCAATAAGAAGTCTCCGTGCAAAACTCTGTCCTCTATTTTTCTCTCTTTAAGGCAAAGTGCTGGGCAACTTGCAGCTCAACCTTCTTAGTAAATCCAAGGTTTATGAAGATCCAGCTTTGAGTGCCATTTTCCTGCACAACAACTACAACTACATTCTGAAATCTCTGGAAAAGTAAGTGTGTATCTGGGAAGCTATACCTGAAATCCCAACTGAGTGCTGTTTTGGAGCTGGGCTCTGTATTAAGTGCATTTACTTGCTTGCCTGTCTCACTTCTGCTCTTTTTTCCATTCTTGAAACTGCCTATTTGAAACCTTTGCACTATTATAAATGTGACATTACATGAGAGTAATCAGGTAGAATCCTTTGATCTTGGGAGGACTTGAGGACATGGCTTTGGAAAGTAACGAATAGCTTCTGTCTCCCAATTTGTGCATTTCAAGGTCCTGTTTATTGTAAAGAGCAGAAAAGACCTTGTTTATATGGGCTTTAAATGTTACCATCCTGCTAGCAGCTCCAACAGCAGCTAGCTCATGTGCTTCTTCAGGTTTTCTGTTCTCTTCCAGGTCTGAACTAATCCAGTTGGTAGCTGTGACACAGAAGACAGCTGAGAGGTCTTACCGGGAGCTTATTGAACAGCAGATCCAGACTTATCAGCGCAGGTCAGGTGACATCCTCTGCTGTTCCCTTAGTTTTGGCAGTTAGAGAGCTCCTTGGGAGCGTGCTGCTGGAGCAGTGGGAGAAATTACCCTAAACCAGAAATTTATCTAAAACCAAAGCCAAGTACTTTTGTTTCCAAGTGATTAATATAACTGAGAAGGAGTCACTGTGGAAAGTTTTGGGGTGTTTATTGTGTGGGGTGGCCTTTCAGTCATGTGTGGAGACACAGCTGTTCTGGTGGGATGAGCATAACTCATTCTTTGCAACCTTCATATCTCTCTTCAAATACAGTTGGTTGAAGGTGACAGATTACATCTTGGAGAGAAACCTGCCTGTCTTTCAACCAGGAGTGAAGGTGAGAGGATGGGCAAGGCTGGTTTTGAGATGATAGGAATTGTTGGAAACATCTTTTCCTTGTCATATTAAAAATTTGCGAGCAACCTTCTTTATATCTCATGCCAGTATTGCTCTGCAGAATGAATACTGTGGCTGGAACAGGATGGAGAGCAGCACTGCCTTCTAATCTCCCTGGCTCCAGATTCATACAAGTCTTTTGATCTTTGTCTCCATTCTTATATTCACCTGAGCAGATGCTTCTCTCTTGGATTTGTTAAACCCTGACACCTTCCCATAGAAAAGACCAGAAGCGTAAAGAAGTCTGTTTTTTTGTCTGTTCTGGCTGATAATTATGCTCATTAAACCTTCTTCAGATGAAAGCCAATTGCTGAATGCAGGATTGCTGCTCACTGCAGCTTTCCTCCCTCCTTCAGGAGAGGGAATTCAAGCCAAGTAGGTAGGATATTGCTTAGGTTGTATAGGGAGTTGTATGCAAACAATGATGTTGGAAATTTATTTGTGCAGATTAAATAAAATCCTTTCCCTCCTCGTTGCAGCTCAAGGATAAGGAGAGGCAGATGATAAAGGAGCGCTTTAAGGTAAGGTGGTGTTAGGTGGCATAAGAACATCCCATAGTTGAATGGGACAGACATTTGCACCAAAGATCTGCCCTAGGAGACCTCTCTGTTGGTGAACAGTGGAGGGGGAGAACATCAGACTCAGTATAGACACATGAATGCAGACAGGGCAATGACTGTTTTACTTTGGACAGGGTTTTAATGACGGACTGGAGGAGCTCTGTAAGATCCAGAAGGCTTGGGCAATCCCAGACATGGAGCAACGGAACAAAATCCGCCGGGCACAGAAAACGATTGTGAAAGAGACCTACAGTGCCTTCTTGAACAGGTGATGGCATCTTGTAACATTGTTGTCTCTTCTTTGGATTTACTGAGATCTTTAGGGACTAGAGTGGCTTCAGCCACCCTGTCTTAACTTCTCTGCACTAAAACATTCCCAAGCTGAACTCTCATAATTGTGAACATCTGTTGTCACCTTGATTCCTTGGTCAGGGTGAGTGCAGATATTCTAGGTAACACAAAGCTCTGGGTTTTTCATGTAAAACACAAAAGACCAACTCACAGAATCACTAGGTTGTAAAAGACCCCCAGGATCATCGAGTCCAACCATTCCTATCAATCACTAAACCATGCCCCTCAGCACCTCATCCACCCGTCTTTTAAACATTTCCAGGGAAGGTGACTCAACTACCTCCCTGGGCAGCCTGTTCCAGTGCCCAATGACCCTTTCTGTGAAAAAATTTTTTGTAACATCAAGCCTGAACCTCCCCTGGTGGAGCATAAGGCCATTCCTTCTTGTCCTGTCACCTGCCACTTGGGAGAAGAGACCATCTCCCTCCTCTCCACAACCTCCTTTCAGGTAGTTGTAGAGAGCAATAAGGTCTCCCCTCAGCCTTCTCTTCTCCAGGCTAAACAACCCAGTTCCCTCAGCTGCTCCTCGTAAGACTTCTTCTCCAGCCCCTTCACCAGCTTCGTTGCTCTTCTCTGGACACACTCCAGAGCCTCAACATCCTTCTTGTGGTGAGGGGCCCAGAACTGAACGCAGTATTTGAGGTGCCGTCTCACCAGTACCGATTACAGAGGGAGAATAACCTCCCTGGACCTACTGGCCACACCGTTTCTGATACAAGCCAAGATGCCATTGGCCTTCTTGGCCACCTGAGCACACTGCTGGCTCATGTTCAGTCAGCTGTCAACCAGCGCCCCCAGGTCCTTCTCCTCTGGGCAGCTTTTTAGCCAGACTTCTCCTAGTCTGTAGCTGCATAGGGTGGTTGTGCCCCAAGTGCAGGACCTGGCATTTGGACTTCTTAAACCTCATGCCATTGGTCTCAGCCCAAGGGTTCAGCCTATTGTAACCAGATCATGTAGCCCTGCAAAGATACTCTGTCAGATTGAAGTGGGAGGTGTTGGAGTGGAGCTATTTTTTTCATGGAGGAGGGGTCAGTGGGTCTCAGCCATGTTTCAGTTATTTGACACCTGGGAGCTGTCTTCCTCTGCAGATATGGCAATGTGCCCTTCACCAAGAACCCCGAGAAGTACATCAAATACCAGGTGGACCAAGTGGGGGATATGATTGAGAAGCTGTTTGACACATCAGCATAAATCTCTAGCTGTCGTGTACTCTCCAGTTGCCAAGTACCAGTCAACGGTCTCTCAACAACCTTTGGGACTCTCTTCCCTTTTCGCCTGCCCCATTGTGGTGGGCAGGGTGTTATACCTGTATTTATCAGATTTATAAACCTGTGGAAATGCTACCTCCTGGCTGTCTTTACCTTCTTCTATAGATCTGGAGCAAAGGCTGCCGTGTGGGATCTTACGTTTGCCCATCTTCAAGGTTAATGCTTTGATGTGCAACAGGCATGGTGAATGTGTTAAAAAAACCCCAGTGGGTACTCTAACCTTCAGATGGTGCTGCCTGCTTCCTTGATGGGTTTTGGGAATCTCAGTTCTGTAGAATCCTAAACGATTTTCACATTGTTGCTTCAAACTGCTACTTAGCTCATGATGAGGTGAGGTGGCAGTTGTACGATACAGTGCTGCCTGGCCGTGGTAGTGCACAGGCAGGCCTGCTGTCCAGTTATGCACAAGGAGTGTCTGACCTCAGAGTTTCACGTGCTGTCCCAGTAGTGGCTCGCTGTCCCAGTAGTGGCTCCCTGTCCTGTGTCTAGCAACACTGGACACAATGATGGCAGGCTGGAGTTGTAACAGAGCAGGCTGTTTGTTTTCTGCATAGCACCTTCTTCCCCTCCCTGTTTGTCTCCTGTGTTGTTAAATCTGATACATCTTTTTCTTGCAAGCAGCCAAGTTCATTCCCTTCATTTAACCCATGGGCATCCCGTGAGAAGCAAGTGCTGCTCTCCCCCATGCCTTGGAGTGATAATTGCTATGGAGGCTGGGCTCTGCCATCTTCACACCATGACCTTTCAGAGCTTTAGAGCACGTATGTGTTTCTGTGGTCTCTGAGCAGACACCTCCTGCCTTGCTCAGTCCTCCTGCTTACTCTGTTTATGTGGTCTTATGCATTGTTTGCCCAGGTTAACACTTGAAATACAGGGTTTCCATAGCACTAGGAGCACTCATAATAGCTGCTACTTTACAATTTGGACCAAATCCATTACTCACCAAAAGCCTGTGTTTACTGGAGTGAATGTATGCTGGTGTCTAAACCAGCAGAGGAAGAGCTGTTGTGGTTGTGTCACTTCCTGGGGCATTGCAAACAGAGCCCAGGGAGGTGGAGAGGACGAGGCAGACCTCAGCGTGGCATGAGGGCTGAGACCAGATGGCAGAAAGGTGGAGAGCTGTGTTTTAACCCTTCTGCTGTTGTGCATCCACCAGCCCTACTTTTTCGCTTCCTGGCTGGGGAAGCTGCTCTGTACAGTGAATGGTGCAGCTTTGAAGTTGGCTCTTTGGCTGCGGAAGTTGGGGTTGCGCATCCTAGGAAGTATCTGCCCTGGGTGGTTATGGTCCCAGTGGATAAAAGAGGCCAAGTGACAGAGGGAAGCAAGTTGATGACCCATCTTGCCCCATGTCACATAGGAGTTGGATGTTAAGAGACTGAAAGAGAAGGGAGGTCCTACTGTGGCAGACCCAGCCACTTGTGTTGGCTGCTGTCTCCACAGACAGCTGGTTCTTTGGTAGCTCCTGGCTTTTTTGAACCCCTTGCCTCCTCTTCATCCTCCACCTGGACCTGAGCGTGATCTGAAATGCTATCTGCTCTCATCAGTGGTGTTGCAAATGCCTGAAACGTGCCCAGTCCAGGTCTGGACCATTGAGTGGGCTCGGATCTCAGTCATGCCTGCCCAGCTCTTTTTCCTGTGTCTGGCCGTGCAAGCTCACAGTGCAGACCCAGCAGGGACCGTCCCTCCTACTCTCGGATCCCAAATGCTTGAGGAAACCTGAGGCTCCAGTGCTAGCTAGTTTTTCCTCTACCTGCTCCAAGAGCCTTTGAAGGCTGGCAGGTGCTGGACAGTGTGTTTTTAAGGATAAGCAAAGCACTGCTGGCTTGTGTTATATGCAGTGTCAAGGCTGCTGTTTATGCATGCTGACATTGACCAGAAGGAGCTGGATTCCATCTTGCTGGATCTGTTCTACTACAGCAGCAGTCCGATCTGAATTTCAGTCTCCAGGAGAGCGTGTGGAATTTGTTGTGCTGAGGCTGTAATACATGTTTTATGGCGGCTGATCCCAGGGTGAGGAGATTCACCTGAAGTAGCTGCAGGCAAAGCTAGAGGACGGAAAGAGGAAGCTTTGTCTGCAGCCTTTCTGGAGCATCTGAGCTTTAATGTGGGAGCTGGTGTCCAGTGCTGATGCTCTTGGTGCTAACCAAGGCCCAAAGAAAATATGAGGTCCCTTAAGGTCTGGGATGGACAGCATCCTGTTCTCCGGAGAATTTAGGAATGCCTCTAGACAGGGAAAGAGGCATTTCTGGGCTTTGCTGTCAACTAGTTTCCCCAGGCAGTCTGTACCAGCCTGGGGCTGGTGAGGAGCTGGTCCAGCTCAGCCCAGAGGTGGGGAGATGGAGAGACTAGGAGGCAAAATGTCATTCTCTTTCCTGGTCTCTCCATTACCTGCATCAGAAGTCTGCTGGGCTGTTTTCTAGCCCAGGGATACCTCAGTCACATCTGGATGAAGAAAGGGAGGTGAGAGGCTGCTGGGGGCTGAGAACCCTTGTTCAGTGGCAGCAGTGCAGCAAGGAGCTGGAGGTGTACCTGGGGCACAAGATGGCTTCTGCTGCTTCTGGCTCTGTGGCTTTTTCATGGGAGTCCAAAGCTCTCATTTTCCTTGGACTAAAGGGAAAACAGAGCCACCCAGTCCCTTTTTCCTAAATTCAGCCTCCCACTCACCTTGGCTCTAACTCTTCCCACACTCCCTGGCTTTACCCTGCACAGGGAATGAACATGGGAAGGTGGACAGGCTCTTGGCTCTGGTAAGCAGATGCTGCTGCAGGCAGCCCTGCTTTGGGAGCAGCAATGTGCTCCAGCTAGAGGAGTGGGAGAAGCTGCTCACCCCCTCCTAGGCTGATCTTGCATGTCCAAGTTGCGTCCGACACTGCACAGCGCTCAGGAAGGGCTCCATATGCTCCTTGGCTTTTTAGGGTAAGGAATGTCTTTGCAATGTGTTAATTAAAGAGTGATCACGGCAGCCAGCACCCTCCTTAACACTCTTGACAGTTGAGTACTTCACCCTCTCTGCCAAGAGCTAAGTGTGGAGCTGCAAGCAATGCTTAGCTGGCAGGAAGGGGCGGGGGACCCACTCTGTTGCTGCCCCACAGCACTGGGGCTGAGACGCCTCTGATCTCCTCACTGTTTCCTCCAAGGGTCCTGTGGGGCTCAGTGCCCTCCCCTTGCCTCCCATTCTGCCTGGGCAGCCGGTGAATGTCCTGTGGCAGGCTGGGAGGTGTGTCTCTGATTTCCAGGGTTTGGGGCTGGAGCTTCACTTCTCTGAGGTGTTACTGCTGCAGTGGGTGAGGCTGGGGAGCTGTGCCCGGGTCTAGGTGTGCTACCTGTTCTTGATGGCTTCCTCAGCACCTACCACTATTTTGGGGCAGCAAAAGGAGTTTATTCAAATCTCCCTGGGATGGGGACTGGCTCTGGGATCCCTGCAGCCACCCAGGGCTGCTGCTGCAGTTGGCAGCTGGGAGCCACATACAGGAGAGATGAGGGCTCAAAGGCCTCAGCCCCCACCCCGCTGGCCGCCCCCTCCTACCAGGAAGCAAATTTGGCAGGGTAAGCATTTGAAAACAAAACAAACCACAAGCCAAAACAACTTCAACCCCAGTGATAAATCAGTGTGTGGGAAAGCTCACGCTGACCGGAGGTTTCAGCCAAGCATTAAAAGCCTCTCCAGTGCTGACTTGCTGATGTCCTGCCTTGCAGCATAACCTCTCCCATGGTGGCACAGCTGTGCTCCTCTGGCAAAAACAGCCTCCCTTCACAGTGGTCCTCGGTGACCTCCAGATGCTCTGCAGAGCTGGTCACATATCAGAATGTCAGAGATGAGCCATGGTCAGCAGTGCAGGGCAGTCGCCTCAGCAGTCCTGTCCTTGGGCTATGGCACTTGTCTCGGCTATGGATGCTGCTTCCAGCCATGTTCCATCTCGAGTAAACTTTCCACGAGCCCTGGGGTGATGTGAAAGCCCAGTCAGCACTGGCTGTGCCAGGAAGGTTTGTCTCCTGATTTCTATGCTTCTTTCCTGGATTTTCCTACCTGAGCTGGGTTTGTGCCCATGCGGCTGTGGCCAGCACTGCCCTGGGAAACAGCTCCTGGACTGGGATACAAATGAATCAGGACTTCCCAAATGTCCTTAGCAGCGCACACTGCTAACTCCACCCGGGTGCTGTATTGGTTGGACGAACCAGAGCTTTCAGAAGGCTTCAGGTATAGGTGCAAGAGGGTACAAATCTGTCTGTGACAGAGGAATGGGTAATTACACCAGAGCTGGTTTGGGGGTTTGATCTCTCCACTCTCAGCAAGTGCTCAGTGAAAGCAAATCCTGCCCTTTGATCCTCAGTTGGTCGCTTGCCTCAGTCCATAGCCAGCAGCATTACTTTAACAAGTATGACATCTGAGTGCATTTGAGTGAATAAGGGTACGATTTGATGCATTTCAACACAAAATGCAGCCCATCCCCAGGCTTGCAATGCTACAGGAGACTGCAAAGCTGTGGGGTGAGAAGGATGTCTGCTAAGTGGTGTTGAAGGTGATGAAGGAGCCACCTGCTTTCTGCTGTTTTATTGGCTCTGCCTCCTGCCAGAGCTGGGCTGGCACCTTGCAGCAGAGAGGAGTGGCTGTGCAGGGCTTTGCTGATGTGGGTCACCTCACTGAGCTCTGCCTCCAGTGTGCTGACAGTGTTTGTCATCTGGGCCACATGCACCTTGTTGGCTACCTTCTTGTGCAAGAGGCAGATAAAGATTTTCTTGAAGCCCTTGTGGAAGTGTTTGGAGGCCAGGGCGTAGACAATGGGGTTCACACAGGAGTTGGCATAGGAGATGAGATGTGAGGGGATGCGGAGCACATATGTAGCATGATTGAGGTGGAAGTACCCAAACCAGACACAGAAGATGATCAGGTGATGGGGCAGCCAACAGAGGCAGAACAGGAAGGCTACTATGATGATCATCCTGGTGACCTTCCGCTTGTCCTTCTAGGACTCTGACGTGTCTTGGAGAGGGTCCACAGACCTCCACAGGTACTGAATAGTCCGCATGTAAGTGAGGCTCAAGATGAGCACTGGGATGATGTAGCTAAAGGTGAAGGTGCAGATGTCCATGACCTTGCACTGGGAGATCTCCCAGATGGGGTGGCAGACGGTCAGGTTGGCCAAATGGAACTGCTGGTAGTAGCTGAGATAAGGGCCTGAGAAGATGAAGGACAGCCCCCAGATGAAGCAGATGGCCATGAGGGCATTCCTGAGAGTTCTCAGCTCCCTTGAGTGCAGGGGGTATCGTATGGCCAAATACCTGCATGGGAAAGGGAGAGGGAAATGACTGCGGTCCTGGAGAGGGCACAGAGAGCTGGTCCAGGAGCAGATCAGAGAAAGGGCAAAATTGATGGATTTGAGCTTTCCAGGCCAATAAGGCCCACAGCTGATTCCCTGGTGCTTCTAAGGGTCCCAGAGGGGTGAGGAGGATCCTCTGCCCCAGCCCTGTCCCATCATCCTCTCGGCTCCCAGAACTGCATGTGGGGAAGATGGGGACAGTCACCTTCTGTCCCTCTCCCTAATCCAGCAGATCCTCACTTGATCATAAGTCTGTGTAGCACACATGATGGCAGCAGGTAGGCTATGATTGCAGGAGCAAGTCCCCAGGATCCCCAGACACAGTGTTCCTCATGCAAAAGCACATCATGCATTCTCAGTTTTACAGTTAACTGGTTCCTTAATTATGCCCAGATTTAGGGGCTCATGCAAGCTGCCACTTGCTCAACACCTCCATTCCTCCCAGCTCTATGGGACACAGGAGGAGAGGTAGACCCTGGTTAGCTTTTAGCTCCTGGGAGGTTTAGGGGGCTGTCCTAGCAGCCTGTGTGGGACCATCCTGCGATGGCAGGTGGCATCCAGTCCTACTCTGGGGCTGCTGTGGCTCTTCCCAGAGGATTTTCCTCATCCCACCAAATCACAAGTATCAAGCACTAGGCAGAGTGGCACCGGGAACTCTCTGCCTCTCGTTTCCTGCAGGTTAGTGACTTACTAGCCCTTGTAGAGCCAGGGGCTGAGCCAGCACAGGGCAAAGCATGGGCAGGGGCAAAATGGGGGCAGGAGCAATGGGCTGCCTTTTACAGAGCTCTCTGGCTAAAACCCAACCTGAGCCAGTCACTGGGACAAGGGATACTGTTGGGACACAAAGGGATTTTTTGCTAATAAAAGAGGTGGAAAAAGCAGAGTCCCAGCTCAAACATCCCAGTGTCCTCTTCTCTCGAGGTCTGCCTGCTTTGCTGTGGGCTGTTGGGAGGACAGGGGCTCTCTTCATTACAGAAAGAGCCGGGGTGGCACAGGGACCTGGCTCTGTGTCTCTGTGGTTCTCTATGCCCTCTTCAGCTGCCAGAGGCTGTGGATAAACCATCCTACAGTGTAGGGTCTGAAAGCTTCTTCCAGCTGGACACTGGGGATAATCCCTCTCTGCTGCACCCAATCCTTCGTGGTCACATTTTATTGCACACACGAACTGCGAAATGATCATGGATTGCCCTGGGAAGTTGCAGCAATGGGAGCTTGGGTCCAGGGAATTCTGTCCCCTTTCCTGCCTGAGGGTAAATCAGAGAAGGGGGATCCTTATAGCACAGGGAGAACCCCTCACCCCCTTTCCTACCTGTCGAGGGAGATGGTGGCCAGGGTGAAGCTGCTGGCATTCATAGTGAGGTAGATGAAGAAGTGGGCGGCCTTGCACATGAAGGGCCCAAACACCCAGCCCTCCAGGGTATAGATGGTGGCTTGGAAGGGGATGCAGAAGAGGATGAAGCAGAGGTCAACCACCCCCAGGTTGCGGATGAAGAGGTTGGTGGTGTTCTTCATCTGCCCGTTGTGCAGCAGTACGGCCAGCACCAGGCAGTTGCCCACTGTGCCCACGAGGAAGATGATGAGCTACAGCAGCGGGACGATCATCGACTCAGGCTCCTAGCCCACCCCGAAGCCCGTTCCCGAGCCGTTCATGGCTCGGCACGGAGCGCACAGTGAGGACAGAGGAAGAGAGCGCGTGGAGAACGAGCTGGGAGGTGCGCAGGGAGTGCAGCAGGGATGCGCGGGAACGCGGTTCACGGTGACCAGCGGGAGCGCGCGGAGAACGTAGACGGACCCGCTGCGGCGCCCGCAGAGGCCAGTGTCGGAGGTGCCGGGCGCCTCTCCCCGTCCTCGCTCCCGCCCCGCCCGCCCCTCGCCCCAGCCCAGCGCCGCTTCCCCTTCGCAGCCCTTACGGGCGGCGGCGCCGGGCGGCGCCTCGGTTGTTCCCGAGGGGAGAGAGAGCTGTGACCCATCAGCCGCCGCTCCGATCCGCGCCCGGGGGCTCTGCCCCGCAGGAACGAGACCCCAGCGGCCTGGCCGAGCCGGGAACCACGTGCACCGCTCCGGGGCGAGGGCACCCCGCTCCTCACGTTATCCCGCAAGGCGACGCGGGCACCGGGGAGCAGCTCCGGGTAGCCCCGTTATTCGCCGCCGCCACGGTCCTCCCGCATCCCGGCGGCCCCTGCAACGCGCCCTCCTCCCCCGCCCCCCATTCTTCCCGTGGTGCCGCGCGGCACGGCCCGGCCTGTTTTCTCTTCCCCTCGCGCTCGCGCTGCGCGAGGCCGGGGCCCGAGATGGCGGCGGAGCGGGGTGGCGGCGGCGGCGGTGGTCGCGGGGCCGGAGCAAGCGGCGGCGAGGAGAGCAAGGAGAACGAGAGGCCGGCAGCCTCGCAGGCCGGCAGCCTCGGCGACAGCCTGGGCCTGGAGAGTATCCTGCGCCGCGGCGGGGACGTGGCGGGGCCGTGGGCGTGGGGCTGGGCCGAGCCGATTTGGGCCAGAGATCCAGAGGGCGCTGGGCCGGCCGGGGCCTGAGCCGGGGGTGCGGGGGGGCGCTCGGCCCCTCCGCCTGAGCCTCGTTTTGCGCCTCCGCCCCCGCTGCGGAGCCCCTGCCCGGGCGGGCAGCCGCGGGCGAATAAACCCGAGCGGAGGAGCCGAGGAGGCCGCCCGCTCCCCCGGGGTCAGGGCTCCAAAATCTGACGTGGCTTCAGCTCGTGGCGTCTTTGTAGCTGAAACTTTCGTGTGAAACTAGGCCGGCGGCGCAGCTGTGGTGCAGCTGGGTTTTGTTTTCTGAGTGAGACGAGAAACCGAGCGGTTCTGAAACGCGGCTGCAGTTTTCCGTTGAGCATCTTGTAGGTGGTAACAACTGTGTAAGGTGTGAACGTAGTAATCGCCCTGCTAACGTCAGGAATACCTAAGTCAGTGAAAAACCTAAATAATACGGATGTGAGTTCAGTGATTAGCGGCGCAGAATAGCAGTGAAAAACAGCCTTGGGCAGACAGCGAAGATAGGGAGTACTGTGCTGGGACATGGCAGTTTGGCTTCTTTGTTTTGTAGGTGCAGGCTAATTCAGTGTAATAACGGTTGATGCAGGCTTTTAACACTTTTTTTTTTTAAAAAGCATAATTCCAAGAAAACACTTTGGTAGACATCTTTCACTTTAAACTTTAGAAGTCTGGTAGTATCTACTTATCTAGCTGCAGTAATAGTGCTTCTTTTGATGGGTTCATTGTGTAGTCTGGTGTTGTGGCATCTTTAAAGGTTCTTATTAAAGCTGAAAAGGTAAAATGTTGGGCTAGAAATACATACAGCACAGAGATTTGTTTTGATGGAGCTTTTATTTCACAAAGTAATCTGCCTTGTAAACTGAATAATATCAGCAGGCTCACTAGAAGACAGCATGATTTTATGAGGTGGCATAACTAAGAGAATAAAGTAAGTGCAGGATTCACAGAAATGAATGACTATGCTGAAGAATGCAGAGACTGGATGGAAACCGTGGAGTGATGCAATGGAAGTCACAGGCCAGCGTGTTCTGTCACAGAGTGTTTTTTACAGAAATGTGCAGGAAGTCTAGAAGTGCATTGAAAAGTTGAGTAGAAATTTCCCAAAAGCTCTTTTTGTGAGGTTCTCTCTTTTCAGAAAGCAGTTTATTTGTGGAGGTTGTGTTGGCAAGGCAGCAGTGGTTCTGCTCAGTGCACTTCTTCCTTTTCCTGGGAGATAGAATATCTAGGGGCAGAAAAGCTTCTCTCTGTTTCAGCTTTGCCAACAGAACTGTATCACAAGTGTAACTGGGGAGGGGGTGTAGTGTAGCCAAGGTGGTGGGTGTAGCCATTGGCCTGGGTGCCTCTGCTGGCATAGCTTATTATCCTGAAATGGGT